>OY992891.1:97294026-97616526 GCA_963921405.1 Cepaea hortensis
ACATTGGCTCCAAGAATGTAGTCAACCTGAATGGAGATAACTTTCACACATTCGTCAACAACAAAGCTCTATCGATGGTCATGTTCTATCACCCCCTAGACGATAAAAGCGCCGTCTCAAAAGGGCATTTCAAGAAGGTAACAATATTACATTACGCTAGATACGACTCGGAGGTTATTTTTCGGTTTGTTTTGTTGCGCCGTGAAATTAGGATTACAGTTTGTGTATTAGGATATTCCTTTATTTCCCAGCTAAGTGTTTTTGTTTTCTGTTTGCGTATTTTGTTTTCGTTGACAAAAGTATCGGTCAACACGTGTGTGTGTGTGTGTGTGTGTGTGTGGGTGGGTGGGTGGGTGTGTGTGTGTGTGTGTGTGTGGGTGGGTGGGTGTGTGTGTGTGTGTGTGTGTGTGTGTGTGTGTGTGTGTCGATGTGTGTATTTCGTTTGTAGACTTATCCAGTCATATTTCTGCTTTCATTCACAATTGTCATAAGCTCGTTAGCAGTCGCATATCATCATCATCATTATGCACCAGGCCGGTAAGCGTAGGCGGTCATGTTTCGCCGTCTCACTCGATCACTATGGTCATGGATTAGCTCTGTGTTTTTGTCTCGAGTATGACATGTGATCAATCTTCTTATTTTCTTCTTATCAATATGTGAAATAGAAATAGAAGGGAACATTCTTATCCAAGCTAATATTGTCAAATATCTAGGGGCATTTATAACATCAGATGGAAGATGTACAACAGAGATTAAGAGCAGAATAGGGCAAGCAAAAGCTGCATTTCAGAAAATAAAGAGTATCTTAAGCAACGAGTCACTACCATTGACTGTAAGAAAGATAGTGCTGAAGTGATATTGATAATCTGGCTTGCTGCTAGCTGTGAATCTTGGAATGCAAATGAAAAAAACTGGGAATAACTTGGAAGCAACAGAAATGTGGTTCCAGAAACGAATGTTGCGAATTTCATGGACTGCAAAAGTAACTAACAACGATTGCTTGAAATAGGTTAATGTAGCTAGAACATTATATACAACAATAAGAATTGTGACAAACAGCTTCCTGTGGTCATGTGATGAAGAAGGGAGGCATTAGAGAACATCGTGACATCTGGAAAGATCGAGGGGGAAGAGAGGCATAGACAGACCTAGAGAAATGGTGCTTGGATGGATTGGGAAGGTGGCATGGAGGAATATCATCAACAGAGTTGATCCAGAACACCAAAGACGAAGATATGTGGAAAGCCATGAACGCCTACGCCAGCCGGCATGGCACTTGATGAAGATCGTCAGTATCAAAACACGTCTTGTGGATTGGCGTGAACAATGTTTTCCAACATCTTGCGATATTCAGCAGCAGGTGCACACAAGTGTTATCTTTCCCACTTGACAGACAATATTTATGTCTCCCCATAACACAAAGCAACTTTATCCCTCTTTAGACATGTCTAGTCTACTCCAGAGGAAAGTTAACACCAATACTTCAGGAACATATCTAGTCTACTCCAGAGGAAAGTTAACACCAATACTTCAGGAACATATCTAGACTACTCCAGAGGAAAGTTAACACCAATACTTCAGGAACATGTCTAGTCTACTCCAGAGGAAAGGTAACACCAATACTTCAGGAACATATCTAGTCTACTCCAGAGGAAAGGTAACAGCAATACTTCAGGAACAAGGCAAGATGAAGAAGCTACCGGGTCAGCAGAGCAATGCTCTAACTGTCCGCCTGTCCGCCTGTTCTAGACCAGTTGCCGACAAAGGCTGAGGGCCTGGCCTGCCCTGCCATGACATTTAGTCCTTAGGTTGCATTTCCTCGCACTACGGTATTATTCGCACCCTCTCAATTGTGCCCATCCACCCAGTGCCATTGGCACAATGATGGGTGTCGGGTTTGGTGAGCGCCGCCCAACATTCGGCGCTAACAGAAACAAGCATGCATTACCGTCTACTGTCAAGTTCCGTCATATCTGATAGTTACCAGACTATACCAGCATGCACCAGTTCATGACAACTTTATGTCAGGGTACATCTGCTTTTGTAGAACCAGATTCCTGATTTCGTATTTTAGGAATGGAATTGTACTTCTGGAAGAATTATATATGTCTTTATGAAAACACATACATTAGGTTGCACACTTTATTGCCTGGCATATGTCTCTGCATCTCGTCAGTTGTATGCTGCAGACATCTCACAACATAAACGGAAGCGACAAGATCAAGTCTACAAGCTGGAATAACAACACCCATATTCTCACAGGTGTTTAAATTGTCTGCCATGGTAATATTAAACTGGCTATAGTGCCTTTTGTTTAGACAGACTTGGCTTGGCCAATGAATAGTCTCCGCCGTGAAATACAAATACAAAACAATAATTTTCCTGAAGCAGTTTTCTGCTAAGGGTTGTGATGTTATAGCGTCATCACTTTTTGGGGGAATAGATGGCCAATCTTGGCAGGTGTCGAACGCGCGTTTGATCGACCTCACGACAACGCTGGCCCAGTTCCCTATCAACTTCGCCACATCAGAGTTTGCTCTGCCGCTATTTTGGCATGAGTCAAAGACATGACGCATCGGTTCATGCATTCAAATGCTCAACATGATGTGTCTTAAGTGGCGGCTCCTGTGAGTGGATTGCCTTTCTCTGTGTGACGTAGTGGGCAAGTCGTGTGGGACATTCTGGGTTTGACTGTGGCTCCTGTGAGTGGATTGCCTTTCTCTGTGTGACGTAGTGGGCAAGTCGTGTGGGACATTCTGGGTTTGGCTGTGGCTCCTGTGAGTGGATTGCCTTTCTCTGTGTGACGTAGTGGGCAAGTCGTGTGGGACATTCTGGGTTTGGCTGTGGCTCCTGTGAGTGGATTGCCTTTCTCTGTGTGACGTAGTAAGCAAGTCGAGTGAGGCATGCCCTAGTTTTGACCGTGGCATGGTCAGTGAGGCCTTGTCTACAATGCCCAGTTCTGAGTGTCAAGATACTTGTCTGCGCGTGAATTTCAATGTGAAGAGAACCTGAAGGAACTAGTGAAGCTGTAAGGATACACTCAGTATAAGAACCAGCAGTGACATAGATCAGCTGTGTCAGAAGAACCCACAAGAGACAGAATGGACGTTGTGAGGATGCGAAAAGACTTGTCTGGCAGCTCTACTTAAAGGTCGTTAAGAGATATCTTTAGCCACCGGGTCCACGATGTTTGAGGAATGCATGTGTGATAACTCCAGCTACTATATACTTGTTTGTGTTACTTGTGTGAGACAATCCTGTGTCTCCTTCATTGTGAACTGTGCCGACATGCACTCGGTTGTAGTTCTTGAACCTGTTTTTGTAGTGATCTATTTAGATTGAGGTGTGACCAAAACATGTTTTTCACAATTTTGCCTGCTTTAATACGTACCTTCTCATTGCTAGGTCAATAAAACATCATTTCATACAGCCCTACCTCTTATCAGCATTATCATCTTCCTTCTCCTCATCCTCATCCTCCTCTTCCTCCTCCTCCTCCTCATAATCATCATCATCAACATCATTTAGAACGTTCTGTCCAGAATGTCGCTCACTTGAGACAGACTACAGGAAAACACCCTACCATTCGTCGCTGTCCTGCCTCAAGAAGCTAGAAATGTATTGTCTACATCTGCAATGTTGTCTCTTGAATGAACTTCGCTGTCTTTTATTTTCACTCAGTGGTCCATAGAGTTTATCCCCCAGTGTTGTTTCTCTAGGCCTGCATCTTTGCCTAGATATGTCGTTAGAAGAAAAAGAATTTGTGTTTCGTTTTGTTTTCATGCATGTTGTATCATTGGGCCTGGCATTACTGAAGCCCCAGAGGGGAAATTAAAAATAATGCCAATGTTGTCATCCAGTGGTTGTAGTAAAAGGCGACTAAAAGGGTCTGAGATGGAGTTGCTATCATTATTGGCAACATGCCGTCTTGACAGACGATAGTTTGGTAAATGGAGTTGCTATTACTGTTGGAGAATCAGCCATCTAGAAACCACACATGGCAGGCCTGTACTCTACTGGGCGTCTCAAGGACAGAAGAAGAGGCATACATCATAATGATGTGTCCTCGATTGTGTGAGCAACTGAAGATGTGTTAGTATGAGAGATATCCAGATCAATAGGCCCTAGAAGACAACCCATCGGCCCGAACTCTGCCACAGACTGAGTAATTTCTCTGCATGTGGGTCTGCACACGCTTCATAAGCTTACATAAATATCAGTTGTTGGGAAGCCCTTGTATTCTCGACAATAACATGAGCAATTTCTCTGCATGTGGGTCTGCACACGCTTCATAAGCGTACATACATATCAGTTGTTGGGAAGCCCTTGTATTCTCGACAATAACACGAGATGTACATTCTCGGGTATTGCTCGACACTTATGGTCAGGAAAGTAAGGACATAGAGATTTTAGGACATTCTAGACAGTATGCTCGTTAATCTATAGGGTCACAGGGATTCCAGCCTGTCGCCAAAAACAATGACAGAACATCCCGACAGTGAGTAACCACGAATACCTGCTAACGTTCTCACTCACCGGACAATGAGTATCCACCAATACCTGTTAATGTTGTTCTCACTCACGTTTTCGTAGGCTAGTCGTCTGGCCAAGTGGCTAAATCTCCTTGCCCATTCGGGAGATCCGGGTTCCTCGATAAGATGATGAATTTTATTTTGTCTAAACAAAATGAAAACCCCGCTCCGCACAGTTCGCGGCAGTTGCACTAGCCAGGCGACCTAAATTCATCAGGCTCAACTCCCCTCCCCCCCCCCCCCACCTGTTTTGCCCCCTGTCCAAGCCCTACACCACAATGTACCAATGACAGTAATGACAGTTGTTTATTTAGCAGCACTTGCGGAAGGCCTACCCAACTCTCTAGCACTTGTAAGTGATCTTCCATGACAGTGAAGCTGATCATCTAGCCCAGTGGTTCTCAACCTTTTTTAGCCCTTGCCCCCCCCCCCCCCTTTCACCATATTTTCATTACGTCATCTCCCCACTTCGCATTTCCCCCCTAAACATCCACCGCCCCTACACAGTATACATAATATGGAAGCTACATTTAATAGAATATACTAAAACAATTCTATACGTCTACATAAAACGTGATTTGTGGGTCTGCTTACGTTATAAAATGAATTTCAAAAGGGTGAAACATACAGAATCGTCAAGTATGATGGGCAAAACAATATCAAGTAATCGGTTCTTGTATTAACGCGATCTCGAAAATAATCTTACGTCTCCCCCCTTCCCCTGGAAATCCTAAAATTCCCCCTGAGAGGGGGGGGGGGGAATTCCCCACCGGTTGAGAACCACTGGTCTAGCCAGTCCGACATAATGAATTCTTCTGGTTAGGGTGCATGTTTTGTTTTTTAATTGTTTTATAACTGTTTGTGATTGCCACTCCCACCAGGCGGCCGATGCAAAGAAACACCAGCAGCAGTTCGCGGCAGTCAATTGCCAGCAGGAGTCACAATTCTGCCAGAGCCAGGACGTCACCCTGGCACCCGTGTTCAAACTCTTCTCCTGGGGCACCGCCGTGGGCACCATCAGGGACACCAGCAAGTTCGACCACAAGGCGATCATTCAGTACATAGATACTTTGGCCAGCATGGGCGAACCACAGAAGCACACGAAGACGGCAAATGTCCAAGCGCCGCCGGAGTTTCAAGAACCTAAATGCTCTTTAGCTAAAAGGTTGGGCTTCAAAAAGTAACAACTGGATTGTAACAAGAACATATGTGGGGGTAAATACCTCAATGCTGGGGAGAGTCGTCATCATGGACTGCCTGAGTGGAGTCAATGTCTCCCAGAACTGGAACACTTGGTGTCCTGGAGCCGTGAACCTAACCTTTGATACCACGCTCGTGATGTGACCCCGACCTTTGATACCACGCTTGTGATGTGACCCCGACCTTTGATACCACGCTCGTGATGTGACCCCGACCTTTGATACCACGCTTGTGATGTGACCCTGACCTTTGATACTACGCTGGTGGTATGACCCTGACCTTTGATACCATGCTTGTGGTGTGACCCTGACCTTTGATACCTCGCTTGTGGTGTGACCCTGACCTTTGATACCACGCTTGTGATGTGACCTTGTCCTTTGATACCACGCTTGTGACGTGACCCTGACGTTTAACGCAAATACATCTGAACATCACACTTCCATAATGCTTTAATGAAGAATTGAATTAAATACATGTCCATGGTCGATGCCAAAGAGTTTAATTGTTCTATTGCTGCTCTGTTCTTATATCTGTATACACCAGAAATTTGTTACACTTGATTTCTGTATATGTATTTGTTTCTATTAGAACAGTGGTTCTCAACCTTTTTTGGCCTGTGCCCCCCTTCACCATATTTTCAGAACGTCATTCCCCACCCCCACCCTTTCGTATTTCCTACCTAAGAATCCGCCCCCCCCCCCCGCTCCTGCCCCTACACAGTATACGTAATAATGGAAGCACATACCAAAACAAGTCTAGACGTCCACATAAAACGTGATTTGTGGGTCTACTTTATAAAATGCATTTTAGAAGGGTGAGATGTACAGAACCGTAAATTATGAAGGGAAAAACAATATCAAGTAATCGGTTCTTGTAATGCGATCATAAAATAATCTTCATTACCCCCCCCCCCACTCCCCCTTGGAAACCCTAAAATTCCCCCTAGGGGGCGGGAGGGGGGAATTTCCCACCGTTAGAGAACCACTGTATTTGAAGGTTTGTACACATGCATCTTTTGATGTCTTAGTTAGTCATTATATCTGTCCGCAGTTATTTGCAGCGTGAACGGGGCATTATGGGGACGACCCGCTGCCGTGAAGTTGGAACCACGACTAACTAACTAACTAACTAACTAACTAACTAAACTAACTAATTAACTAACTAACTAACTAACTAACTAACTAAACTAACTAATTAACTAACTAACTAACTAACTAACTAACTAACTAACTAACTAACTAACTAACTAACTAACTAACTAACTAACTAACTAAACTAACTAACTAACTAACTAACTAACTAACTAACTAAACTAACTAATTAACTAACTAACTAACTAACTACCTAACTAAACTAACTAATTAACTAACTAACTAACTAACTAACTAACTAAACTAACTAATTAACTAACTAACTAACTAACTAACTAACTAACTAACTAACTAACTAACTAACTAACTAAACTAACTAACTAACTAACTAACTAACTAACTAAACTAACTAATTAACTAACTAACTAACTAACTAACTAACTAAACTAACTAATTAACTAACTAACTAACTAACTAACTAAACTAACTAACTAACTAACTAACTAACTAACTAACGAACGAACGAACGAACGAACTAACGAACTAACGAACTAACGAACTAACGAACTAACGAACTAACTATCTAACTAACTAACTAACTAACTAACTAAACTAACTAACTAACTAACTAACTAACTAACTAACGAACGAACGAACTAACGAACTAACGAACTAACGAACTAACTAACTAACTAACTAACTAACTAACTAAACTAACTAATTAACTAACTAACTAACTAACTAACTAAACTAACTAACTAACTAACTAACTAACTAACTAACGAACGAACGAACGAACGAACTAACGAACTAACGAACTAACGAACTAACGAACTAACTAAACTAACTAAACTAACTAAACTAACTAAACTAACTAACTACTTACCTAACTAACTAACTAACTAACTAACTAACTAACTAACTAACTAACTAACTAAATAACTGACTAACTAACTAACTAACTAACTACCTTAGTTAGTTAGTCGTTAGTCATGGTTCGAACTTCACAGCAAAGTGTCCACCCAAATATTCTCCGTTCTTGTGCCAGTGAATATCACACGAAATGCTCTTTATTGTCTAATGTGAAAAGTGGAAAAGACAGCAGTTCCGATAAACCAACAGCACGCACAAACATTCACGCATAAGGCCGCTGCCAGAATGCCATCACTACAGTCCGCCATTAAAATTACATTTCATCGTCAATGTGTGTGTGGTAGTGTGTACGCGAAAAGTACTAGCTTTACCGATTGCTGACGGGCTGCAGATGTAACTTAAGTCATTCGATTGCTGACGGGCTGCAGATATAACTTAAGTCATTTCTCCAAATGGCAGTAAACACCGAACATCCCCTGCATGAAGCCCTGGACAAGTTAAGTATAAATAAAATGTGGTGGAACTGCGGTAAATTTGTGGAAATGTAAACAATATAAAATAACACAAAGTAATGCAGCTCTACAGAACAGAGTTACGTACAATACAAGGACGTGGCGGTGACTAGCCTTCAAAAGCAAACAACAAACTACATACACAAAACACAACATATAGTCACGGAGAAGACCCTCCAGTAACTACATTAAGGCATAAGGACGGGATGATAAAAATAACAGAAGATGAATAATGAGAGCAATGAGGAGAAAATGAAAAAAATAAAAAAAAAAATATTTGCGACTTATCTCAGTGTCAAAGGCTGTATTACTCCTGTTGTAGGTTGTACGCCGAAAATATAATGCGAAATGTCAGAGATAATATGATGCCTCCAAATATGGTTGGTCATGAGATTCGATATAATGATGATACAGTATTGCTATCCACAACACAAATTAAGTATGAATAAAATTTGGTGGAACTGCGGTAAAGTTGTGGAAATGTAAATAATATAGAATATAGCGATAAACATACAGCACGCACAAAAATTCCGATATTTTTATTCTGATCCGACATTCCTATATTTGGATATTTCATATCATAATGGGTGACTGGAATGCCTAAGTCATACATGGTGAGGACATACAGGGACATACATGGTGAGGACATACAGGGACATACATGGTGAGCACATACAGAGACATACATGGTGAGCACATACAGAGACATACATGGTGAGCACATACAGGGACATACATGGTGAGGACATGGAGGGACATACATGGTGAGCACATACAGGGACATACATGGTGAACACATACAGGGACATACATGGTGAGGACATACAAGGACATACATGGTGAGGACATACAGGGACATACATGGTGAGGACATACAAGGACATAAATGGTGAGGACATACAGGGACGTACATGGTGAGCACATACAGGGACATACATGGTGAGGACATACAGGGACATACATGGTGAGGACATACAGGGACATAAATGGTGAGGACATACAGGGACATACATGGTGAGGACATACAGGGACATACATGGTGAGGACATGGAGGGACATACATGGTGAGGACATACAGGGACATACATGGTGAGGACATACAGGGACATACATGGTGAGGACATACAGGGACATACATGGTGAGGACATACAGGGACATACATGGTGAGGACATACAGGGACGTACATGGTGAGGACATACAGGGACGTACATGGTGAGCACATACAGGGACATACATGGTGAGGACATACAGGGACATACATGGTGAGGACATACAGGGACATACATGGTGAGGACATACAGGGACATACATGGTGAGGACATACAGGGACATACATGGTGAGGACATACAGGGACATACATGGTGAGGACATACAGGGACATACATGGTGAGGACATACAGGGACATACATGGTGAGGACATACAGGGACATACATGGTGAGGACATACAGGGACATACATGGTGAGGACATACAGGGACGTACATGGTGAGGACATACAGGGACGTACATGGTGAGCACATACAGGGACATACATGGTGAGGACATACAGGGACATACATGGTGAGGACATGGAGGGACATACATGGTGAGGACATGGAGGGACATACATGGTGAGGACATACAGGGACATACATGGTGAGGACATACAGGGACATACATGGTGAGCACATACAGGGACATACATGGTGAGGACATACAGGGACATACATGGTGAGGACATACAGGGACATACATGGTGAGGACATGGAGGGACATACATGGTGAGGACATACAGGGACGTACATGGTGAGCACATACAGGGACATACATGGTGAGGACATACAGGGACATACATGGTGAGGACATGGAGGGAAATACATGGTGAGGACATAAATGGACATAAATGGTGAGGACATACAGGGACATACATGGTGAGCACATACAGGGACATACATGGGGAGCACATACAGGGACATACATGGTGAGCACATACAGGGACATACATGGTGAGCACATACAGGGACATACATGGTGAGCACATACAGGGACATACATGGTGAGGACATACAGGGACATACATGGTGAGGACATGGAGGGACATACATGGTGAGGACATACAGGGACATACATGGTGAGGACATACAGGGACATACATGGTGAGCACATACAGGGACATACATGGTGAGGACATACAGGGACATACATGGTGAGGACATACAGGGACATACATGGTGAGGACATGGAGGGACATACATGGTGAGCACATACAGGGACATACATGGTGAGCACATACAGGGACATACATGGTGAGCACATACAGAGACATACATGGTGAGCACATACAGGGACATACATGGTGAGGACATACAGGGACATACATGGTGAGGACATACATGGACATACATGGTGAGGACATACAGGGTCATACATGGTGAGGACATACAGAGACATACATGGT
Organism: Cepaea hortensis; assembly: GCA_963921405.1. Lineage (NCBI taxonomy): Eukaryota > Metazoa > Mollusca > Gastropoda > Stylommatophora > Helicidae > Cepaea > Cepaea hortensis. The sequence goes on from OY992891.1 coordinate 97,304,676, forward strand.
GAGCACATACAGAGACATAAATGGTGAGCACATACAGGGACATACATGGTGAGCACATACAGGGACATACATGGTGAGCACATACAGGGACATACATGGTGAGCACATACAGGGACATACATGATGAGGACATGGAGGGACATACATGGTGATCACATACAGGGACATACATGGTGAGGACATGGAGGGACATACATGGTGAGCACATACAGCGACATACATGGTGAGCACATACAGGGACATACATGGTGAGCACATACAGAGACATACATGGTGAGCACATACAGAGACATACATGGTGAGCACATACAGGGACATACATGGTGAGGACATGGAGGGACATACATGGTGAGCACATACAGGGACATACATGGTGAACACATACAGGGACATACATGGTGAGGACATGGAGGGACATACATGGTGAGCACATACAGAGACATACATGGTGAGGACATACAGGGACATACATGGTGAGCACATACAGGGACATACATGGTAAACACATACAGGGACATACATGGTGAGGACATACAGGGACATACATGGTGAGGACATGGAGGGACATACATGGTGAGCACATACAGGGACATAAATGGTGAGGACATACAGGGACATACATGGTGAGCACATACAGGGACATACATGGTGAGCACTTACAGGGACATACATGGTGAGGACATGGAGGGACATACATGGTGAGCACATACAGGGACATAAATGGTGAGGACATACAGGGACATACATGGTGAGTACATACAGGGACATATATGGTGAGCACATACAGGGACATACATGGTGAGCACATACAGGGACATACATGGTGAGGACATGGAGGGACATACATGGTGAGCACATACAGGGACATACATGGTGAACACATACAGGGACATACATGGTGAGGACATGGAGGGACATACATGGTGAGCACATACAGGGACATACATGGTGAACACATACAGGGACATAAATGGTGAGGACATGGAGGGACATACATGATACAGGGACATAAATGGTGAGGACATACAGGGACATACATGGTGAGCACATACAGGGACATACATGGTGAGCACATACAGGGACATACATGGTGAGCACATACAGGGACATACATGGTGAGGACATGGAGGGACATACATGGTGAGCACATACAGGGCCATAAATGGTGAGGACATACAGGGACATAAATGGTGAGGACATACAGGGACATAAATGGTGAGCACATACAGGGACATACATGGTGAGCACATACAGGGACATACAGGGACATACATGGTGAGGACATACAGGGACATACAGGGACATACATGGTGAGGACATACAGGGACATAAATGGTGAGCACATACAGGGACATACATGGTGAGCACATACAGGGACATAAATGGTGAGAACATACAGGGACATAAATGGTGAGGACATACAGGGACATAAATGGTGAGCACATACAGGGACATACATGGTGAGCACATACAGGGACATAAATGGTGAGAACATACAGGGACATACATGGTGAGGATATACAGGTACATAAATGGTGAGAACATACAGGGACATAAATGGTGAGGACATACAGGGACATAAATGGTGAGGACATACAGGGACATAAATGGTGAGCACATACAGGGACATACATGGTGAGCACATACAGGGACATAAATGGTGAGAACATACAGGGACATACATGGTGAGGACATACAGGGACATAAATGGTGAGGACATACAGGGACATACATGGTGAGCACATACAGGGACATACATGGTAAACACATACAGGGACATACATGGTGAGGACATACAGGGACATACATGGTGAGGACATACAGGGACATACATGGTGAGGACATACAGGGACATACATGGTGAGGACATGGAAGGACATACATGGTGAGGACATACAGGGACATACATGGTGAGGACATACAGGGACATACAGGGACATACATGGTGAGGACATACAGGGACATACATGGTGAGGACATACAGGGACATACATGGTGAGGACATACAGGGACATAAATGGTGAGCACATACAGGGACATACATTGTGAGCACATACAGGGACATACATGGTTAGCACATACAGGGACATACATGGTGAGCACATACAGGGACATACATGGTGAACACACACAGGGACATACATGGTGAGGACATACAGGGACATAAATGGTGAGAACATACAGGGACATACATGGTGTGCACATACAGGGACATACATGGTGAGGACATACAGGGACATAAATGGTGAGCACATTCAGGGACATAAATGGTGAGGACATGGAGGGACATACATGGTGAGCACATGGAGGGACATACATGGTGAGCACATACAGGGACATAAATGGTGAGGACATACAGGGACATAAATGGTGAGCACATTCAGGGACATACATGGTGAGCACATACAGGGACATAAATGGTGAGAACATACAGGGACATACATGGTGAGCACATACAGGGACATACATGGTGAGCACATACAGGGACATAAATGGTGAGAACATACAGGGACATACATGGTGAGGACATACAGGGACATAAATGGTGAGAACATACAGGGACATAAATGGTGAGGACATACAGGGACATAAATGGTGAGCACATACAGGGACATACATGGTGAGCACATACAGGGACATAAATGGTGAGAACATACAGGGACATACATGGTGAGGACATACAGGGACATAAATGGTGAGGACATACAGGGACATAAATGGTGAGGACATACAGGGACATAAATGGTGAGCACATACAGGGACATACATGGTGAGGACATACAGGGACATACATGGTGAGCACATACAGGGACATACATGGTAAACACATACAGGGACATACATGGTGAGGACATACAGGGACATAAATGGTGAGGACATGGAGGGACATACATGGTGAGCACATACAGGGACATACATGGTGAGGACATACAGGGACATACATGGTGAGCACATACAGGGACATACATGGTGAGCACATACAGGGACATAAATGGTGAGAACATACAGGGACATACATGGTGAGGACATACAGGGACATAAATGGTGAGAACATACAGGGACATAAATGGTGAGGACATACAGGGACATAAATGGTGAGGACTTACAGGGACATACATGGTGAGGACATACAGGGACATACATGGTGAGCACATACAGGGACATACATTGTGAGCACATACAGGGACATACATGGTGAGCACATACAGGGACATACATGGTGAGCACATACAGGGACATACATGGTGAGCACATACAGGGACATACATGGTGAGCACATACAGGGACATACATGGTGAGCACATACAGGGACATACATGGTGAGCACATACAGGGACATACATGGTGAGCACATACAGGGACATACATGGTGAGCACATACAGGGACATACATGGTGAGCACATACAGGGACATACATGGTGAGCACATACAGGGACATACATGGTGAGGACATACAGGGACATACATGGTGAGCACATACAGGGACATACATGGTGAGGACATGGAGGGACATACCTGGTGAGGACATGGAGGGACATACATGGTGAGGACATGGAGGGACATACATGGTGAGGACATACAGGGACATACATGGTGAGCACATACAGGGACATACATGGTGAGCACATACAGGGAGATACATGGTGAGCACATACAGGGACATACATGGTGAGGACATACAGGGACATACATGGTGAGCACAAACAGGGACATACATGGTGAGCACATCCAGGGACATACATGGTCAGGACATGGAGGGACATACATGGTGAGGACATACAGTGACATACATGGTGAGGACATGGAGGGACATACATGGTGAGGACTTACAGGGACATACATGGTGAGGACATGGAGGGACATACATGGTGAGGACATACAGGGACATACATGGTGAGGACATACAGGGACATACATGGTGAGGACATACAGGGACATACATGGTGAGCACATACAGGGACATACATGGTGAGCACATACAGGGACATACATGGTGAGCACATACAAGGACATACATGGAGAGGACATCAAGGGACATACATGGTGAGGACATAAAGGGACATAAATGGTGAGGACATACAGGGACATACATGGTGAGCACATACATGGACATACATGGTGAGGACATGGAGGGACATACATGGTGAGGACATACAGGGACATACATGGTGAGGACATACAGGGACATACATGGTGAGGACATACAGGGAGATACATGGTGAGCACATACAGGGACATACATGGTGAGCACATACAGGGACATACATGGTGAGGACATACAGGGACATACATGGTGAGCACATACAGGGACATACATGGTGAGCACATCCAGGGAGATACATGGTGAGCACATACAGGGACATACATGGTGAGCACATACAGGGACATACATGGTGAGGACATACAGGGACATACATGGTGAGCACATACAGGGACATACATGGTGAGCACATCCAGGGACATACATGGTGAGGACATGGAGGGACATACATGGTGAGGACATACAGGGACATAAATGGTGAGGACATACAGGGACATAAATGGTGAGGACATAAAGGGACATAAATGGTGAGGACACACAGGGACATACATGGTGAGGACATACAGGGACATACATGGTGAGCACATACAGGGACATACATGGTGAGCACATACAGGGACATACATGGTGAGCACATACAGGGACATACATGGTGAGCACATACAGGGACATAAATGGTGAGGACATACAGGGACATACATGGTGAGCACATACAGGGACATACAAGGTGAGCACATACAGGGACATACATGGTGAGGACTTGGAGGGACATACCTGGTGAGGACATGGAGGGACATACATGGTGAGGACATAAAGGGACATACATGGTGAGGACTTACAGGGACATACATGGTGAGGACATGGAGGGACATACATGGTGAGGACATACAGGGACATACATGGTGAGGACATACAGGGACATACATGGTCAGGACATACAGGGACATACATGGTGAGCACATACAGGGACATACATGGTGAGCACATAGAGGGACATACATGGTGAGCACATACAGGGACATACATGGTGAGGACATGGAGGGAAATACATGGTGAGGACATAAATGGACATAAATGGTGAGGACATACAGGGACATACAGGGTGAGCACATACAGGGACATACATGGTGAGGACATGGAGGGACATACATGGTGAGGACATACAGGGACATACATGGTGAGCACATACAGGGACATACATGGTGAGGACATACAGGGACATACATGGTGAGGACATGGAGGGACATACATGGTGAGGACATAGAGAGACATACATGGTGAGGACATACAGGGACATACATGGTGAGGACATACAGGGACATACATGGTGAGGACATACAGGGACATACATGGTGAGCACATACAGGGACATACATGGTGAGCACATACAGGGACATACATGGTGAGCACATACAGGGACATACATGGTGAGCACATACAGGGGCATACATGGTGAGGACATGGAGGGACATACCTGATGAGGACATGGAGGGACATACATGGTGAGGACATGGAGGGACATACATGGTGAGGACATACAGGGACATACATGGTGAGGACATGGAGGGACATACATGGTGAGGACATACAGGGACATACATGGTGAGGACATACAGGGACATACATGGTGAGGACATACAGGGACATACATGGTGAGCACATACAGGGACATACATGGTGAGCACATACAGGGACATACATGGTGAGCACATACAGGGACATACATGGTGAGGACATGGAGGGACATATATGGTGAGGACATAAATGGACATAAATGATGAGGACATACAGGGACATACATGGTGAGCACATACAGGGACATACATGGTGAGGACATGGAGGGACATACATGGTGAGGACATACAGGGACATACATGGTGAGGACATACAGGGACATACATGGTGAGGACATACAGGGACATACATGGTGAGGACATGGAGGGACATACATGGTGAGGACATAGAGAGACATACATGGTGAGGACATGGAGGGACATACATGGTGAGGACGTGGAGGGACATACATGGTGAGGACATACAGGGACATACATGGTGAGGACATACAGGGACATAAATGGTGAGGACATACAGGGACATACATGGTGAGCACATACAGGGACATACATAATGCGGACATGGAGGGACATACATGGTGAGGACATACAGGGACATACATGGTGAGGACATACAGGGACATACATGGTGAGGACATGGAGGGACATACATGTTGAGGACAAAGAGAGACATACATGGTGAGGACATGGAGAGACATACATGGTGAGGACGTGGAGGGACATACATGGTGAGGACATACAGGTACATACATGGTGAGGACATACAGGGACATACATGGTGAGGACATACAGGGACATACATGGTGAGCACATACAGGGACATACATGGTGAGGACATGGAGGGACATACATGGTGAGGACATGGAGGGACATACATGGTGAGCACATACAGGGACATACATTGTGAGGACATACAGGGACATACATGGTGAGCACATACAGGGACATACATGGTGAGGATATAGAGGGACATACATGGTGAGGACAGGAGGTACATACATGGTGAGGACGTGGAGGGACATACATGGTGAGGACATAGAGGGACATACATGGTGAGGACATGGAGGGACATACATGGTGAGGACATGGAGGGACATACATGGTGAGGACATAGAGGGACATACATGGTGAGGACATGGAGGGACATACATGGTGAGGACGTGGAGGGACATACATGGTGAGGACATACAGGGACATACATGGTGAGGACATACAGGGACATAAATGGTGAGGACACACTGGGACATACATGGTTAGGTCATACAGGGACATACATGGTGAGGACATAGAGAGACATACATGGTGAGATCATAGAGTGACATACATGATGAGGACATAGAGGGACATACATGGTGAGGACATAGAGGGACATACATGGTGAGGTCATAGAGTGACATACATGGTGAGGACATAGAGGGACATACATGGTGAGGACATAGAGTGACATACATGGTGATGACATAGAGTGGCATACATGATGAGGACATAGAGGGACATACATGGTGAGGACATAGAGTGGCATACATGATGAGGACATAGAGGGACATACATGGTGAGGACGTGGAGGGACATACATGATGAGGACATAAAGGGACATACATGGTGAGGACATGGAGGGACATACATGGTGAGGACATAGAGGGACATACATGGTGAGGACATAGAGAGACATACATGGTGAGGACATAGAGGGACATACATGGTGAGGACATACAGGGACATAAATGGTGAGGACATGGAGGGACATACATGGTGAGGACGTGGAGGGACATACATGGTGAGGTCATAGAGAGACATACATGATGAGGACATGGAGGGACATACATGGTGAGGACATAGAGGGACATACATGGTGAGGACATACAGGGACATACATGGTGAGGACAAAAAGGGACATACATGGTGAGGACATGGAGGGACATACATGGTGAGGACATGGAGGGACATACATGGTGAGGACATGGAGGGACATACATGGTGAGGACGTGGAGGGACATACATGGTGAGGACATACAGGGACATACATGGTGAGCACATACAGGGACATACATGGTGAGCACATACAGGGACATACATGGTGAGCACATACAGGGACATACATGGTGAGGACATACAGGGACATAAATGGTGAGAACATACAGGGACATAAATGGTGAGGACATACAGGGACATAAATGGTGAGGACTTACAGGGACATACATGGTGAGGACATACAGGGACATACATGGTGAGCACATACAGGGACATACATTGTGAGCACATACAGGGACATACATGGTGAGCACATACAGGGACATACATGGTGAGCACATACAGGGACATACATGGTGAGCACATACAGGGACATACATGGTGAGCACATACAGGGACATACATGGTGAGCACATACAGGGACATACATGGTGAGCACATACAGGGACATACATGGTGAGCACATACAGGGACATACATGGTGAGCACATACAGGGACATACATGGTGAGCACATACAGGGACATACATGGTGAGCACATACAGGGACATACATGGTGAGGACATACAGGGACATACATGGTGAGCACATACAGGGACATACATGGTGAGGACATGGAGGGACATACCTGGTGAGGACATGGAGGGACATACATGGTGAGGACATGGAGGGACATACATGGTGAGGACATACAGGGACATACATGGTGAGCACATACAGGGACATACATGGTGAGCACATACAGGGAGATACATGGTGAGCACATACAGGGACATACATGGTGAGGACATACAGGGACATACATGGTGAGCACAAACAGGGACATACATGGTGAGCACATCCAGGGACATACATGGTCAGGACATGGAGGGACATACATGGTGAGGACATACAGTGACATACATGGTGAGGACATGGAGGGACATACATGGTGAGGACTTACAGGGACATACATGGTGAGGACATGGAGGGACATACATGGTGAGAACATACAGGGACATACATGGTGAGGACATACAGGGACATACATGGTGAGGACATACAGGGACATACATGGTGAGCACATACAGGGACATACATGGTGAGCACATACAGGGACATACATGGTGAGCACATACAAGGACATACATGGAGAGGACATCAAGGGACATACATGGTGAGGACATAAAGGGACATAAATGGTGAGGACATACAGGGACATACATGGTGAGCACATACATGGACATACATGGTGAGGACATGGAGGGACATACATGGTGAGGACATACAGGGACATACATGGTGAGGACATACAGGGACATACATGGTGAGGACATACAGGGAGATACATGGTGAGCACATACAGGGACATACATGGTGAGCACATACAGGGACATACATGGTGAGGACATACAGGGACATACATGGTGAGCACATACAGGGACATACATGGTGAGCACATCCAGGGAGATACATGGTGAGCACATACAGGGACATACATGGTGAGCACATACAGGGACATACATGGTGAGGACATACAGGGACATACATGGTGAGCACATACAGGGACATACATGGTGAGCACATCCAGGGACATACATGGTGAGGACATGGAGGGACATACATGGTGAGGACATACAGGGACATAAATGGTGAGGACATACAGGGACATAAATGGTGAGGACATACAGGGACATAAATGGTGAGGACACACAGGGACATACATGGTGAGGACATACAGGGACATACATGGTGAGCACATACAGGGACATACATGGTGAGCACATACAGGGACATACATGGTGAGCACATACAGGGACATACATGGTGAGCACATACAGGGACATAAATGGTGAGGACATACAGGGACATACATGGTGAGCACATACAGGGACATACAAGGTGAGCACATACAGGGACATACATGGTGAGGACTTGGAGGGACATACCTGGTGAGGACATGGAGGGACATACATGGTGAGGACATAAAGGGACATACATGGTGAGGACTTACAGGGACATACATGGTGAGGACATGGAGGGACATACATGGTGAGGACATACAGGGACATACATGGTGAGGACATACAGGGACATACATGGTCAGGACATACAGGGACATACATGGTGAGCACATACAGGGACATACATGGTGAGCACATAGAGGGACATACATGGTGAGCACATACAGGGACATACATGGTGAGGACATGGAGGGAAATACATGGTGAGGACATAAATGGACATAAATGGTGAGGACATACAGGGACATACAGGGTGAGCACATACAGGGACATACATGGTGAGGACATGGAGGGACATACATGGTGAGGACATACAGGGACATACATGGTGAGCACATACAGGGACATACATGGTGAGGACATACAGGGACATACATGGTGAGGACATGGAGGGACATACATGGTGAGGACATAGAGAGACATACATGGTGAGGACATACAGGGACATACATGGTGAGGACATACAGGGACATACATGGTGAGGACATACAGGGACATACATGGTGAGCACATACAGGGACATACATGGTGAGCACATACAGGGACATACATGGTGAGCACATACAGGGACATACATGGTGAGCACATACAGGGGCATACATGGTGAGGACATGGAGGGACATACCTGATGAGGACATGGAGGGACATACATGGTGAGGACATGGAGGGACATACATGGTGAGGACATACAGGGACATACATGGTGAGGACATGGAGGGACATACATGGTGAGGACATACAGGGACATACATGGTGAGGACATACAGGGACATACATGGTGAGGACATACAGGGACATACATGGTGAGCACATACAGGGACATACATGGTGAGCACATACAGGGACATACATGGTGAGCACATACAGGGACATACATGGTGAGGACATGGAGGGACATACATGGTGAGGACATAAATGGACATAAATGATGAGGACATACAGGGACATACATGGTGAGCACATACAGGGACATACATGGTGAGGACATGGAGGGACATACATGGTGAGGACATACAGGGACATACATGGTGAGGACATACAGGGACATACATGGTGAGGACATACAGGGACATACATGGTGAGGACATGGAGGGACATACATGGTGAGGACATAGAGAGACATACATGGTGAGGACATGGAGGGACATACATGGTGAGGACGTGGAGGGACATACATGGTGAGGACATACAGGGACATACATGGTGAGGACATACAGGGACATAAATGGTGAGGACATACAGGGACATACATGGTGAGCACATACAGGGACATACATAATGCGGACATGGAGGGACATACATGGTGAGGACATACAGGGACATACATGGTGAGGACATACAGGGACATACATGGTAAGGACATGGAGGGACATACATGTTGAGGACAAAGAGAGACATACATGGTGAGGACATGGAGAGACATACATGGTGAGGACGTGGAGGGACATACATGGTGAGGACATACAGGTACATACATGGTGAGGACATACAGGGACATACATGGTGAGGACATACAGGGACATACATGGTGAGCACATACAGGGACATACATGGTGAGGACATGGAGGGACATACATGGTGAGGACATGGAGGGACATACATGGTGAGCACATACAGGGACATACATTGTGAGGACATACAGGGACATACATGGTGAGCACATACAGGGACATACATGGTGAGGATATAGAGGGACATACATGGTGAGGACAGGAGGTACATACATGGTGAGGACGTGGAGGGACATACATGGTGAGGACATAGAGGGACATACATGGTGAGGACATGGAGGGACATACATGGTGAGGACATGGAGGGACATACATGGTGAGGACATAGAGGGACATACATGGTGAGGACATGGAGGGACATACATGGTGAGGACGTGGAGGGACATACATGGTGAGGACATACAGGGACATACATGGTGAGGACATACAGGGACATAAATGGTGAGGACACACTGGGACATACATGGTTAGGTCATACAGGGACATACATGGTGAGGACATAGAGAGACATACATGGTGAGATCATAGAGTGACATACATGATGAGGACATAGAGGGACATACATGGTGAGGACATAGAGGGACATACATGGTGAGGTCATAGAGTGACATACATGGTGAGGACATAGAGGGACATACATGGTGAGGACATAGAGTGACATACATGGTGATGACATAGAGTGGCATACATGATGAGGACATAGAGGGACATACATGGTGAGGACATAGAGTGGCATACATGATGAGGACATAGAGGGACATACATGGTGAGGACGTGGAGGGACATACATGATGAGGACATAAAGGGACATACATGGTGAGGACATGGAGGGACATACATGGTGAGGACATAGAGGGACATACATGGTGAGGACATAGAGAGACATACATGGTGAGGACATAGAGGGACATACATGGTGAGGACATACAGGGACATAAATGGTGAGGACATGGAGGGACATACATGGTGAGGACGTGGAGGGACATACATGGTGAGGTCATAGAGAGACATACATGATGAGGACATGGAGGGACATACATGGTGAGGACATAGAGGGACATACATGGTGAGGACATACAGGGACATACATGGTGAGGACAAAAAGGGACATACATGGTGAGGACATGGAGGGACATACATGGTGAGGACATGGAGGGACATACATGGTGAGGACATGGAGGGACATACATGGTGAGGACGTGGAGGGACATACATGGTGAGGACATACAGGGACATACATGGTGAGCACATACAGGGACATACATGGTGAGCACATACAGGGACATACATGGTGAGCACATACAGGGACATACATGGTGAGCACATACAGGGACATAAATGGTGAGGACATACAGGGACATACATGGTGAGCACATACAGGGACATACATGGTGAGCACATACAGGGACATACATGGTGAGGACATGGAGGGACATACCTGATGAGGACATGGAGGGACATACATGGTGAGGACATGGAGGGACATACATGGTGAGGACATACAGGGACATACATGGTGAGGACATGGAGGGACATACATGGTGAGGACATACAGGGACATACATGGTGAGGACATACAGGGACATACATGGTGAGGACATACAGGGACATACATGGTGAGCACATACAGGGACATACATGGTGAGCACATACAGGGACATACATGGTGAGCACATACAGGGACATACATGGTGAGCACATACAGGGACATACATGTTGAGGACATGGAGGGACATACATGGTGAGGACATAAATGGACATAAATGATGAGGACATACAGGGACATACATGGTGAGCACATACAGGGACATACATGGTGAGGACATGGAGGGACATACATGGTGAGGACATACAGGGACATACATGGTGAGGACATACAGGGACATACATGGTGAGGACATACAGGGACATACATGGTGAGGACATGGAGGGACATACATGGTGAGGACATAGAGAGACATACATGGTGAGGACATGGAGGGACATACATGGTGAGGACGTGGAGGGACATACATGGTGAGGACATACAGGGACATACATGGTGAGGACATACAGGGACATAAATGGTGAGGACATACAGGGACATACATGGTGAGCACATACAGGGACATACATAATGCGGACATGGAGGGACATACATGGTGAGGACATACAGGGACATACATGGTGAGGACATACAGGGACATACATGGTGAGCACATACAGGGACATACATGGTGAGCACATACAGGGACTTACATGGTGAGCACATACAGGGACATAAATGGTGAGGACATACAGGGACATACATGGTGAGCACATACAGGGACATACATGGTGAGCACATACAGGGACATACATGGTGAGGACATGGAGGGACATACCTGATGAGGACATGGAGGGACATACATGGTGAGGACATGGAGGGACATACATGGTGAGGACATACAGGGACATACATGGTGAGGACATGGAGGGACATACATGGTGAGGACATACAGGGACATACATGGTGAGGACATACAGGGACATACATGGTGAGGACATACAGGGACATACATGGTGAGCACATACAGGGACATACGTGGTGAGCACATACAGGGACATACATGGTGAGCACATACAGGGACATACATGGTGAGGACATGGAGGGACATACATGGTGAGGACATAAATGGACATAAATGATGAGGACATACAGGGACATACATGGTGAGCACATACAGGGACATACATGGTGAGGACATGGAGGGACATACATGGTGAGGACATACAGGGACATACATGGTGAGGACATACAGGGACATACATGGTGAGGACATACAGGGACATACATGGTGAGGACATGGAGGGACATACATGGTGAGGACATAGAGAGACATACATGGTGAGGACATGGAGGGACATACATGGTGAGGACGTGGAGGGACATACATGGTGAGGACATACAGGGACATACATGGTGAGGACATACAGGGACATAAATGGTGAGGACATACAGGGACATACATGGTGAGCACATACAGGGACATACATAATGCGGACATGGAGGGACATACATGGTGAGGACATACAGGGACATACATGGTGAGGACATACAGGGACATACATGGTGAGAACATGGAGGGACATACATGGTGAGGACATAGAGAGATATACATGGTGAGGACATGGAGGGACATACATGGTGAGGACGTGGAGGGACATACATGGTGAGGACATACAGGTACATACATGGTGAGGACATACAGGGACATACATGGTGAGGACATACAGGGACATACATGGTGAGCACATACAGGGACATACATGGTGAGGACATGGAGGGACATACATGGTGAGGACATGGAGGGACATACATGGTGAGCACATACAGGGACATAAATGGTGAGGACATACAGGGACATACATGGTGAGGACATACAGGGACATAAATGGTGAGGACATACAGGGACATACATGGTGAGCACATACAGGGACATACATATTGCGGACATGGAGGGACATAAATGGTGAGGACATACAGGGACATACATGGTGAGGACATACAGGGACATACATGGTGAGCACATACAGGGACATACATGGTGAGCACATACAGGGACATACATGGTGAGCACATACAGGGACATAAATGGTGAGGACATTCTGGGACATACATGGTGAGCACATACAGGGACATACATGGTGAGGACATACAGGGACATACATGGTGAGCACATACAGGGACATACATAATGCGGACATGGAGGGACATACATGGTGAGGACATACAGGGACATACATGGTGAGGACATACAGGGACATACATGGTGAGAACATGGAGGTACATACATGGTGAGGACATAGAGAGACATACATGGTGAGGACATGGAGGGACATACATGGTGAGGACGTGGAGGGACATACATGGTGAGGACATACAGGTACATACATGGTGAGGACATACAGGGACATACATGGTGAGGACATACAGGGACATACATGGTGAGCACATACAGGGACATACATGGTGAGGACATGGAGGGACATACATGGTGAGGACATGGAGGGACATACATGGTGAGCACATACAGGGACATAAATGGTGAGGACATACAGGGACATACATGGTGAGGACATACATGATGAGGACATACAGGGACATAAATGGTGAGGACATACAGGGACATACATGGTGAGCACATACAGGGACATACATAATGCGGACATGGAGGGACATAAATGGTGAGGACATACAGGGACATATATGGTGAGGACATACAGGGACATACATGGTGAGCACATACAGGGACATACATGGTGAGCACATACAGGGACATACATGGTGAGCACATACAGGGACATAAATGGTGAGGACATACAGGGACATACATGGTGAGCACATACAGGGACATACATGGTGAGCACATACAGGGACATACATGGTGAGGACATGGAGGGACATACCTGATGAGGACATGGAGGGACATACATGGTGAGGACATGGAGGGACATACATGGTGAGGACATACAGGGACATACATGGTGAGGACATGGAGGGACATACATGGTGAGGACATACAGGGACATACATGGTGAGGACATACAGGGACATACATGGTGAGGACATACAGGGACATACATGGTGAGCACATACAGGGACATACATGGTGAGCACATACAGGGACTTACATGGTGAGCACATACAGGGACATACATGGTGAGGACATGGAGGGACATACATGGTGAGGACATAAATGGACATAAATGATGAGGACATACAGGGACATACATGGGGAGCACATACAGGGACATACATGGTGAGGACATGGAGGGACATACATGGTGAGGACATACAGGGAAATACATGGTGAGGATATACAGGGACATACATGGTGAGGACATACAGGGACATACATGGTGAGGACATGGAGGGACATACATGGTGAGGACATAGAGAGACATACATGGTGAGGACATGGAGGGACATACATGGTGAGGACGTGGAGGGACATACATGGTGAGGACATACAGGGACATACATGGTGAGGACATACAGGGACATAAATGGTGAGGACATACAGGGACATACATGGTGAGCACATACAGGGACATACATAATGCGGACATGGAGGGACATACATGGTGAGGACATACAGGGACATACATGGTGAGGACATACAGGGACATACATGGTGAGAACATGGAGGGACATACATGGTGAGGACATAGAGAGACATACATGGTGAGGACATGGAGGGACATACATGGTGAGGACGTGGAGAGACATACATGGTGAGGACATACAGGTACATACATGGTGAGGACATACAGGGACATACATGGTGAGGACATACAGGGACATACATGGTGTGCACATACAGGGACATACATGGTGAGGACATGGAGGGACATACATGGTGAGGACATGGAGGGACATACATGGTGAGCACATACAGGGACATACATTGTGAGGACATACAGGAACATACATGGTGAGCACATACAGGGACATACATGGTGAGGATATAGAGGGACATACATGGTGAGGACAGGAGGGACATACATGGTGAGGACGTGGAGGGACATACATGGTGAGGACATAGAGGGACATACATGGTGAGGACATGGAGGGACATACATGGTGAGAACATGGAGGGACATACATGGTGAGGACATAGAGGGACATACATGGTGAGGACATGGAGGGACATACATGGTGAAGACGTGGAGGGACATACATGGTGAGGACATACAGGGACATACATGGTGAGGACATACAGGGACATAAATGGTGAGGACACACTGGGACATACATGGTGAGGTCATACAGGGACATACATGGTGAGGACATAGAGAGACATACATGGTGAGATCATAGAGTGACATACATGATGAGGACATAGAGGGACATACATGGTGAGGACATAGAGGGACATACATGGTGAGGTCATAGAGTGACATACATGGTGAGGACATAGAGGGACACATATGGTGAGGACATAGAGTGACATACATGGTGATGACATAGAGTGGCATACATGATGAGGACATAGAGGGACATACATGGTGAGGACATAGAGTGGCATACATGATGAGGACATAGAGGGACATACATGGTGAGGACGTGGAGGGACATACATGATGAGGACATAAAGGGACATACATGGTGAGGACATGGAGGGACATACATGGTGAGGACATAGAGGGACATACATGGTGAGGACATAGAGAGACATACATGGTGAGGACATAGAGGGACATACATGGTGAGGACATACAGGGACATAAATGGTGAGGACATGGAGGGACATACATGGTGAGGTCATAGAGAGACATACATGGTGAGGACATGGAGGGACATATATGGTGAGGACATAGAGGGACATACATGGTGAGGACTTACAGGGACATACATGGTGAGGACAAACAGGGACATACATGGTGAGGACATGGAGGGACATACATGGTGAGGACATGGAGGGACATACATGGTGAGGACATGGAGGGACATACATGGTGAGGACGTGGAGGGACATACATGGTGAGGACGTGGAGGGACATACATGGTGAGGACATGGAGGGACATACATGGTGAGGACATGGAGGGACATACATGTTGAAGACATGGAGGGACATACATGTTGAGGACATAGAGGGAACGAACGAACGAACGAACATATTTTATTTTCAAAGGGTAACAAATTGGGCACGCAGGCCCGTCTTACATTCGGCCCTTCCATTCACTCATCTTTCTTTCATCAACAGTGCATAGGAAAAAACATTGTCACATGAATTTTGTAAACATAAACAATGCATATTACTATGTTATGAGACACATCCACCACCCACCCACACAACCCCCATTCACTGCAACTCCCCCACCCAACCACACACATAACCCACACACACATACATTCCCCCACCCATCCACCACATCCATACACCTACACATCTCCCCACCCACACACACATTTCACCCACCACACATCCCATCCACCCACACCCCAAGCACACATACATTCAATAACCCACACATCCCCCACCTACACATATCTCCCCACCCACTCACATATCCTCTACCCGTCCCATTAGCCACCAACAATCACTCACCCACATATCCTCCTCCACCCACACACCTCCACCCACCCAGCCAAACACACATTCCTCAGCCACACACACATCTCCCCGTCAACCCACAAATTCCGCACCTACCCACAGACAAAATCCGCACCCACCCACATAATCTCCCATCTCCCCCAGCCCACTCACGGATCCCGAGCCCACACCTACAAACATCCCCCACCATCTCCTAACCTGCACACACTCACCCACCCACATATCCTCTACCCACCCACACATCCTCTACCCACCCATCCCTCAACCAAACATCCCTTAACCACACACCCTTACTCATATACAATCACCCACCCACACATCCTCTACCCAACCACACATCCTCCATCCACCCATCCCCCAGCCACACATCCCTTAATCACACACATCTACCCATATACACACACACACATCCCCACCCACGCACAATCTCCCCACCCATACACACATCCCTCCCACACATCCCCACCCACCAACACATCCCCCATTCACAAACACACACCTCCCATCCACGCACATACAACCCACACACACATCCCCAACTCATACACTCATCCCCAGACACACGTACTTATCCCTCAACCACTAACACCCACACATCCCTTACCCACTCATCAACACATACATCTCCTATCTACCCACCCACACTCACACATCCCAACCACCCATCTAAGCACACATCCCCACCCTCAGACACATCCTTCACCCACCCGAAAACTCAACCACACCTTCACCCACCCACACACACATCATTTATCCACAACCAGCTCCCCTCCCACACAACACCACACCCACACACATCCCAAAGACACATCCCTCACCCACACACACATCTCCCCACACATCTCCTACAAATCCACACATCCCCCAACTACAATCACCCTCACTACCCACACATACATCCTCCATCCAGCCACACACCCCCACCCAGCCAGACATATCCCCCACCCACACACACATCTCCAAATCCATCACCCACACCCATCATGTACCCCTCCCCAACCCACATACATCCCCCACACATATCTCACCCACACACCTCCCCACCCATCCACCCAAACATCCCACACCCATTCACATCCCTCACCCACACCCCCAAACCCAAAACCACCCCCACCTGCACACATCTCCCACCCACCACATATCCCCACACCCACATATCCCCACCCATACATATACCCCCACCCATCCAATAACCCATCATCAATCATCCTCTAACATATCCTCCTCCACCCACTCACCCACAACCACCTAGCCAAACATACATCCCCACCCACACACACATCTCCCCGCCAACCCATACATCCCGCACGTACCCACACACAAATCCCCCACCCACCCACACAATCCCACCCCGCCCACCCACACACACATCCCCCCATCCCACAACCTACTATTATGATCAAACTCCCACACTTTACACACACGTACAGTGACGATTGTCGTGAGCATTGTCGCAAAATTGTAAAGAATATGTACATATACATTTGGTAACTTAAAAATTAGTGATGCAATTCAACTCTCTATCTCTCGCTCTCTCTCTCTCTCTCTCTCTCTCTCTCTCTCTCTCTCTCTCTCTCTCTCTCTCTCTCTCATACTCTCTAATTCTCTCACCGCCTCTACGGTGATGTACATGTGTTCATGTTATAAATTATAACATCAGTTGGCATTCAAAATGGTAATATGAACATGAGAATACACAACATATATGGAATAGCATGTTACATGATATGCGTGCGCTTAAATCTCTCTCTCTCTCTCTCTCTCTCTCTCTCTCTCTCTCTCTCTCTCTCTCTCTCTCTCTTCTCTGTCTTTCTCGCTCTCTTCTCACTAACACACACCCATAGACACTCACAAACAATGGCCGCACACATACACACATTAACAATACCATTCTTCCACTGTCTTCTCTCGTTCGCTCACTCCTCTCTCTCTCTCTCTCTCTCTCTCTCTCTCTCTCTCTCTCTCTCTCTCTCTCTCTCTCTCACTCTCAATCACTATTTCACCCATTAAGTCACTCTCTCCATCTTTCATTTACTCAATATCACACTCTCTTTCACTCTCACTCACACACAGACAGACACACACCCTCTCGCTATCAAATACACACTCCCTCGCGTGCGCAAGAAAGCATATACACATACACACACGAGCATACACACAATATACACACGCAAATACACACATATCCCCACGCACACATACACACCCATATACACATACTTAAACACACACACAAATACACACTCCCTCGCATACACTGCATGCATGCACACATACACACAATCATGCACTCACATAAACGAACATATATATATATATATATATATATATATATATATATATATATATATATATATATATATATATATATATATATATATATATAACGCACATACACATATATACACCCGCACATACATATAAACACACGCATACATTTACGCACACATATAAACATACTTACACACACAAGCACACATACAATCACACATTTACACACACTTACACATACACACCCACATTCAGACGTGCACACACATACGCACACATAAACAGACGCATACACACATATGCTACATAAAGACGGAAACATCTTAACAGGAAAGCAAGCAGCTGACCATTGTGCGGACTCATTCGCACAAGATAACAATATTGAAATTAGTCCAGAGAAACGACAGGAGATTCGAGAGAAATGGCAAAATACAGGACAGAAGGAAATTGTTCATGAGGTTATGGAGACACCTATCACATTCAGTGAACTGGAGCTAGCTATTTCAAAACTGAAAATGAGAAAATCACCAGGAGCTGATGGTATCTCCCATGAAATGATCAGGAACCTAGGAAGAGAGGCCAAAGCAAAGCTGCTACAGATCTTTAATAATACATGGACCTTAGGCAGTGTTCCACAAGTCTGGAGAGAAGCAATCATGATACCCCTCCTAAAATCTGGGAAAGACAGTTCCATTGCCTCCAGCTACAGACCCATTAGCCTCACCAGTTGTCTCTGCAAAACAATGGAACGCGTCATCAATCACAGACTACAGTGGTCCATTGAAAGTGAAAACATCCTTGTGCCACAACAGGCTGCCTTTAGGCAGTGCTACTCTACGGAAGATCAGACAACCTACCTCTCTCAAGAAGTTGAGTATGCATTCCAAGAGAATAAGCTGGTACTTGCGGCTTGGATATATCTGAAGAAAGCCTTTGACAAAGTCTGGAAAGAAGGTCTGATGAAGAAACTGAGAAACTGTAAAGTCAATGGAAGAATGTACAAATGGGTAAAAGCATACTTGCACAACAGAAGAGCCCGAGTACAGATAGACGGTCTCAAGAGCAAGAAAGTACTATTGTGTCACGGTGTTCCCCAGGGCGGAGTCCTATCCCCAACACTTTTTCTAATCTTCATCAATGATCTTGTTGCTAATCTACCCAATGGAGTTAAAGCGGCAATGTACGCTGATGACCTGGTTTTGTGGAGCGCAAATGAACATGCATCAGTGGCCACAATATTGCTAAAAAGAGCTGTAGATACATTTGTTGCATGGGCGGATAGATGGTGTATCTGCACTGACAAGTGCAGCACCACTCTATTTACCCTTTCTCCGAAACAAAAGGCAGGGAGTATTCAGATAAATGGAACACCCCTAAGAGAAGATAAGGAACCAACATACCTTGGTGTAACATTCGACGACAGGCTGACATGGAGAAAACACATTAAAAAAGCAGTAGCAAAAGCCAGAAGGAAAATTGCCATCCTGAGAAAGCTAATTGGAACCACTTGGACACTACTTAGCAAAGTTTATCAACAGAGCATACGACCACACTTGGAATACGGGTCAACTGCGTGGTGTTCAGCATCAAAAACTACATTGCAAGAGCTGGACAAGGTGCAAAATCAAGCTCTTAGAGTCATCACAGGAGGGATGAGATCAACCCCTATAGTAGCAATGGAGAAAATGGGGAGGACACAAGCTTTAAGAGAACGCAGAGATACAAAAACACTAATACAAGCAGAAAAGTTTCTCAGCTTGCCAGGCCACCCTATGAAGAACAGATTTGAAAACTTAGCTATGGGGCGGTTGAAAAGAAGTAGTTTTATCCACCAGGCCAAACAACTCTGCAGAGAAACCATCGATCTTCCCACAGTTGATATCCCCCTGACAACTATTCCAGAGCGAACCCCGTGGAAAGATGAACATAGAATATCGCTACAAATCCAATCAAAAGTGAGAGGAATATTTGACAAGGAAGAACAGAACAGTGTACAGCGCAGAACAGCCACTCCCAGCTTCCTTGATGACGAATACCCACAGGACCTCTGGATCCGAGTCTACACAGATGGGTCAGCACAAAATGCTGTTCGAAATGGAGGAGCGGGAGTGTATATAGAATACCCAAATAATACTAGAGACACGGCCAGAATTCCAACAGGAAAGTACTGCCATAATTATGATGCTGAAATTGAGGCAATCAAGATAGCCACAGAGAAATTACAAAATACCAGCCATGGTACACAACCTGTGGTGATATTGACAGATGCAAAATCCGTAATAGAGGCGCTCCTGTCTGGGAAATTGCCAGTTCTGAGGACACTACTTTCTGAACTTAGCAGTCAGCGTAAGATCACCATACAGTGGATACCATCCCACTGTGGAATCCCCGGAAACGACAGAGCTGATCGATTGGCTAAGGAAGGAGCACAAGAAGAACAACCAGATGTGCCTATTACATACCACCAAAAGAAAAGAATGATCAAATCAGTCAGAAGACCACCAAACCTTACTCAAGACGACTACCACGTTATGGACAGACCAGAACAGGTCATTCTTCTGCGCCTCAGAACAGGACACAATAGATTACGTAACCACATGTATCCAAAATTCAAGATTGGTGACTCAGCCATGTGCACATGTGGTTTGGCGTCGCAGACAGCAGAGCACATACTCCAGGATTGCCCAAACTACAACATATCCAGGCGAACCTTCCGGCCTAGAGAGACAACAGTGGAAGATAAACTCTATGGACCGCTGAATGAACTAAAAAAGACTGTTAGATTCATACAAGAGACAACATTGCAGTCATAAACATATTTCAGGCGAACGAAAGAAGAAGAAGATTTAACTAAATACACATTCACATAAAGTTGACATTTTGTGTTGTATGTAAATCCAGCTTTAAACGAACAAAATGATGGAGTAAATATACGCGCAGGCCTTTCTGTAGAAGGTGCGTGGTGTTTATCACTTGTTAGTCAGGCATGGCAAATTCTCCCGTTGTCGTGAATCGATAATTGGTAACATTCATAAATTGGTGCTCTTACGGCCACATAAAATAAAGAAACTCTCATTTCATTAAATAAACAGTCACATAGACTTGAACTGTTGAGTAGTATGTAAATCCAGTTTAGAACGAACACAATGATATACACAGCATCGCAATTGAATTGAATAAACTTGTTAAAATAATCCATAATACAGGGACATACATGGTGAGGACATAAAGGGACATATGTGGTGAGGACATAAAGGGACATACATGGTGAGGACATAAAGGGACATGCATGGTAAGGACATAAAGGGACATATGTGGTGAGGACATAAAGGGACATATGTGGTGAGGACATAAAGGTACATATGTGGTGAGGACATAAAGGGACATGCATGGTGAGAACATAAAGGGACATATGTGGTGAGGACATAAAGGGACATATGTGGTGAGAACATAAAGGGACATATATGGTGAGGACATAAAGGGACATATGTGGTGAGGACATAAAGGGACATACATGGTGAGGACATAAAGGGACATGCATGGTGAGGACATAAAGGGACATATGTGGTGAGGACATAAAGGGACATATGTGGTAAGGACATAAAGGGACATATGTGGTGAGGACATAAAGGGACATATGTGGTGAGGACATAAAGGGACATATGTGGTGAGGACATAAAGGGACATATATGGTGAGGACATGGAGGGACATACATGGTGAGGACATAGAGGGACATACATGGTGAGGACATAGAGGGACATATGTGGTGAGGACATAAAGGGACATATGTGGTGAGGACATAAAGGGACATACATGGTGAGGACATGGAGGGACATACATGGTGAGGACATGGAGGGACATACATGGTGAGGACATGGAGGGACATACATGGTGAGGACATAAAGGGACATATGTGGTGAGGACATAAAGGGACATACATGGTGAGGACATAAAGGGACATATGTGGTGAGGACATAAAGGGACATACATGGTGAGGACATAAAGGGACATGCATGGTGAGGACATAAAGGGACATATGTGGTGAGGACATAAAGGGACATGCATGGTGAGGGCATTGAGGGACATATATGGTGAGGATATATAGGGACATATATGGTGAGGACATGGAAGGACATACATGGTGAGGACATGGAAGGACATACATGGTGAGGATATAGAGGGACATATATGGTGAGGACATAGAGGGACATACATGGTGAGGACATAGAGGGACATATATGGTGAGGATATAGAGGGACATATATGGTGAGGATATAGAGGGACATATATGGTGAGGATATAGAGGGACATACATGGTGAGGATATGGGGGGACATACATGGTGAGGGCATAGAGGGACATATATGGTGAGGATATAGAGGGACATACATGGTGAGGACATGGAAGGACATACATGGTGAGGACATAGAGGGACATACATGGTGAGAACATAGAGGGACATACATGGTGAGGATATAGAGGGACATACATGGTGAGGACATAGAGGGACATACATGGTGAGGACATAGAGGGACATATATGGTGAGGATATAGAGGGACATACATGGTGAGGACATGGAAGGACATACATGGTGAGGACATAGACTGACATACATGGTGAGGACATGGAGGGACATACAAGGTGAGGACATAGAGGGACATACATGGTGAGGACATATATGGTGAGGATATAGAGGGACATATATGGTGAAGACATGGAGGGACATACATGGTAAGGACATAGAGGGACATACATGGTGAGGACATAGAGTGACATACATGATGAGGACATGGAGTGACATACATGGTGAGGACATGGAGGGACATGCATGGTGAGGATATAGAGGGACATATATGGTGAGGACATAGAGGGACATATATGGTAAGGACATAGAGGGACATATATGGTGAGGACATTCAGGGACATACATGGTGAGGACATAGAGGGACATATGTGGTGGGGATATAGAGGGACATATATGGTGAGGACATAGAAGGACATATGTGGTGGGGATATAGAGGGACATATATGGTGAGGACAAAGAGTGACATACATGGTGAGGATATAGAGGGACATATATGGTGAGGATATAGAGGGACATATATGGTGAGGAAATAGAAGGACATATGTGGTGGGGATATAGAGGGACATATATGGTGAGGACATAGAGTGACATACATGGTGAGGATATAGAGGTACATATATGGTGAGGATATAGAGGGACATATATGGTGAGGACATAGAGGGACATACATGGTGAGGATATAGAGGGACATACATGGTGAGGATATAGAGGGACATATATGGTGAGGACATAGAGGGACATATATGGTGAGGACATAGAAGGACATATGTGGTGGGGATATAGAGGGACATATATTATGAGGACATAGAGTGACATACATGGTGAGGATATAGAGGGACATATATGGTGAGGATATAGAGGGACATATATGGTGAGGACATGGAGGGACATACATGGTGAGGATATAGAGGGACATACATGGTGAGGATATAGAGGGACATACATGGTGAGGACATGGAGGGACATACATGTTGAGGATATAGAGGGACATGCATGGTGAGGATATAGAGGGACATATATGGTGAGGATATAGAGGGACATATATGGTGAGGATATAGAGGGACATACATGGTGAGGACATAGAGGGACATACATGGGGAGGATATAGAGGGACATACATGTGAGGATATAGAGGGACATATATGGTGAGGATATAGAGGGACATACATGGTGAGGATATAGAGGGACATATATGGTGAGGATATAGAGGGACATATATGGTGAGGATATAGAGGGACATACATGGTGAGGATATAGAGGGACATATATTTTGAGGATATATAGGGACATATATGGTGAGGATATAGAGGGATATATATGGTGAGGAAATAGAAGGACATATGTGGTGGGGATATAGAGGGACATATATGGTGAGGACATAGAGTGACATACATGGTGAGGATAAAGAGGGACATATATGGTAAGGATATAGAGGGACATATATGGTGAAGACATGGAGGGACATACATGGTGAGGATATAGAGGGACATACTTGGTGAGGATATAGAGGGACATACATGGTGAGGACATGGAGGGACATACATGGTGAGGATATAGAGGGACATACATGGTGAGGATATAGAGGGACATATATGGTGAGGATATAGAGGGACATATATGGTGAGGATATAGAGGGACATACATGGTGAGGACATAGAGGGACATACATGGTGAGGATATAGAGGGACATACATGGTGAGTGCCACAACGCAACTCCCGCAATTATCAAATTGGCAACGTTAACGTTGAAGCAATAATAAGCTCGAACTGTAAATGCGAAGAATCAACCGACGCCATCCTAAACAACAGTACTCACACATTCTTTTAATGATGCGCTGGATCAATACAATGGATTCATCGAGAAAATGATTTGTCCGTTTTAACACAGGATCGGCATTCACACAAAATATTTACGACTCTATCCCAGTAATGTCCGACTGTAGTTAGGAGCTCAATCTATCTCGCTGTTCTCATTTTCACAGATTTGTCTAGGTGTTCCATGCCTTCAGGTCCTCTGCTCAGTATTGACACTTTATTCGTTAGACATCCTCCACCTGATAGTCCTCAGCCAAGCCTTTGCCTTCTCACAACCAAATCTCCAAACGAACACGGGCTTCACACAATATGTCGCGCCTCAGCCGAATCACCCAAGGTCCTCTCCGTTCCTTCTCTGTTGTCGCCTGACGTTCCCTGTTTCTAAGTTTCCTTAGTTTCTTGTGGGGTTTTCCCTATATCATTTCCTACTGCATTTTCCGATGACGTCATTCTGTCTAAACGCCATGTGGCAGTATGCCCCCTCCCTTTTAAAATGATGAAATCATTTTTTTTTTCATCAAGAGAATTAACCTGACACATATCAGTGCAGACATAATGACTTTTATCGGACTAGCAAGATGCTATGGACACCTATCCATTACCCACAAAATAAAAAAATATATATAACGGGCACGCCCTCTAATCTACACACCAACGGTAGATGTCGTGTATACAGCCCATGGGGAGGCTGTACTAACTAATCATAAAGATCAGTCCCTCATTTGTCCCTAAGGACAAGCGTCCTTCTCTAGGTCAAAACCTGGAGTAAGGGGACGTGAGGAATAAACAGGTACCAGTTGCATCTACTATTGTCTTGTAACCATCTGTGCAGTTATCTCGACTGCTATGTCGTGAATGTTAATCTCATCAAACGGGTAGGTGAGGTACCAGTATTATGACGTCATAATTTTAGGCGTAATCGAGGTAAATGCTCTTTAGAGACGTCATCATAAACTCTTTGTGTAGGTGTGGCAATAATGACCGAGTGACAATATCATATAACGGCGTATTTCATAATGTGGTGGCTATACTTGGCAATGGCGATCACAATGAGAATTGAAAAATCTATGACCCATCATATGTATAATTAAGTACTAATATGAACAATAATAATAAGAATATGTAACTACTTAACTTTATGAACTGGATTTATGTGAAATAAAATATATATATATATATATATATAATTCTATGCTACGCATTAGCAATAAATTAATAATTGATTAATGAAATGAATAATTTTACTCAAGTAATGATCACAAGGGTACAATTAATATTGACATATGTCGTTTCGCGACGAAAACCGTGTCTGTTCTCATTTACTGTATCAGTGTTCAACACAAACACTCTCATCAATAGTCAGGTTTCGATCCACGAAATAGCACTATAACTATCAATGTTTACCGCGAATATGCTGTAATAATATGACATAACATTATTTTAGAAATACAGACGATTTCCGATAATCCAGAAATGTTCAGGTATAGTTCATCAATTACAGCGCACATGGTCAATCACACTCGATTGTGCAGTGTCACTTGTCATGGCGAACAATGTCCCTGCCAAAGAACGAATTAAACAAACCATGTACATATCCGAATAACACTAATAAATTTCACATAATTCACAATTTGTTGTTTTCAACAGTAATCTACCTGGGTGAATGTATGCAACATATGTTAATCAGCCTAACGAAAATCCAAATACGAACGCAGACAATAAGTAAGAAAATATAACATACATAATTTTTTTTAGAGACGACTAAGAAGATCTGCCAAATTATTGTCTTTGCCAGGAATGTGACAGATATCAAATTCATAGTCCTGTAACAGAAGTGACCATCTATGAATTCTGGAGTTCTTTGGATGACCAGATTTAAAGATCTGCAATGGTTTATTGTCAGAAAGAACTAGGAATTTTCTCCCAAGAAGGTATCTAGAAAATTTATCAATGCTCTCAATTAACGCTAAAGCTTCCAGTTCGGTAATTGCATAATTCCTCTGAGTATCTGATAGTTTCTTACTGAAGTACAGAATAGGATGCAATTTACCATCATGTATTTGAAGTAAAACAGCTGAAATTGCATGAAAACTAGCGTCTGTTTGTAAAACGAAATCTTTAGAGATATCAGGCAATTTAAGAATAGGATATGTGCTGAACAGAGTTTTAATCTGTTGTAATAATTTATCATGATCGCTTGTCCAGATAATTTTCGTTGGTTGACCTTTTTTTAGAAGTTCAGAAAATGTTGCCGTCATATCAGCAAAGTTAGGAATACATTTCTGATAGTAATTAATGAGACTCACCAGACTTCGAAGTTCTTTCTTAGTGGTAGGTGGTTTAATATTTAAGATCTTGGTAACTACCTGTGGATCAGTTTTACGGAATCCGTCAGAAATTCTATGACCAAGGAATTGTATTTCAGTGAAACATATTTCTATTTTGCTAGGTTTTGCTTTCAGACCATGTTGTTGTATTCTCTGAAATACTTGTTTTAATATTTTAACATGTGTGTCAATGTCAGAAGTATGGATACAGATATCATCCATATATGTAGCAACATTAGAAATACCGTGTAGTAATTTTCTCATCATACGCATGAATGTGCTTGGTGCATTTTGTAACCCGAATGGAAGATATGCCCATTCATACAAACCTAAAGGAGTACTAAATGCTGTAATATGCATGGAATCTTCATCCATGGGGATTTGCCAATATCCTTTAGTAAGATCAATCTTGGAAAATAACTTAGAGTTTGCCATGCCTTCAATTAGCTCATCGATATTTGGCATTGGTTCAGCATCGAGGAGTGTTAGCGCGTTCACTTTCCTGTAATCGACACACAAACGTAGTGAACCATCTTTTTTCTTCACAATGACTACCGGAGAACAATAATTTGAAATGGACTTCCTAATTATACCACTTTGATCAAGTTCAGATATTTCTGCTGTAATCTTATCCAGATAATGTAGAGGGATGGGATATGGTTTCACCTTTACGGGAATATCAGATAGTAAAGTAATTTTGTGTTTAATAAGTGATGTTTGCCCAGGTTTATCAGAAAAAATTGTGCTAAACTCTTGTATAGCTGAAATAAGTTTATCTTTATCTTGTGGTGATAGTTTGTTATTAATTTGTATTGCTTGCCAATCCTTATCACTGTTAACTGTTGGTGTTGGTATTTGTTTTGTAATAGCGTCTTCTTGTTGTTCGTTGATAACCCAGCAAGCTGCTGCAACTCTATGTGATATTTGTTGGTTATCATACGGAGTGTCAGTGTCACGTGTAACATAAGGTTTAAGCATATTAATGTGGAAAATTTTAGTTTTCCCTTTTACCTCAATGACATAATCGACGTCGCTAACCTTTCTGATGACTCTAAATGGACCCTGCCACGAAGTAACAAGACAATCCCGAGGGTCGGGAAGTAACAGTAACACGTTGTCTTCTACTTTCAAGACTATTGTCTTGGCCTTTCTATTGTCGTATTGCCTATATTTCTCCCCTGCCTTCTCAAGTACTGATTTAGCAATTTGACAAGCTGTCATGATTTTATGTCGCAACTGCGTAACCATTTCATATGCTTCTCTTTTAGGGTGGTCATATGTTTTGTTAGTCAGCATGTCATTGTATAGCATCAATGGGCCACGAGGATTGGCTACGTACACGAGCTCAAATGGAGAAAAACCAGTACTAGCTTGTGGTACCTCCCGGTACGCAAATAATACTGCAGGCAATAGAATGTCCCAGTCTTTAGGACGTTCAGCCACAACTTTTGCTAGGGTTCGTTTAAGGACCCCGTTGTAATTTTCATTTACCCCATTCGTCATTGGGTGCCACGGTGAACTAAACACTTGTGGAATACCCAGCACTTTCATCGCTGCTTGGGTAGCCGCAGATATAAACTGACTACCTCTGTCTGATAAAATGTATAATGGAAATCCTATCCTACTGAAAATCAATAAAAATGAATCTAGGATGGATCTACTAGTGATGTGTTTGAGCGGGATAGCCTCCGGCCAACGAGTACATAAATCAATCATGGTTAAGATAAACCGATTACCACGATCAGTAGTAGTGTTAAGTGGACACACAATATCCACAGCAATCTTCTGAAATGGGCGTGATGCCAAATCAGTTTTCTGAACATGAGCTTTAGGGTGTTTGCCTTTTTGTGTGGTTCTTTGGCACAATGAACACGAACGAACATGATTTGTGATATCTTTGGCGTAACCAGGCAAATAAAATTGTGCTAACAATCTATGAGTAGTATTAGCAATGCCCATATGCCCCACAAATGGCGAGTCATGTGCCAACTTCAGTGCTTCACTACGATATTTGGTTGGTAGTACTGTTTGTAAACACAATGTTGAACCTCTGCTGTATTGTCTATACAAAATATTATTGTCTAACACACATTTCCAATCACCATTTTTAGCTTGTTTCGAAGGATTGTTCCTGTTATTAAAACAGATTTTAAGAGAAGAATCTTGTTGTTGTTCCATAGCTAAGTCCGCAGTCAGTGTTATAGTATTCTGAATATTGTCACTATCAGTCTGAGAAGATGAAGAATTGTCTTTATCTTCTTCTTCTTGACGATGCATTTGAGATCTTGTGACAGCATTGGTTGGCGTGTTTCCAATCTCCCATTCAATTGCCTCTTCATGAGTGCGATCATTTGCATTGGGTACGTTCCCAATGAGTAACCCGGCACAAGGATTCGGAAGTACTGCTGCATTTACTGTGCCTTTAAAGTATGGAGATTTTATCGTGATTGTTGCGATTTTATACCTTTCAACTGTGCCGCCGAAAGTTCTGCAGCCTACAGTTTTGCCTGTGTAGTCTTGCTCTCTTATGAGCTTTTGGTCTACCCCAATAATAGATGCGCCTGTATCACGAACGCATGTAGTAGGTTCCCCGTTCACCCAAGCTTGGTGAACTTTAAGTGTGCCATTCTGTATGTCAGCCGCATTGGCCTCTTGAATGGTCGCTAGGCATTCGTCATCAGGAATGTCTTTCTCAGTCTTATCTAATTTGTCGTTGTAAGTCTGAATAATAGCCGCATGTGTGTCCTCTAAGTCGTCAGAATCGCTGCTGGAGAACACGTATGCAGTATTCGCCTCCTTCCAAGAGTTTCTCATCGCGCACGACCGGCTTGTATGTCCATACGCCCGACAAGAATAACATTTAACACTCTTCTTGTAGGAGTCATACTTACTCTTTTTCTTAGATGTGATGTCTCTTAGGTACGCAGGATAACCAGGATGTTGGTCACACATTTCCAAAGCACCGTGTGAGAGTTTACAATATTGACATCGTGTGAAGTGACCCTTTCTAAGTCTGTCAGAATCTCTGTTTGTGTTCTGGTAAGGTCCCCTGTTTCTATTAGAGAATTTCTTGAACTTACCATTACTTCTGTTATTCTGAATTCTAGCACTAGCCCCTATTACCAGTTCAGGTTGTGTGCATTCCGCAAATATGTCACGGTGTGCATTGAAATATGATTCTCCCCTCGTTTCCATTTCTTTAAGATCTTTACATTTATTCTCCACTAGAAATATAGACATGGCCTCTGGTACCGCAGATAGTAGTCTATCTCTAATTATTAAGTCTCGAATTTTATTGTAGTCAGACCCAATATCAGCGGCTTTCGTCCATTTATCAAAAGATGAGGTTAATTCAGAAACAAAGTCAAGGAAAGTTTGGTTAGATTTAGGAGTGAGTGTTTTGAACTTAGTACGTAAGCCCGATTCATATAAACTAAAGTGTGCCAAAACACGATCTCTCATGTATTTGTAGTTAGTACGTAAGTCCTCAGGTATTAACTCGATTACCTTTAAATTCTCCAATGCGAGATGCCTGTGGAACAAAATCGGTACGTCTAGTTCCGGTACTTTGTAGTCCTTTACGAGCACTTCAAAATTGGTAATCCAAGAACTGACAGAATCACCTTGCTGGAAATTGCGAAAAAGACCTTGATACTTTTTCACTGGATCATTATGTTTTGCTTGAATTCTTTCTCGTTCAATCTCAGCTTCACGATCCATTTCCAATGACTTGACTTTCAAATTACCTTCAACTTCCTTGTCCTTAAGAAGATGTTCGGCCAAAAGTTTTTCTTTCTCAAATGCCAGTTGCTTATCTTTCATCTCTTTTTCAGCTGCTATCCTCTCCCGTTCCAGTGTTAATTCCTTTTCCCTAGCGGCAATTTTCTCACGTTCCAAAGCCATCTCTTTTTCTTTTACCTCTTTCTCAAGAGTCAATCTCTCTTGTCGTTCCTCTCGTTCACGTGGAGCTTGAAGTTGTTTTGCTTCTTTCTCTGCTGCCAATTTTTCAGCTCTCTCTTCACGTTGCTGTGTCTGAAAATCTTTCAATTCTTGCTTCGCCCAATTCCTGAGGTCTGCGCCAGTCAAACCAGACTTTTCACCCATGTCCATGAAGTCTTGAAGTGTTGACATGTTGTCTTAATGATCTGTAAATTATGACGCTACAATAGTAGATATGTGACGCACGGCCGATAAAATGCGTAGGCAGACAATAACAAGCGTATCCAAATATATACGCAAGTTGAGCGAGAAGTTGCCACAACGCAACTCCCGCAATTATCAAATTGGCAACGTTAACGTTGAAGCAATAATAAGCTCGCACTGTAAATGCAAAGAATCAACCGACGCCATCCTAAACAACAGTACTCACACATTCTTTTAATGATGCGATGGATCAATACAATGGATTCATCGAGAAAATGAATTGTCCCTTTTAACACAGGAACGGCATTCACACAAAATATTTACGACTCTATCCCAGTAATGTCCGACTGTAGTTAGGAGCTCAATCTATCTCGCTGTTCTCATTTTCACAGATTTGTCTAGGTGTTCCATGCCTTCAGGTCCTCTGCTCAGTATTGACACTTTCTTCGTTAGACATCCTCCACCTGATAGTCCTCAGCCAAGCATTTGCCTTCTCACAACCAAATCTCCAAACGAACACGGGCTTCACACAATATGTCGCGCCTCAGCCGAATCACCCAAGGTCCTCTCCGTTCCTTCTCTGTTGTCGTCTGACGTTCCCTGTTTCTAAGTTTCCTTAGTTTCTTGTGGGGTTTTCCCTATATCATTTCCTACTGCATTTTCCGATGACGTCATTCTGTCTAAACGCCATGTGGCAGTATGCCCCCCTCCCTTTTAAAATGATGAAATCATTTTTTTCATCAAGAGAATTAACCTGACACATAGCAGTGCAGACATAATGACTTTTATCGGACTAGCAAGATGCTATGGACACCTATCCATTACCCACAAATAAAAAAATATATATAACGGACACGCCCTCCAATCTACACACCAACGGTAGATGTCGTGTATACAGCCCATGGGGAGGCTGTACTAACTAATCATAAAGATCAGTCCCTTATTTGTCCCTAAGGACAAGCGTCTTTCTCTAGGTCAAAACCTGGAGTAAGGGGACGTGAGGAATAAACAGGTACCAGTTGCATCTACTATTGTCTTGTAACCATCTGTGCAGTTATCTCGACTGCTATGTCGTGAATGTTAATCTCATCAAACGGGTAGGTGAGGTACCAGTATTATGACGTCATAATTTTAGGCGTAATCGAGGTAAATGCTCTTTAGAGACGTCATCATAAACTCTTTGTGTAGGTGTGGCAATAATGACCGAGTGACAATATCATAT
This sequence comes from Cepaea hortensis, assembly GCA_963921405.1. Lineage (NCBI taxonomy): Eukaryota > Metazoa > Mollusca > Gastropoda > Stylommatophora > Helicidae > Cepaea > Cepaea hortensis. The sequence goes on from OY992891.1 coordinate 97,339,222, forward strand.
AACGGCGTATTTCATAATGTGGTGGCTGTACTTGGCAATGGCGATCACAATGAGAATTGAAAAATCTATGACCCATCATATGTATAATTAAGTACTAATATGAACAATAATAATAAGAATATGTAACTACTTAACTTTATGAACTGGATTTATGTGAAATAATATATATATATATATATATATATATATATATATATATATATATATATATATATATATATATATATATATATATATATATATATATATATATATATATATATAATTCTATGCTACGCATTAGCAATAAATTAATAATTGATTAATGAAATAAATAATTTTACTCAAGTAATGATCACAAGGGTACAATTAATATTGACATATGTCGTATCACGACGAAAACCGTGTCTGTTCTCATTTACTGTATCAGTGTTCAACACAAACACTCTCATCAATAGTCAGGTTTCGATCCACGAAATAGCACTATAAGTATCAATGTTTACCGCGAATATGCTGTAATAATATGACATAACATTATTTTAGAAATACAGACGATTTCCGATAATCCAGAAATGTCCAGGTATAGTTCATCAATTACAGCGCACATGGTCAATCACACTCGATTGTGCAGTGTCACTTGTCATGGCGAACAATGTCCCTGCCAAAGAACGAATTAAACAAACCATGTACATATCCGAATAACACTAATAAATTTCACATAATTCGCAATTTGTTGTTTTCAACAGTAATCTATCTGGGTGAATGTATGCAACATATGTTAATCAGCCTAACGAAAATCCAAATACGAACGCAGACAATAAGTAAGAAAATATAACATACATAATTTTTTTAGAGACGACTAAGAAGTTCTGCCAAATTATTGTCTTTGCCAGGAATGTGACAGATATCAAATTCATAGTCCTGTAACAGAAGTGACCATCTATGAATTCTGGAGTTCTTTAGATAACCAGATTTAAAGATCTTTAATGGTTTATTGTCAGAAAGAACTAGGAATTTTCTCCCAAGAAGGTATCTAGAAAACTTATCAATGAACTCAATTAACGCTAAAGCTTCCAGTTCGATAATTGCATAATTCCTCTGAGTATCTAATAGTTTCTTACTGAAGTACAGAATAGGATGCAATTTACCATCATGTATTTGAAGTAAAACAGCTGAAATTGCATGAAAACTAGCGTCTGTTTGTAAAACGAAATCTTTAGAGATATCAGGCAATTTAAGAATAGGATATGTGCTGAACAGAGTTTTAATCTGTTGTAATAATTTATCATGATCGCTTGTCCAGATAATTTTCGTTGGTTGACCTTTTTTTAGAAGTTCAGAAAATGTTGCCGTCATATCAGCAAAGTTAGGAATAAATTTCTGATAGTAATTAATGAGACCCAACAGACTTCGAAGTTCTTTCTTAGTGGTAGGTGGTTTAATATTTAAGATCTTGGTAACTACTTGTGGATCAGTTTTACGGAATCCGTCAGAAATTCTATGACCAAGGAATTGTATTTCAGTGAAACATATTTCTATTTTGCTAGGTTTTGCTTTCAGACCATGTTGTTGTATTCTCTGAAATACTTGTTTTAATATGTTAACATGTGTGTCAATGTCAGAAGTATCGATACAGATATCATCCATATATGTAGCAACATTAGAAATACCGTGTAGTAATTTTCTCATCATACGCATGAATGTGCTTGGTGCATTTTGTAACCCGAATGGAAGATATGCCCATTCATACAAACCCAAAGGAGTACTAAATGCTGTAATATGCATGGAATCTTCATCCATGGGGATTTGCCAATATCCTTTAGTAAGATCAATCTTGGAAAATAACTTAGAGTTTGCCATGCCTTCAATTAGCTCATCGATATTTGGCATTGGTTCAGCATCGAGGAGTGTTAGCGCATTCACTTTCCTGTAATCGACACACAAACGTAGTGAACCATCTTTTTTCTTCACAATGACTACCGGAGAATAATAATTTGAAATGGACTTCCTAATTATACCACTTTGATCAAGTTCAGATATTTCTGCTGTAATCTTATCCAGATAATGTAGAGGGATGGGATATGGTTTCACCTTTACCGGAATATCAGATAGTAAAGTATTTTTGTGTTTAATAAGTGATGTTTGCCCAGGTTTATCAGAAAAGATTGTGCTAAACTCTTGTATAGCTGAAATAAGTTTATCTTTATCTTGTGGTGATAGTTTGTTATTAATTTGTATTGCTTGCAAATCCTTATCACTGTTAACTGTTGGTGTTGGTATTTGTTGTGTAATAGCGTCTTCTTGTTGTTCGTTGATAACCCAGCAAGCTGCTGCAACTCTATGTGATATTTGTTGGTTATCATACGGAGTGTCAGTGTCACGTGTAACATAAGGTTTAAGCATATTAATGTGGAAAATTTTATTTTTCCCTTTTACCTCAATGACATAATCGACGTCGCTAACCTTTCTGATGACTCTAAATGGACCCTGCCACGAAGTAACAAGACAATCCCGAGGGTCGGGAAGTAACAGTAACAAGTTGTCTTCCTCTTTCAAGACTATTGTCTTGGCCTTTCTATTGTCGTATTGCCTATATTTCTCCCCTGCCTTCTCAAGTGCTGATTTAGCAATTTGACAAGCTGTCATGATTTTATGTCGCAACTGCGTAACCATTTCATATGCTTCTCTTTTAGGGTGGTCATATGTTTTGTTAGTCAGCATGTCATTGTATAGCATCAATGGGCCACGAGGATTGGCTCCGTACACGAGCTCAAATGGAGAAAAACCAGTACTAGCTTGTGGTACCTCCCGGTACGCAAATAATACTGCAGGCAATAGAATGTCCCAGTCTTTCGGACGTTCAGCCGCAACTTTTGCTAGGGTTTGTTTAAGGACCCCGTTGTAATTTTCATTTACCCCATTCGTCATTGGGTGCCACGGTGAACTAAACACTTGTGGAATACCCAGCACTTTCATCGCTGCTTGGGTAGCCGCAGATATAAACTGACTACCTCTGTCTGATAAAATGTATAATGGAAATCCTATCCTACTGAAAATCAATAAAAATGAATCTAGGATGGTTCTACTAATGATGTGTTTGAGCGGGATAGACTCCAGCCAACGAGTACATAAATCAATCATGGTTAAGATAAACCGATTACCACGATCAGTAGTAGTGTTAAGTGGACCCACAATATCCACAGCAATCTTCTGAAATGGGCGTGATGCCAAATCAGTTTTCTGAACATGAGCTTTATGGTGTTTGCCTTTTTGTGTGGTTCTTTGGCACAATGAACACGAACGAACATGATTTGTGATATCTTTGGCGTAACCAGGTAAATAAAATTGTGCTAACAATCTATGAGTAGTCTTAGCAATGCCCATATGCCCCGCAAATGGCGAGTCATGTGCCAACTTCAGTGCTTCACTACGATATTTGGTTGGTAGTACTGTTTGTAAACACAATGTTGAACCTCTGCTGTATTGTCTATACAAAATATTATTGTCTAACACAAATTTCCAATCACCATTTTTAGCTTGTTTCGAAGGATTGTTCCTGTTATTAAAACAGATTTTAAGAGAAGAATCTTGTTGTTGTTCCATAGCTAAGTCCGCAGTCAGTGTTATAGTATTCTGAATATTGTCACTATCAGTCTGAGAAGATGAAGAATTGTCTTTATCTTCATCTTCTTGACGATGCACTTGTGCTCATGTGACAGCATTTGTTGGCGTGTTTTCAATCTCCCATTCAATTGCCTCTTCATGAGTGCGATGATTTGCATTGGGTACGTTCCCAATGAGTAACCCGGCACAAGGATTCGGAAGTACTGCTGCATTTACTGTGCCTTTAAAGTATGGAGATTTTATCGTGATTGTTGCGATTTTATACCTTTCAACTGTGCCGCCGAAAGTTCTGCAGCCTACAGTTTTGCCTGTGTAGTCTTGCTCTCTTATGAGCTTTTGGTCTACCCCAATAATAGATGCGCCTGTATCACGAACGCATGTAGTAGGTTCCCTGTTCACCCAAGCTTGGTGAACTTTAAGTGTGCCATTCTGTATGTCGTCATCAGGAATGTCTTTCTCAGTCTTATCTAATTTGTCGTTGTAAGTCTGAATAATAGCCGAATGTGTGTCCTCTAAGTCGTCAGAATCGCTGCTGGAGAACACGTATGCAGTATTCGCCTCCTTTCAAGAGTTTCTCATCGCGCACGACCGGCTTGTATGTCCATACGCCCGACAAGAATAACATTTAACACTCTTCTTGTAGGAGTCATACTTACTCTTTTTCTTAGATGCGATGTCTCTTAGGTACGCAGGATAACCAGGATGTTGGTCACACATTTCCAAAGCACCGTGTGAGAGTTTACAATATTGACATCGTGTGAAGTGACCCTTTCTAAGTCTGTCAGAATCTCTGTTTGTGTTCTGGTAAGGTCCCGTGTTTCTATTAGATAATTTCTTGAACTTACCATTACTTCTGTTATTCTGAATTCTAGCACTAGCCCCTATTACCAGTTCAGGTTGTGTGCATTCCGCAAATATGTCACGGTTTGCATTGAAATATGATTCTCCCATCGTTTCCATTTCTTTAAGATCTTTACATTTATTCTCCACTAGAAATATAGACATGGCCTCTGGTACCGCAGATAGTAGTCTATCTCTAATTATTAAGTCTCGAATTTTATTGTAGTCAGACCCAATATCAGCGGCTTTCGTCCATTTATCAAAAGATGAGGTTAATTCAGAAACAAAGTCAAGGAAAGTTTGGTTAGATTTAGGAGTGAGTGTTTTGAACTTAGTACGTAAGCCCGATTCATCTAAACTAAAGTGTGCCAAAACACGATCTCTCATGTATTTGTAGTTAGTACGTAAGTCCTCAGGTATTAACTCGATTACCTTTAAAGGCTCCAATGCGAGATGCCTGTGGAACAGAATCGGTACGTCTAGTTCCGGTACTTTGTAGTACTTTATGAGCACTTCAAAATTGGTAATCCAAGAACTGACACAATCACCTTGCTGGAAATTGCGAAAAAGACCTTGATACTTTTTCACTGGATCATTATGTTTTGCTTGAATTCTTTCTCGTTCAATCTCAGCTTCACGATCCATTTCCAATGACTTGACTTTCAAATTACCTTCAACTTCCTTGTCCTTAAGAAGTTGTTCGGCCAAAAGATTTTCTTTCTCAAATGCCAGTTGCTTATCTTTCATCTCTTTTTCAGCTGCTATTCTCTCCCGTTCCAGTGTTAATTCCTTTTCCCTAGCGGCAATTTTCTCACGTTCCAAAGCCATCTCTTTTTCTTTTAACTCTTTCTCAAGAGTCAATCTCTCTTGTCGTTCCTCTCGTTCACGTGCAGCTTGAAGTTGTTTTGCTTCTTTCTCTGCTGCCAATTTTTCAGCTCTCTCTTCACGTTGCTGTGTCTGAAAATCTTTCAATTCTTGCTTCGCCCAATTCCTGAGGTCTGCGCCAGACAAACCAGACTTTTCACCCATGTCCATGAAGTCTTGAAGTGTTGACATGTTGTCTTAATGATCTGTAAATTATGCCGCTACAATAGTAGATATGTGACGCACGGCCGATAAAATGCGTAGGCAGACAATAACAAGCGTATCCAAATATATACGCAAGTTGAGCAAGAAGTTGCCACAACGCAACTCCCGCAATTATCAAATTGGCAACGTTAACGTTGAAGCAATAAGAAGCTCGAATTGTAAATGCGAAGAATCAACCGACGCCATCCTAAACAACAGCACTCACACATTCTTTTAATGATGCGCTGGATCAATACAATGGATTCATCGAGAAAATGAATTGTCCCTTTTAACACAGGAACGGCATTCACACAAAATATTTACGACTCTATCCCAGTAATGTCCGACTGTAGTTAGGAGCTCAATCTATCTCGCTGTTCGCATTGTCACAGATTTGTCTAGGTGTTCCATGCCTTCAGGTCCTCTGCTCAGTATTGACACTTTCTTCGTTAAACATCCTCCACCTGATAGTCCTCAGCCAAGCCTTTGCCTTCTCACAACCAAATCTCCAAACGAACACGGGCTTCACACAATATGTCGCGCCTCAGCCGAATCACCCAAGGTCCTCTCCGTTCCTTCTCTGTTGTCGTCTGACGTTCCCTGTTTCTAAGTTTCCTTAGTTTCTTGTGGGGTTTTCCCTATATCATTTCCTACTGCATTTTCCGATGACGTCATTCTGTCTAAACGCCATGTGGCAGTGAGGATATAGAGGGACATATATGGTGAGGATATAGAGGGACATACATGGTGAGGATATAGAGAGACATATATGGTGAGGATATAGAGGGACATATATGGTGAGGATATAGAGGGACATACATGGTGAGTATACAGAGGGACATACATGGTGAGGATATAGAGGGACATACATGGTGAGGATATAGAGGGACATAAATGGTGAGGATATAGAGGGACATACATGGTAAGGACATGGAGGGACATATATGGTGAGGACATAGAGGGACATACATGGTGAGGATATAGAGGGACATATATGGTGAGGATATAGAGGGACATATATGGTGAGGACATAGAGGGACATACATGGTGAGGACATAGAGGGACATACATGGTGAGAACATGTAGTGACATATATGGTGAGGACATTGAGGGACATACATGGTGAGGATATAGAGGGACATATATGGTGAGGATATAGAGGGAAATACATGGTGAGAACATGGAGTGACATATATGGTGAGGACATAGAGGGACATACATGGTGAGAACATGGAGTGACATATATGGTGAGGACATAGAGGGACATACATGGTGAGAACATGGAGTGACATATATGGTGAGGACATAGAGGGACATACATGGTGAGAACATGGAGTGACATGGTGAGGACATAGAGGGACATCCATGGTGAGGATATAGAGGGACATATATGGTGAGGATATAGAGGGACATATATGGTGAGGACATAGAGGGACATACATGTTGAGGACATAGAGGGACATACATGGTGAGGACATAGAGGGACATACATGGTGAGAACAGGGACTGACATATATGGTGAGGACATAGAGGGACATACATGGTGAGGACATAGAGGGACATGCATGGTGAGAACATGGAGTGACATATATGGTGAGGACATAGAGTGACATATATGGTGAGAACATGGAGTGACATATATGGTGAGGACATAGAGGGACATACATGGTGAGGACATAGAGGGACATACATGGTGAGAACATGGAGTGACATATATGGTGAGAACATGGAGTGACATATATGGTGAGGACATAGAGGGACATACATGGTGAGGACATGGAGTGACATATATGGTGAGGACATAGAGGGACATATATGGTGAGAACATGGAGTGACATATATGGTGAGGACATAGAGGGACATACATGGTGAGGACATAGAGGCACATACATGGTGAGAACATGGAGTGACATATATGGTGAGAACATGGAGTGACATATATGGTGAGGACATAGAGGGACATACATGGTGAGGACATAGAGGGACATACATGGTGAGGACATAGAGGGACATACATGGTGAGATTATGGAGTGACATATATGGTGAGGACATAGAGGGACATACATGGTGAGGATATAGAGGGGCATATATGGTGAGGATATAGAGGGACATATATGGTGAGGACATAGAGGGACATACATGGTGAGGACATAGAGGGACATACATGGTGAGAACATGGAGTGACATATATGGTGAGAACATGGAGTGACATATATGGTGAGGACATAGAGGGACATACATGGTGAGAACATGGAGTGACATATATGGTGAGAACATGGAGTGACATATATGGTGAGGACATAGAGGGACATACATGGTGAGGACATGGAGTGACATGCATGGTGAGAACATGGAGTGACATATATGGTGAGGACATAGAGGGACATATATGGTGAGAACATGGAGTGACATATATGGTGAGGACATAGAGGGACATACATGGTGAGAACATGGAGTGACATATATGGTGAGAACATGGAGTGACATATATGGTGAGGACATAGAGGGACATACATGGTGAGGACATGGAGTGACATATATGGTGAGGACATAGAGGCACATATATTGTGAGAACATGGAGTGACATATATGGTGAGGACATAGAGGGACATACATGGTGAGGACATAGAGGCACATACATGGTGAGAACATGGAGTGACATATATGGTGAGAACATGGAGTGACATATATGGTGAGGACATAGAGGGACATACATGGTGAGGACATAGAGGGACATACATGGTGAGGACATAGAGGGACATACATGGTGAGAACATGGAGTGACATATATGGTGAGGACATAGAGGGACATACATGGTGAGGATATAGAGGGACATATATGGTGAGGATATAGAGGGACATATATGGTGAGGACATAGAGGGACATAAATGGTGAGGACATAGAGGGACATACATGGTGAGAACATGGAGTGACATATATGGTGAGAACATGGAGTGACATATATGGTGAGGACATAGAGGGACATACATATTGAGAACATGGAGTGACATATATTGTGAGAACATGGAGTGACATATATGGTGAGGACATAGAGGGACATACATGGTGAGGACATGGAGTGACATATATGGTGAGGACATAGAGGGACATATATGGTGAGAACATGGAGTGACATATATGGTGAGGACATAGAGGGACATACATGGTGAGGACATACAGGGACATACATGTTGAGAACATGGAGTGACATATATGGTGAGGACATAGAGGGACATACATGGTGAGGATATAGAGGGACATACATGGTGAGGACATAGAGGGACATACATGGTGAGAACATGGAGTGACATATATGGTGAGGACATAGAGGGACATACATGGTGAGGATATAGAGGGACATATATGGTGAGGATATAGAGGGACATATATGGTGAGGACATAGAGGGACATACATGGTGAGGACATAGAGGGACATACATGGTGAGGACATGGAGTGACATATATGGTGAGGACATAGAGGGACATACATGGTGAGGACATAGAGGGACATACATGGTGAGGACATAGAGGGACATACATGGTGAGAACATGGAGTGACATATATGGTGAGAACATGGAGTGACATATATGGTGAGGACATAGAGGGACATACATGGTGAGAACATGGAGTGACATATATGGTGAGAACATGGAGTGACATATATGGTGAGGATATAGAGGGACATATATGGTGAGGATATGGAGGGACATATATGGTGAGGACATAGAGGGACATACATGGTGATTATATAGAGGGACATATATGGTGAGAACATGGAGTGACATATATGGTGAGGATATAGAGGGACATATATGCTGAGGATATGGAGGGACATATATGGTGAGGACATAGAGGGACATACATGGTGAGGATATAGAGGGACATATATGGTGAGGATATAGAGGGACATATATGGTGAGGACATAGAGGGACATACATGGTGAGGACATAGAGGGACATACATGGTGAGAACATGGAGTGACATATATGGTGAGGACATAGAGGGACATACATGGTGAGGACATAGAGGGACATACATGGTGAGAACATGGATTGACATATATGGTGAGGATATAGAGGGACATATATGGTGAGGACATAGAGGGACATACATGGTGAAGACATAGAGGGACATACATGGTGAAGGAATAGAGGGACATATATGGTGAGGATATAGAGGGACATATATGGTGAGGACATAGAGGGACTTACATGGTGAGGACATAGAGGGACATACATGGTGAGAACATGGAGTGACATATATGGTGAGGACATAGAGGGACATGCATGGTGAAGACATAGAGGGACATACATGGTGAAGGCATAGAGGGACATATATGGTGCGGATATAGAGGGACATATATGGTGAGGACATAGAGGGACATACATGGTGAGGACATAGAGGGACATACATGGTGAGAACATGGAGTGACATATGCCATGATCCTTATCACATCATGGCAGAGTTAAACCATAGTCCAGGTCGGCGTGTAGAGGTTATCATGGTGTTCAGCAAGGGAACACCAGAACGTGGAAAGTGGGTACTTGTCACGCAACGTGAAAACGTTGCTTCACGCTTCCCACGTGACAGGAAGTGGGCTCTGAACAGGCAGTCTGTGTTCAGTCATCGTCCAGAACGGACATGGCAAAGGGGTATTAGAGCTATTGCCAAAAAGTGTGCCACGCTCTTAAATAGTGATGTAATTATATTGTGAACTGATTGTGGAATAAGTGGTTGTATATCCTTCTGTGCAGAATAGTATATGTAGAAACTCATAAACAGTGTCCGAGTTAACTGCTGTTTGAGTTGGCTCCTGTTAGAGTTAACTAGTGTTCTCATCTCATCTCATCATGTTCCTCTTGTACCTTGCGGTGTCGAGGTGAAGTATAAACAGCGTGAGAGTGCCCGATTATGGGCTTCATATTTCGATATTCCCATGGACTCTGCTATTCCCTCCGTCCAACGTTTACGTGGTCGGCCTCTTCCTCTGTTTCCAACTGGCCCTCTTGATACTAGTTTGTTGATTGCGTCCACCTTCCTAGGGGTAATGATTGTAGGTAATTTCCTGTGCAGTCGGCACCATGGTCATCTCTCAGCATATGACTTGCTGATGGTTAATTTAACATACTTTACACATTACACCAACTCGGACACTGGTGTGGTCTATATTTATTCGGTGCTAGATCTGTATGTTAGTTAGTTAGTCGCAGTTCCAACTTCACAGCAACGGGTCATCCCCATTATGCTCCGTTCCTGTGCCAGTGAATATCACACAAAACGCTCCCCACTACCCAATGTGAAAAGTGGAAAAGACAGGAGTCTCGACAAACAACAGCCCGCACAAATACACTGTGCATAATGCCGACGCCAGAATGGCAACACACCAGTTCACCACAAAACACCCAGTTCATCTTTAATGGAATTGGCAGTCATTTTCCTATCCGAATGTTTCCTAGATGTTCACCCACACAGTCCACGAAAATACAGTTCATCGCTGATGGCAGTGGCAGTCAACCAGAAGCCCAGCAGCCACGCACTTCTGCATAAGGCAAAAACCGGTCAACTCTGGGACATGGCCACCTGCCATCACTCCGAACATGCAGTCATGGTCCAAAAAACCTCAGGCAGATTCAAAAGCATTTTATACGACACTCACAGCTCACAGTGTCGCGCCACGCACTCACTCAGTAGCAGGGCGACGGAACCATCAAGCCTCCTTAGTCGCCTCTTACGACATGCGTGGTAGGCTGCATGTATGTCTCTAGACCAATCAACCCTGGACAGGAAACCAAGTCAATAAAAGCAAAACACACCGCCTCGTTCTGGATTAGAAGGCATGCCCACCGACCTGTGATAGCCCTTTCGTGAGGGATCACTTTGTCTATTAGTATACTACTAAATGAGATTTAGTTCATTCAACAAATGTCTGGAGCAGGCGTTCATGTCTTCCTACAGATGTCGGTTTATGATGACCTGGATCAACTCTGAAATCACATTCCTCCATGCCACTGTCTCAGGCCATACAGTCCCATCACTCCCAGCCCGCCTCCGCCTCTGTACCCATTGATCTATCTTTAATATAATACTGACAGATTGATGGAGTTGCTGAAGCCAAACTGCATAATGTAAGACGGGCCTGTCTTCTAATACTTCATCTAAATGGTACTAGTTAGAGGAGTTGTGGTAGAACCGCTCGAGCATAAATTCCATTCTTCCCCGTGTTTCATGCCCACCGACCTTTGAAAGCCCTTTCGTGAGGGATCACTTTGTCTTTCCTTTGCCTTTGTATTGAATGGCATCTGTTTCTTTCCCGCTAGAATTTCCTAGATTAGTTACGCTTTTACAGTATTGTTCCCTGATTTGTTATCTCATTACCTAAAATTTTTTTATTTAACCTTTACATGACGATGCCGTCAATCCCAGCGGTTTTTGGTATTGACTGTGATTTCTTGGACAGTTTACGTTCGGTAGTTTGCCATTGCTTTTCGAGCGACTGGTACTCATATCTTTGTATGTGAACCAACGCATGGGGGTCTGCTTCTAAATCGCCCGCAGATGTGTTTAGAACGCCGTGTGCTGGGTTAAGAATTGCGTTTTTAAACCCTTCGCCACTGAGCCGAAATTTTAGACCAAGGGCATCGGAAAAGCCAGTTGGACACATCATCAGATGGACACATCATCAGATGGACACATCATCAGATGGACACAACATCAGGTGGACACATCATAAGATGGACATATTATCAGATTGCAACTGCTACTACTAGTACTGGGACATGTCACTTGTTGTTGAAGATGAGGCAGAGATACACGTGAACGTGCCTCGAGTCGGTTCTTGACTCCATTCAGCTTAGCTGTTATTTTTCTTCAGAATGACTAAGTCCATCAGTGGAGGTGCCTCCTCAGTGCAGTAAAAGAGTGAATAAGTCCATCACTGGTGGTGCCTCCTCGGTGCAATCAGAGAATGAATAAGTCCATCACTGGTGGTGTCTCCTCGGTGCAATCAGAGAATGAATAAGTCCATCACTGGTGGTGTCTCCTCGGTACAGCCAAAGAATTAATAAGTCCATCACTGGAGGTGCCTCCACGGTGCAATCAGAGAATGAATAAGTCCATCACTGGAGGCGCCTCCTCAGTACAGCCAAAGAATGAATAAGTCCATCACTGGAGGCGCCTCCTCAGTACAGCCAAAGAATGAATAAGTCCATCACTGGAGGCGCCTCCTCAGTACAGCCAAAGAATGAATAAGTCCATCACTAGAGGTGTTTCGTCGGTGCATTCAAAGAATGAATCTCGGAGCAGTCAAAGAATACAATCCGCACAATATAGCACCGTTGTTTCTAGGTCTACAACAATCATGACGTAACATTTATACTGTCGACCTTGGACATGTCTTCAGGCCGGACAACGGCCAATGTGCCGGCACATTTTCGTTTCCAGTTAAACAACTAATTAACATGATTTGTACATCTGGGCAGCAGAAAAACTTCATGGCGCCAGACCTTTTATAGATAATATGAATTTTCCCTATCGAAAGTAAGTGATCAAAGCCCTTCGCACTGGTTTCACGGCTGCCTGAGCAGGTAAGAAAAGCTCTGTTTCTCTCCAAGCTGTACCTTGTAGTCACACCTACATCAAGAAAGCACCTACAACGCCTTGCTGCCGTTAGCCTGCGATCGATACAAAAATGCCTCCACCACCACCACCACCACCCCCGCCACCTCCACCACCCCCACCACCTCCAGTACCTTCACGAGAGGGCTTCGCGTACAAACCCACCAAAAAATGGGGCACTGTGGAGGTCGCCGAGTCAGTGAAAAGTGCACCAGAGAAGAAAAGGATCGGCACTAAACTTCCGGAACTGGTATTTCCTACAACTGAAGAGGAAAGGAAAAAAGCAAAAGTGTTCCGTTTTCTGAAGCCACCCACACCCTCAACCCCATCTCCAGAACCACCCAGAAGGGTAATAACACCCATAGTAAGAGGGCCGCCTCAAGTTTACATCACACCTGAAATGGGGGGTGCCTGTGGTGGTCCTCCTCCCCCACCTGGCCCTCCACCACCTCCACCGCCACCCCCACCTCTAGGTTTTGGTATGCCTGGTGCAGGGGGAGGAAAGAAGTGGGATACTATCCAAGTTGATGAAACAGGAAAGAAGGTACCAGAGAAGAAGAGAATTGGAACCAAACTCCCAGAGTTAGTTTTCCCAAAAACAGACGCAGAGAGAGCCAAGGCAAAAGTATTCCGTTTCTTAAAACCGCCCACGCCGAGCCCAGACGAAATAGCAAGCGATGCATGCCTAGTCACACAGCCAGTACCTCCAGCTCCTTCTCCAGCGCGTGCCAGGCCAGCATCGCCCCAGCCAGACTTCCAGCAGATCATTCCGGCTGCACCAAGAGAGCCCCCGAAGAGACTTCCGAAGGTTGGAGGTTTAGAAGGACTGTCGTTTGCAGACCAATTAAAAATGAGAACCAAAGCTCGTCAGTCCGAGATATTTTTGCCAGAAAGTCCGAAACCGAGTCCACGAGCCGACTATCCACAACCTAGTCTACAGATGGAGTATGAAAACGAATCACTTGCAGCAGTCCCTTCACCAAGACAAAGAACACCCACACCGCTTGCACCAGTCCCTTCACCAAGACAAAGAACACCCACACCACTTCCAGCAGAGCCTTCACCAAGACAAAGAACACCCACACCACTTCCAGCAGAGCCTTCACCAAGACAAAGAACACCCACACCACTTCCAGCAGAGCCTTCACCAAGACAAAGAACACCCACACCAAAGCAGCCAATGCCACCACCAATTTTCAGAATGCACGAACGTCCAACAAGATTTGAATTTCCAGAGACGGCATTGAGGACCTCCCCAGAAACTCCAGACTTACCACCGAGAGTTCCTATGTCCGTTAGGCCAATGACACCGGTTCGAAGTCCCCAGCAGCCACCAGTCTCCCCAGCGAGACCAGTTACAGCAACGCCGGCCCAACAACGTTTCCCTACACCACCACAATCTCGCGAGAGCCCAGGACGTGGAATTCCATCGGCAGCTATCTATGGTTATAAGAGCGAGGCTCTCCCACAAGAGCGTGCATCCGAACCAGACGAACCATATGACACAGTATGGCCTCAACAACCTGTACAAAGACGCGAAGCATCCATAATATACGCAGAACCATATGCACACCTCAAAGAACCACCTCCTCCTAAATCCAAAAGAGATTCAATTCTACAGGTCAAGGCACTACCAGTGTGGCCGCCACCATCTATGCAACCTAATAGCCAGGGCGTCATGCCACCCAAGCCACCCTTCCGAGAAAGAGGACAACCTGACGGCGGCTTGGATAAACCACTCCCGCCTGTTCTGAGAAGGCTTGCGACAATCGCAGAAGGAGACAAGGCAGTTCCCTTTGATATGTTCGTTGGTTCCCAAAAAGTGTTTGGACTGAATCAAGATAACTTCCAGAGTTTCGTCACAGAAAAAGATGTTGCGATGGTGATGTTTTACGATCCCTTCGATCCAAACAGTGTCGGACCCAAAGGGCACTTCAAGAAGGTAAGCACATTGTATAGTCTAACATACACAACGTTTGACTTGAGTTTGCTTCAAAGACACTTCCAGGTTACTATTTATGGAATATGATGTCACTGTTTTCAGCTAGGATTCCTGTTATCCTGTTTTTGCTCACTAACAAAGAGATTAGTAGAAACGTGCATGGGTAATGTGCTGACATTTCTTGTGTAGGGTTCCCCAGTCATTCTTCTTGTCTTGTATTTGCTGTTGACATCAGGTGGTTAGCTGTCAACCTTCCCGTGAAAGGTACACGAATAACCGGCTGCTGTAGAATCGGCAGTTTACATCTGGGACGAGCCACAACTCGTTATATTTGTGCATTTAAACAAACAAATTGACTAGGGCACCGAAGTCAACCCAGTTTATAGTTGTTGTATTAGAAGACTGGACTCGAACAGTACATTCACAGCCTTTGGTTGGCACTCGTTGAGGCATCCATGGATGACCTGATACAGTGGACTCACAATACAGACATTGCCAGCCAGCTACAGACACGCCAGGATTTGAACCTGTCAACCCCAGCCGACGTAAGATAGCATGATTGGATAGACAGGGCATCAGTCTGATTAGTTGGAAAAGACCTACCACCTGATGTTATGAATACGGTCGGGACATTGAATCCTGAAGTAGTAAAATCAGTTGCCATCTTCGCAGGGAAGGTGGGCAGCAATACAACTCCAGCAGGCAATGCCTCTTGGTGACAGTGCTGTCTATCAACCCATTCCCTCCCACGGGAGCCCTGCATGTAACCCTGTGTCAGACCGTTGTCTTCCGTGTATTTTTGTGTTCTTTACGCGTCCCTCTTTCACTGATGTCAGCTGCGCAGTGTTCTTCAAATGACCAACAGTATGATTCATGTAAACGTTGACGTCCGATCCTCACCACCCTTGTCCAAAGCATATGTAAGTCCGGGCATATTTAGTGATTTGTGCTCAAACATGTCTACTCACATCTTATCGTCTTTCAGAAACAATGCCTTACGCCTCTGTTCGGTGTCAACATAAGCAACAGTGTTCTGTGCGAGCATAAGCACTGTTTTGTGTGAACAATAAGCACTGTTCTGTGTGAACAATAAGCACTGTTCTGTGTGAACAATAAGCACTGTTCTGTGTGAACAATAAACACTGTTCTGTGTGAAAATGTTCTGTGTGAAAATGTTCTGTGTGAAAAGTTAACAATGTTATGTGTAAATACTAATCTGTTCTGTGTTAACAAACACTGTTCTGTGTGAAAAAATCAACTGTTCTATGTAAACCAAATACACTGTGGCACTTTGTGTGACCAAAGTTTGTGTCCGGCTCACGGCACAGTTGATTACCCACTGCGGTAGGATAGTCACTCTTTGTAATATACCAGAGTTCTCTTCTTTCCATCAGCGCCTGTCTGTATATCCACTGTGGCATTCCGGGCTCTTCCACTCTTACAAGTGTATCTACATTGTGCTCGGCAATGTGATTGTATATGGCCATCGATGCAACTGAGAGTCATATTTACTGTTGCAGGCGATGCTAGTGGTTACTGGGTGAGGAAACGAGCTGTGACACTTGTCTAAAGCCCATAAGCGTACAGCCACTTCCAGAGGTGTCCATGTGTGGATACTGCCCAACTTCAACGGTTTCTCGTTGGATGCACACCAACCATTTCATACTATCGACATGTAGCACTAGTTCATTCCCAGTGTATGTTTCTTGAGTTTGGGGATTATCTAGTTGTATGCTGTATCATTCTTCTTCTGCCCTTGAACCCATCCTTTGGGGCATAGACCCCCCACCCCCCCACCCCCCCCACACACACACAAACTCACGCCCAGCCGTGCCATCTATTGCCCTATCTCATTTAATTGTACCTATGCCCTCACATCTCTCTCTGTAATTCTTTTCTCCGTATGGTTTTAGGCCTCTCGCTATTTCGTTTGCCTAGTGGATTCCAGCCAAGAGATTGTTCAATTATGTTGTCCAAAGATTTACTCAATTTATTTTCTATTCAGCACCAGTATCTTGTTTCACTGGTATTTGCTGAGTTCTCTCTATGAGCTCCGCGTTGATTCACTGGTATGGGCTGAGTTCTCTCCATCAGCTCCGCGTTGATTCACTGGTATTTGCTGAGTTCTTTCCATGAGCTCCGCGTTGATTCACTGGTATTTGCTGAGTTCTCTCAATCAGTTCCGCGTTGATTCACTGGTATTTGCTGAGTTCTCTCCATGAGCTCCGCGTTGATTCACTGGTATTTATTGAGTTCTCTCCATGAGCTCCGCGTTGATTCACTGGTATTTGTTGAGATCTCTGAATCAGTTCCGCGTTGATTCACTGGTATTTGCTGAGTTCTCTCAATCAGTTCCGCGTTGATTCACTGGTATTTGCTGAGTTCTCTCAATCAGTTCCGCGTTGATTCACTGGTATTTATTGAGTTCTCTCCATGAGCTCCGTGTTGATTCACTGGTATTTGTTGAGATCTCTGAATCAGTTCCGCGTTGATTCACTGGTATTTGCTGAGTTCTCTCAATCAGTTCAGCGTTGATTCACTGGTATTTGTTGAGTTCTCTCCATGAGCTCCGCGGTGTTCCACTGGTATTTGCTGAGTTCTCTCAATGAGCTCCGAGTTGTTTCACTGGTATTTGCTGAGCTCTCTCCATGAGCTCCGCTTTGTTTTACTGGTATTTGCTGAGTTCTTTCCATGAGCTTTGAGTTGTTTCACTGGTATTTGCTGAGTTCTCTCCATGAGCTCCACGTTGTTTCATTTGTATTTGCTGAGTTCTCTCCATGAGCTCCACGTTGTTCCACTGGTATTTGCTTAGTTCTCTCCATGAGCTCCGCGTTGATTCACTGGTATTTGCTAAGTTATCTCCATGAGCTCCGCATTGTTCCTCTGGTATTTGCTGAGTTCTCTCCATGAGCTCCACGTTGTTTCACTGGTATTTGCTGAGTTCTCTCCATGAGCTCCACGTTGTTTCACTGGTATTTGCTGAGTTCTCTCCATGAGCTCCGCGTTGTTTCACTGGTATTTGCTGAGTTCTCTCGGTTAGCTCCGCGTTGTTCCACTGGTATTTGCTGAGTTCTCTCCATGAGCTCCGCGTTGTTTCACTGGTATTTGCTGAGTTCTCTCCATGAGCTCCGCGTTGTTTCACTGGTATTTGCTGAGTTCTCTCCATGAGCTCAACGTTGTTTCACTGGTATTTGCTGAGTTCTCTCCATGAGCTCCGCGTTGTTCCACTGGTATTTGTTGAGTTCTCTCCATGAGCTCCACGTTGTTTCACTGGTATTTGCCGAGTTCTCTCCATGAGCTCCACGTTTTTTCACTGGTATTTGCTGAGTTCTCTCCATGAGCTCCACGTTGTTTCACTGGTATTTGCTGAGTTCTCTCAGTGAGCTCCGCGTTGTTTCACTGGTATTTGCTGAGTGCTCTCCATGAGCTCCGCGTTGTTTCACTGGTATTTGCTGAGTTCTCTCCATGAGCTCCACGTTGTTTCACTGGTATTTGCTGAGTTCTCTCCATGAGCTCCACGTTGTTTCACTGGTATTTGCTGAGTTCTCTCCATGAGCTCCACGTTGTTTCACTGGCATTTGCTGAGTTCTCTCTCCATGACCTCCACGTTGTTCCACTGGTATTTGCTGAGTTCTCTCCATGAGCTCCACGTTGTTCCACTGGTATTTGCTGAGTTCTCTCCATGAGCTCCACGTTGTTCCACTGGTATTTGCTGAGTTCTCTCCATGAGCTCCACGTTGTTCCACTGGTATTTGCTGAGTTCTCTCCATGAGCTCCACGTTGTTCCACTGGTATTTGCTGAGTTCTCTCCATGAGCTCCACGTTGTTTCACTGGTATTTGCTGAGTTCTCTCCATGAGCTCCGCGTTGTTCCACTGGTATTTGCTGAGTTCTCTCCATGAGCTCCACGTTGTTTCACTGGTATTTGCTGAGTTCTCTCCATGAGCTCCGCGTTATTCCACTGGTATTTGTTGAGTTCTCTCCATGAGCTCCACGTTGTTCCACTGGTATTTGTTGAGTTCTCTCCATGCACTCCGCGGTGTTCCACTGTTATTTGCTGAGTTCTCTCCATGAGCTCCGAGTTGTTTCACTGGTATTTGCTGATTTCTCTCCATGAGCTCCACGTTGTTCCACTCGTATTTGTTGAGTTCTCTCCATGAGCTCCTAGTTGTTTCACTGGTATTTGCTGAGTTCTCTCCATGAGCTCCGAGTTGTTTCACTGGTATTTGCTGAGTTCTCTCCATGAGCTCCGAGTTGTTTCACTGGTATTTGCTGAGTTCTCTCCATGAGCTACGAGTTGTTTCACTGGTATTTGCTGAGTTCTCTCCATGAGCTCCGAGTTGTTTCACTGGTATTTGCTGAGTTCTCTCCATGAGCTCCGAGTTGTTTCACTGGCATTTGCTGAGTTCTCTCCATGAGCTCCGCGTTATTCCACTGGTATTTGCTGAGTTCTCTCCATGAGCTCCACGTTGTTCCACTGGTATTTGTTGAGTTCTCTCCATGAGCTCCACGTTGTTCCACTGGTATTTGTTGAGTTCTCTCCATGCACTCCGCGGTGTTCCACTGGTATTTGCTGAGTTCTCTCCATGAGCTCCGAGTTATTTCACTGGTATTTGCTGAGTTCTCTCCATGAGCTACACGTTGTTCCACTCGTATTTGTTGAGTTCTCTCCATGAGCTCCGAGTTGTTTCACTGGTATTTGCTGAGTTCTCTCCATGAGCTCCTAGTTGTTTCACTGGTATTTGCTGAGTTCTCTCCATGAGCTCCGAGTTGTTTCACTGGTATTTGCTGAGTTCTCTCCATGAGCTCCGAGTTGTTTCACTGGTATTTGCTGAGTTCTCTCCATGAGCTACGAGTTGTTTCACTGGTATTTGCTGAGTTCTCTCCATGAGCTCCGAGTTGTTTCACTGGTATTTGCTGAGTTCTCTCCATGAGCTCCGAGTTGTTTCACTGGTATTTGCTGAGTTCTCTCCATGAGCTCCGAGTTGTTTCACTGGTATTTGCTGAGTTCTCTCAGTGAGCTCCACGTTGTTCCACTGGTATTTGCTGAGTTCTCTCCATGAGCTCCGCGTTCATTCACTGGTATTTTGCTGAGTTCTCTCCATGAGCTCCGAGTTGTTTCACTGGTATTTGTTGAGTTCTCTCCATGATCTCCGCGTTGTTCCACTGGTATTTGTTGAGTTCTCTCCATGAGCTCCGAGTTGTTTCACTGGTATTTGCTGAGTTCTCTCCATGAGCTCCGAGTTGTTTCACTGGTATTTGCTGAGTTCTCTCCATGAGCTCCGAGTTGTTTCAATGGTATTTGCTGAGTTCTCTCAGTGAGCTCCACGTTGTTCCACTGGTAATTGCTGAGTTCTCTCCATGAGCTCCGAGTTGTTTCACTGGTATTTGCTGAGTTCTCTCAGTGAGCTCCACGTTGTTCCACTGGTATTTGCTGAGTTCTCTCCATGAGCTACGAGTTGTTTCACTGGTATTTGCTGAGTTCTCTCCATGAGCTCCGAGTTGTTTCACTGGTATTTGCTGAGTTCTCTCCATGAGCTCCGAGTTGTTTCACTGGTATTTGTTGAGTTCTCTCCATGAGCTCCGAGTTGTTTCACTGGTATTTGCTGAGTTCTCTCCATGAGCTCCGAGTTGTTTCACTGGTATTTGCTGAGTTCTCTCCATGCACTCCGCGGTGTTCCACTGGTATTTGCTGAGTTCTCTCCATGAGCTCCGAGTTATTTCACTGGTATTTGCTGAGTTCTCTCCATGAGCTGAACGTTGTTCCACTCGTATTTGTTGAGTTCTCTCCATGAGCTCCGAGTTGTTTCACTGGTATTTGCTGAGTTCTCTCCATGAGCTCCTAGTTGTTTCACTGGTATTTGCTGAGTTCTCTCCATGAGCTCCGAGTTGTTTCACTGGTATTTGCTGAGTTCTCTCCATGAGCTCCGAGTTGTTTCACTGGTATTTGTTGAGTTCTCTCCATGAGCTACGAGTTGTTTCACAGGTATTTGCTGAGTTCTCTCCATGAGCTCCGAGTTGTTTCACTGGTATTTGCTGAGTTCTCTCCATGAGCTCCGAGTTGTTTCACTGGTATTTGCTGAGTTCTCTCCATGAGCTCCGAGTTGTTTCACTGGTATTTGCTGAGTTCTCTCAGTGAGCTCCACGTTGTTCCACTGGTATTTGCTGAGTTCTCTCCATGAGCTCCGCGTTCATTCACTGGTATTTTGCTGAGTTCTCTCCATGAGCTCCGAGTTGTTTCACTGGTATTTGTTGAGTTCTCTCCATGATCTCCGCGTTGTTCCACTGGTATTTGTTGAGTTCTCTCCATGAGCTCCGAGTTGTTTCACTGGTATTTGCTGAGTTCTCTCCATGAGCTCCGAGTTGTTTCACTGGTATTTGCTGAGTTCTCTCCATGAGCTCCGAGTTGTTTCACTGGTATTTGCTGAGTTCTCTCAGTGAGCTCCACGTTGTTCCACTGGTAATTGCTGAGTTCTCTCCATGAGCTCCGAGTTGTTTCACTGGTATTTGCTGAGTTCTCTCAGTGAGCTCCACGTTGTTCCACTGGTATTTGCTGAGTTCTCTCCATGAGCTACGAGTTGTTTCACTGGTATTTGCCGAGTTCTCTCCATGAGCTACGAGTTGTTTCACTGGTATTTGCTGAGTTCTCTCCATGAGCTCCGAGTTGTTTCACTGGTATTTGTTGAGTTCTCTCCATGAGCTCCGAGTTGTTTCACTGGTATTTGCTGAGTTCTCTCCATGAGCTCCGAGTTGTTTCACTGGTATTTGCTGAGTTCTCTCAGTGAGCTCCACGTTGTTCCACTGGTATTTGCTGAGTTCTCTCCATGAGCTCCGCGTTCATTCACTGATATTTTGCTGAGTTCTCTCCATGAGCTCCGAGTTGTTTCACTGGTATTTGTTGAGTTCTCTCCATGATCTCCGCGTTGTTCCACTGGTATTTGTTGAGTTCTCTCCATGAGCTCCGAGTTGTTTCACTGGTATTTGCTGAGTTCTCTCAGTGAGCTCCACGTTGTTCCACTGGTATTTGCTGAGTTCTCTCCATGAGCTCCGCGTTCATTCACTGATATTTTGCTGAGTTCTCTCCATGAGCTCCGAGTTGTTTCACTGGTATTTGTTGAGTTCTCTCCATGATCTCCGCGTTGTTCCACTGGTATTTGTTGAGTTCTCTCCATGAGCTCCGAGTTGTTTCACTGGTATTTGCTGAGTTCTCTCCATGAGCTCCGAGTTGTTTCACTGGTATTTGCTGAGTTCTCTCCATGAGCTGCGAGTTGTTTCACTGGTATTTGCTGAGTTCTCTCAGTGAGCTCCACGTTGTTCCACTGGTATTTGCTGAGTTCTCTCCATGAGCTACGAGTTGTTTCACTGGTATTTGCTGAGTTCTCTCCATGAGCTCCGAGTTGTTTCACTGGTATTTGCTGAGTTCTCTCCATGAGCTCCGAGTTATTTCACTGGTATTTGTTGAGTTCTCTCCATGAGCTCCGAGTTGTTTCACTGGTATTTGCTGAGTTCTCTCCATGAGCTCCGAGTTGTTTCACTGGTATTTGCTGAGTTTTCTCAGTGAGCTCCACGTTGTTCCACTGGTATTTGCTGAGTTCTCTCCATGAGCTCCGAGTTGTTTCACTGGTATTTGTTGAGTTCTCTCCATGAGCTCCGCGTTGTTCAACTGGTATTTGCTGAGTTCTCTCCATGAGCTACGCGTTGATTCACTGGTATTTTGCTGAGTTCTCTCCATGAGCTCCGAGTTAATGATTCTGTCACACCAAGTTAATCTTTCTCTTCTGTTTAGGCACCTGCAAGTGACTGTTTGTAGTTTATTTCATTTTTTAGTTGTTATTTCGCGTTTCTGACTCACACGGCAGTACTGATGTAACTCTGGGGTAAATATTTCTAAATTTGGTGTCAAGTGTAACTTCCTTTGACTTCCAAGCAAAACGACAGATAATAAATAGCACATTCATACCTATCCTATAATATCAATCTCAAATTCGGACATTATCGAAATCACAACTACGTAAAATCAACACCTGTGAGATGAGAAGCTTGAGGAAAGCTGCCAACTTAACTATCCGAAACCGATTCAGAAATGTTTTCATTCAGACAGTGGGATCAACACCTTGTGCCACATTTATTGAAAGACAGAAGATCATGGGGTCGGCCATATCGTTACAATGTAACACCATCAACTACCAGCACTGGCCCTACATCAAAGAGCATCTGCGACGAGAGCACAAGGACGCCTGAGAAGAAAATCGATTGATGACACCATAGACATTGTACAATCAAACGGAATGACACTATCGAGTAATACCCATCGGACACTGGAATGCCAATTATTCCTCCCTACGACGCTTGACGGCAAAAGTAGGAGATGGTGTTGATGATGATGATGATGATTATGATGATGAATGCCACATATCAGTCACTGACACATAACAAACTGAGAAAGGCTGAAGGGAGCTTCCCTAAAAGATGCACCGAATGGTTCAATGATAGAATGCGCAGGGAAACTAAGGAGATGCGTCAGACGTCAACAAACAAGATTACGCTGTTACACCGGCTTGGGATTCGGATGTGTGTGATATTCTGAGGAGTCAATGTCGTGGACCAGATTGGATATTCTTATGCAGGTATAGATCATATTCAAGTGGACGACGGGAGGAGTCACTTGCTGGGATCGAAAGACCATGGACCCAGGAGCGAGATGAATATAACTAGAGGATACTGACACGGAACAAACGAACACAGGAATGAAAACCAGAATGAGCGCTGAGGTAGAGGTTAAGGACATATGAGCATGGCAATTCGAGCTGCTCGTAATAGGTGCTGATCCTGTCTTAAGGACACCCTATAGAGACGAAGAATTGTGTATTGCAACATTGTTTATACACCCAAATAAACGGGTGTATTTTAATGCTTTATCGTCAGAGCCGCATCTGTGAGTTTTCGTTGCCAACTTCAGTTTGATGTTGAGTGTTTTTGTTTACTCTGGAGGCGAGCCAAATTTCAACAATACCTCGGGTGGATTCTTATAATTGAGAGGGATCGCACTTCGAGGCAATGATGATGATGATGACGACGATGACGACGATGATGATGATGATGATGATGATGATGATGATGATGATGATGACGATGATGATGACTTCCAGGTATTTCCTAGTGCTGTGAAAGCTCCTATAGCTTTTCGCATTGATGCGAGAAAATCCATCCCAGTCCTACTCCAATGATTGTGTCAAATGCATCTGTCAACTGTCCCCCAAGAAGAATGCTTCCAGTCACGTCTCTATGTGTTGTCCTTATACAGTTCATACAGTTCTGTGGGTTCATCTAGCGCCGGATCGTTCATACAGTTCTGTGGAGTCATCTAGCGCCGTATCCTTTATACAGTTCTGTGGGTTCATCTAGCGCCGTATCCTTTATACAGTTCTGTGGGTTCATCTAGCGCCGTATCCATTATACAGTTCTGTGGGTTCATCTAGCGCCGGATTGTTCATACAGTTCTTTGGAGTCATCTAGTGCCGGATCCTTCATACAGTTCTGTGGGGTCATCTAGTGCCGGATTGTTCATACAGTTCTGTGGGGTCATCTAGTGCCGGATCCTTCATACAGTTTTGTGGGGTCATCTAGTGCCGGATCCTTCATACAGTTCTGTGGGGTCATCTAGTGCCGGATCCTTCATACAGTTTTGTGGGGTCATCTAGTGCCGGATTGTTCATACAGTTCTGTGGGGTCATCTAGTGCCGGATCCTTTATACAGTTCTGTGGGTTCATCTAGTGCCGGATCCTTTATACAGTTCTGTGGGTTCATCTAGCGCCGGATCGTTCATACAGTTCTGTGGAGTCATCTAGTGCCGGATCCTTTATACA
Organism: Cepaea hortensis; assembly: GCA_963921405.1. Taxonomy (NCBI): domain Eukaryota; kingdom Metazoa; phylum Mollusca; class Gastropoda; order Stylommatophora; family Helicidae; genus Cepaea; species Cepaea hortensis. The sequence goes on from OY992891.1 coordinate 97,364,159, forward strand.
GTTCTGTGGAGTCATCTAGCGCCGTATCCTTTATACAGTTCTGTGGGTTCATCTAGCGCCGTATCCATTATACAGTTCTGTGGGTTCATCTAGCGCCGGATCGTTCATACAGTTCTGTGGAGTCATCTAGTGCCGGATCCTTTATACAGTTCTGTGGAGTCATCTAGCGCCGTATCCATTATACAGTTCTGTGGGGTCATCTAGCGCCGTATCCATTATACAGTTCTGTGGGTTCATCTAGCGCCGGATTGTTCATACAGTTCTGTGGGGTCATCTAGTGCCGGATCCTTCATACAGTTTTGTGGGGTCATCTAGTGCCGGATTGTTCATACAGTTCTGTGGGGTCATCTAGTGCCGGATCCTTCATACAGTTTTGTGGGGTCATCTAGTGCCGGATTGTTCATACAGTTCTGTGGGGTCATCTAGTGCCGGATCCTTCATACAGTTTTGTGGGGTCATCTAGTGCCGGATTGTTCATACAGTTCTGTGGGGTCATCTAGTGCCGGATCCTTCATACAGTTCTGTGGGGTCATCTAGTGCCGGATTGTTCATACAGTTCTGTGGGGTCATCTAGTGCCGGATTGTTCATACAGTTCTGTGGGGTCATCTAGCGCCGGATCCTTCATACAGTTCTGTGGGTTCATCTAGCGCCGGATTGTTCATACAGTTCTGTGGGTTCATCTAGCGCCGGATTGTTCATACAGTTCTGTGGGTTCATCTAGCACCGGATTGTTCATACAGTTCTGTGGAGTCATCTAGTGCCGGATTGTTCATACAGTTCTGTGGGGTCATCTAGTGCCTTATTGTTCATACAGTTCTGTGGGGTCATCTAGTGCCTTATTGTTCATACAGTTCTGTGGGGTCATCTAGCGCCGGATCAGTCTCAAAAGGGATCGTCAATCCACGCTGTCGACAGTCTTGGCATAATGCTTAAATACCATATACAGTTGCCGAAGGAAGAACAGCAGAAGATGTGTCCATTTGAAAGTTGCCGAAATAAATATACCCTAGAAGGCCGTCAGCCTCTGTCACAGTGTGCGGTATTGCCTTGGAGAAATATTAGTGATTAAAAGCCTCTCTCTCTCTCTCTCTCTCTCTCTCTCTCTCTCTCTCTCTCTCTCTCTCTCTCTCTCTCTATCTATCTATCTATCTATCTATCTATCTATCTATCTCTGCCACAGTGTGCGGTAATGCCCTGGAGATTTATCATTGATCAAAGGTCTCTCCCAGAGGTCTCCTGGGACATATCGTGCTGGCCCCATGTTTTCTAGAGCAACCTGCACCCGACGAGGGATGTGGTCGATATCATGTCGGTCGCGGTCACTTCCAACAACATTTTCTGCTGCTCCATGTCAGGCCAGATCGGCCTGGCAACAATCCGAATCCGCCACCGACAATAACCCGTGCATAATTCCTCCGTACTCAGAACTATCCCATGTTGGACACATTTGAGATAGAGTGGTGAATATATCTACCGGTATTAATGGGCACTCATAGCCAGGAAAGGAAACACGAAAAGATAAGATCACACAATTCACTGTAGCAATCAAAGGGGAGGTGTGCAAATCTTGAGGTAATTGTGTGCTCGGTGCTGGCAATCTACTGTTACATTCCAATCTGTACACTATGGCTGATGTGGTAACGTATGCCCACCGCCTTTATTTCCATAGATATTATATGGTACACATTTGTGGCTTGGTTGCGAATGTATCTAGTACGCAGATATCCCCATTGCTGGGAAACATTTCAGTTCATTAAATAAATAATATGAATATAATGGACAATGTGCACGTACTGATGGAAACTCATAGTGAGTAGAGGACAGAAGTGGAGATAGGATTTCTTTTTCTTTTGCACACCCTCGCTTTGAACTCAAGCGTAGTCCATACATAACTACTTCTAGTAGCGCAGGACTAGATTTTACGTGTAGATTAGTTTTGCTGATTTGCATTGTCCCGCGCCATCAGGAGAACCCACTCCAACTTCTTTGGTACTTGTAATTAATGTCCCCAAGTCAACAAAAGGTCAACATTGTAGTCCAGCTGTCCGGTCTAAGGGTTGAACAGCTTACCTCGGCATCAGCACAACGGATGTTTATTAACACGAGTCATGTTGACCTCCGTAGAGATAAGCTGACACAACAGACAACACACTCAAGTACCGCTATAGTGACCCCGGGGTGTGAACCGTAGAGATAAGCTGACACAACAGACAACACACTCAAGTACCGCTATAGTGACCCCGGGGTGTGAACCGTAGAAAAAAGCTGACATAATAGACAACACACTCATGTACCGCTATACTGACCTCGAGATGTGAACCGGCGATTTCCGAACAACGGCAGCGCCCTTCGGGCTATGAGGACCAACAACTACCTGTGAATGTAGGCTAGTAGCAGTCTCTAGAGACAGCCCTGCCATGTCATGTCACGTGTGATACATCTGCTGAGATTACCGTCATGTCATGTCATGTGCCAGATGACCATGTCATGTGCCAGACATTGTCATGACTCCCGGCTGATTGTCTAGGCACATTTAGCTTCAGCAGTTTGCCATGGCTTTCTGAACAAGAAGTCGAAGTTGACTACCTCCCCCCAAAGCACGACACGTTTAACCCGCACGGCCACGCAGACCTATTTTTGCACATTAAATCTGACTCGAGCTCCGAATGTTGCGGGTTCGATTCCTGGCCGCGTCCTTCGGTTCACGAGTGCTTTTTTTCGGAGACTTCTGCGATCGTCGCTGGAGCTACGGAGTTCGTGCTTTGTGCGACGCTTTCGGCAGTTCGCTGAAAAAAGAGGCTGAGCCGTATGGGATAAACACCCGGTGCAATGAAGTACCTGTCGGCTTTTAAGTGACTTAAAAAAATCGATATATTAGCCAGACTTACATAATTAATGCTGTTATCACTGATAACCGTTTGTTATTGCCAACCCATCCAGGCGGCTGAGTCAAAGAAAGACGGTACAGGCAAGTTTGCCGCCGTCAACTGTCAGCGCGAGCCAGTCTTCTGCGAGAGCCTGGACGTCAACGTCCTGCCCATGTTCCGAATCTACTCTCGCGGTAAAGTCCTGGGCACCATCAGAGAAACCTTGAGCTTCGATGACAAGTCCATGCGCCAGTATCTCGACACTCTAGCCATCATGGGCGATTCAGGGAAGCCGCTACCAGGAGCACAATCAAAATGCACGTTAGCTAAAAAGTGGGGTTTTAAAAAGTAACGGCAGTAACTGCATCAAATCCATATAGATAATCTTTATAAGAACAACACGAGTAATCAGATTATATTGCATAATTAACAAGTGGCTAGGGAATAACTCATGAGTATTGTACATGCTAGGCTGAACTGGGACGATCGTGTCCAGCAAGTACTTCTGTTCTTTGATACAATGCATCTTTAATAAGTGATCCTAACCGCTATTACAGTTGATTACAAATTAGCAGCAGCTTCACAAAACCGGCTGAGTAATGAAGACTTGGGTTCAATACATGTCCATGGTAGATTAAAAACTAATTTGTTGTGTTGTTGCTCTGTTTGTTGATTTGTATTTATCCGATAATTTGTGCCGTTGTATTGTTTTTATCTTTACAGTTCTGACACGTTGTACCGTTATGTTAAATTACCATTGTGTTCAGGCAGATTGACTTCCGGTCCCCAGCATGGCGGTCAGGCATATGAACCGCTACAGCCTCTGGGGTATTTATCCTTGTGGCTGCTGTTTGCATTTCGCATTTTCTTTATGTTGGACTGGTAGTATATATTTCCTTCGCCCTGCTACTGAGTGCGTGGCGCGACTCTGTGAGCTGTGATATTCAAGTGGAATTCTCTTACATGTCCGCTTTTGTTTGTACAGTGACCTGCATGTTCGGAACAATGGCTACCAGCTGTTGCTGAATTGACTGATTTGACTTTTTGGTTCACGTGTGCAATTTTCAGGAGACTACTGGGAGTCGGCCCTGTAGCTGCGGAGTTCGTGCTTTATGCTGCGCATTCAGCGGGTCGCCCTGCGGATAGAGACAGAGCCATGTGAGAAAACCCGGGTCAATGAGGTCTTTCTGGTGACTGCCGAGTCCATCGACGATAAAATGTGGTTTCCGTGGAGGACTTTTGTGTTGGCATTCTGACGGCGGCATTATGCACAGTGTACCTGTGCGGGCTGTTGGCTTGCCGAGACTCCTGTCTGTTCTATTTTTCAAATTGGACAGTGGGGAGCATTTTGTGAGAAATTCACTGGCATAGGAACGGAACATAATGGGGACGACCCGTTGCCGTGAAGTTGGAACATCGATTAACTAACTGTGTTCAGGCACTTCTGTGTTCATGTATTATGTTTATGTACAGTTATGTTAATGTATTGTTATGTTCCCGTATTGTTATGTTCACGTATTGCTATGTTCATGTATTGTTATGTTCATGTATTGTTATGTTCATATATTATGTTCATGTATTGTTATATTCATGTATTGTTATGTTCATGTATTATTATATTCATGTATTATTATGCTCATGTACTTCTGTGTTCATGTAATATTATGTTCATGTATGCTATGTTCATGTACCGTTATGTTTACGTACCGTTATGTTCATGTACCGTTATGTTCATGTATTGGTATGTTCATGTACCGTTATATTCATGTACCGTTATGTTCATGTACCGTTTTGTTCATGTATTGTTATGTTCATGTACCGTTATGTTCATGTATTGTTATGGTCATGAACCGTTATGTTCATAGATTGTTATTTTCATGTGTTGTTTGTCCATCAAGAATGATGATGACCATTCATTTCATCCAGTGGGGTTGAAGGTGTGGAACCGTGGGTTCTAAGATGGCTGATAAGGCCTATTTTGGCTCGAAATGTTCTTTGACAATGTGGGCAAAGAATGCTTGACGTCTCTGGAGGAGGATTTCCTGCAGTGGTTTTTCTGTCCTGCCTTTTCTTCACAGCTCTTGCAGTCCTGGTTGCCTCACATATGACTGCACCTTTGCGCAATGATGCACGCCACGAATTTCGGTCTCTGGCTGCAGCCTCCCAGGTGTCATGACGAATTCCAAAAGCATTCAGTGAAATTTTCAGAGTGTCTTTAAAACGTTTCCTCTGGCCACCTTGGGAGCGTTTACCACAACGCAGTTCGCTGTAGAAAATTTGTTTAGGGAGCCTGTGATCTGGCATGCGGGTTAAGTGACCAGCCCAGCGAATCTGATTCTTCATCAGTAGAGTGTGGATACTGGGCATGGATGCTCTTTCTAGGACTTCAGTGTCTGGAATCTTGTCTTGCCATTTAATCTTCAGTAGCTTCCTTAGGCAGACTGTGTGGAAGTGGTTTAATTTCCTAGCGTGTCGCTGATAAACAGTCCAGGTTTCAAAAGCATATAGCAGTGTGGATAATAAAACTGCTTTGTAGACTTTTAGCTTTGTTTGCAGGCTTATTCCAGTTCTGTCCCATACATTCTTGTACAGTCTGCCAAAGGCTGCACTGGCCTTGGAGATTCTTGCATTCACTTCGTCATCGATTGTGGCAGCTTGTGACACAGTGCTGCCAAGATAGGTGAATTTGTCCACAACACTTAGTCTATGGTCATTCACTTTGATATTCGGCACAGTGTGATTATTCCCTGGAGCTGGCTGGTACATAACTACAGTCTTCTCCAAGTTGATATTGAGCCCAAAGTTGGCACAGGCATGTGAGAAAGCTGAAACATTATGTTGCATGTCCGCCTCTGAGTTGGCGTATAGAGCGCAATCATCAGCAAACAGGAGCTCTCTGACGGTGCCGCTGTCAATTTTGGTTTTAGCTTTCAGCCTTCTGAGATTGAATAACTTTCCATCCATACGGTAGTTGATGTCTATTCCAATGTCGTCGTTCTCGAAGGCATTCATCAACATGGCTGAAAACATGAGGCTGAACAGTGTTGGTGCCAGGACACATCCTTGCTTCACTCCATTGGTTACAGGAAAGGGTTCAGACAGTTCACTATTTTCCTGTACTCTTGCCTGCATGCCGTCATGAAATAGCCGCACTATTTGGACAAACTTTCGTGGACAGCCATATTTTGCCATAATCTTCCACAGTCCTTCTCTGCTGACTGTATCAAAAGCCTTGGTAAGGTCAATGAAAGTGGAGAACATTTCGGAGTTCTGTTCCTGACATTTCTCTTGCAGCTGCCTTGCAGCGAAAATCATGTCAACAGTTCCACGTTCTTTTCTGAAGCCACATTGACTCTCAGGAAGAAGACCTTGATCGAGATGGGCTGTGAGGCGATTGAGAAGAATTCTGGCGAGAATCTTCCCTGCAATTGAAAGCAAGGAGATGCCTCGGTGGTTGTCACAGGATTGGCGGTTTCCTTTACGTTTGTAAAGGTGGACTATTGACGCGTCCTTAAAATCTTGTGGCATGGTCTCGTCCATCCATATGTTTGTGAAGACTTGGTGAAGCTGCTCTGTTAGGACCGGCCCACCTGCCTTGTATATCTCTGCTGGGATGGAGTCAGGACCAGGTGCCTTGCTGCTGGAGAGTTGCTGGATGGCTTTGTTTATTTCCACTATGGTTGGCAGGTCACCAAGTGTCTCATTGGTGGGAACTTGAGGAAGGCAGTTGATGGTTTCATCATCGAAGAAGGAAGTTGCATTTAAGATTTTACTGAAATGCTCTGCCCAGCGTTGAAGGATTTCTTTCTTATCGGTGACCAATGTTCCCCCGTCTGCACTGAGGAGGGGAACTATGCCTGGTGATGAAGGACCATAGACCGCTTTCAGTGAGTCGTAGAAGTTTTTCATATCATGTCTGTCAGCAAAGCCCTGAATTTCATCAGCTTTGCTGCTCAGCCAGGAGTCCCGCATGTGCCGAAGTTTCTGCTGCACTACTCTCTGAATGTTCTTGAAGGCATCTTTTTTTTAATGTTGACTTTGGGTCATTCAAATGTGCCTTGAGGAGAAGATGTTTCTCGGCCAGCAATTGGTTGATGTCTTCGGAATTTTCATCAAACCAGTCTTTATGCTTTCGGGGGGCTGGACCCAGGATTTCCATAGCAGTGTTGTAAATTGTGTCCTTTAGGGCTCTCCATTCTGTTTCTGTATCCTGTTTAGCTTCAGCATTGGGCTTGAGGCGGTCTTCCAGCATATTTTCAAACGACTGCTGCATTTTCTTGCTGTTTAGGCGGGTGACATTTAGCTTTGTTTGCATTTTCGCCCCTTGAGGACGCCGTGGTGGCCTGATGTGGATGTTCATTTTCGAGACAATGAGACGATGGTCTGTCCAACATTCGGCCCCACACATGGATTTTGTCACTCGAACGTCTTGTCTGTCACTCCTCCTGACGATGACATAGTCAATGAGGTGCCAGTGTTTCGAGCGAGGGTGCATCCACGATGTCCTATTCCTCATGGGGAGACGGAAAATTGTGTTCGTAATCACGAGATCATGTTCGGCACATGTCTGAAGGAGGCGGAGTTTTTTCATGTAATGTTATGTTCAAGTACCGTTATGTTTTTGTATTATGTTGATGTACCGTTATATTCATGTACCGTTATGTTCATATACCGTTATGTTCATGTAGCGTTGTGTTCATGTACCGTTATGTTCATGTACCGTTATGTTCATGTACCATTATGTTCGTGTATTGTTATGTTCATGTACCGTTATGTTAATGTACCGTTATGTTCATGTATATATATATGTTCATGTACCGCTACGTTCATGTACCGTTATGTTCATGTATTGTTATGTTCATGTATTGTTATGTTCATGTACCGTTATGTTCATGTATTGTTATGTTCATGTATTGTTATGTTCATGTACCGTTATGTTCATGTAGCGTTATGTTCATGTATTGTTATGTTCATGTACCGTTATGTTCATGTATTGTTATGTTCATGTATTGTTATGTTAATATATTGTTATGTTCATATACCGTTATGTTCATATACCGTTATGTTCATGTACCGATATGTTAATGTATTATGTCATGTACCGTCATGTTCATTTATTGTTATGTTCATGTATCGTTATGTTCATGTATTGTTATGTTCATGTACCGTTATGTTCACGTATTATGTTCATGTACCGTTATGTTCTTGTACTGTTATGTTCATGTACAGTTATATTCATGTATTGTTATGTTCATGTACCGTTATGTTCATGTAGTTTTATGTTCATGTACCGTTATGTTCATGTACCGTTATGTTCATGTACCGTTATGTTCATGTATTGTTATGTTCGTGTATTGTTATGTTCATGTATTGTTATATTCATGTACCGTCATGTTCACGTATTGTTATGTTCATGTACCGTTATGTTCACGTATTGTTATGTTCATGTACCGTTATGTTCACGTATTGTTATGTCCATGTACCGTTATGTTCATGTACCGTTATGTTCATGTACCGTTATGTTCATGTACCGTTATGTTCATGTACCGTTATGTTCATGTATTGTTATGTTTATGTACCGTTATGTTCATGTACCGTTATGTTCATGTATTGTTATTTTATGTACCGTTATGTTCATGTATTGTTATGTTCATATACCGTTATGTTCATGTACCGTTGTGTTCATGTATTGTTACGTTCATGTACCGCTATGTTCACGTACCCTTCTAGCGTTGTACCCCCATTCCCAAGGTGTCTGCCGTGCCGTGAATCCATCTTTATGCTGATCAACCCAGGTCTCTTCTACCCATAGGCCAAGCCTTATATTACTGTTCTATACAGTGTAGTGTCATGTAGCCAGACAAAGTGTAGTGTCATGTAGCCACTGTGTAGTGTCATGTTGCCACAGTGTAGTGTCATGTAGCCACATTGTAGTGCCACGTAGTAAACAGTGTAGTGTCATGTAGCCACAGTGTAGAGTCATGAGAGCCACAGTGGTGTCATGCAGCCACAGCGTAGAGCCATGCAGCCACAGTGTAGTGTCATGTAGATTTAGTGTAGTGTCATGTAGCCACAGTGTAGTGTCATGTAGCCACAGTGTAGAAGCATGTAGCCACAGTGTAGTGTCATGTAGCCACAGTGTAGTGTCATGTAGCCACTGTAATTACATACAGTGTAGTGTCTTGCAGCCACAGTGTAGTCTCATGTAGCCACTGTGATTATGTACAATGTAGTGTCTTGTAGCCACAGTGTAGTGTCATGTAGCCACATTGTATTGTCATGTAACCACAGTGTTGTGTCATGTAGCAGTAGTGTAGTGCCATGTAGTGACAGTGTAGAGTCATTTAACCACAGTGTAGTGTCATGTTGCTTAGTGTAGTGTCAGGTAGCCACGTTGTAGTGTCATGTAGCCATAATGTAGTGTAATGTAGCCACAGTTTAGTGTCATGTAGTGACAGTGTAGTGTCATGTAGCCACTGTGTTGTGACATGTTGCCTTAGTGTAGTGTCATGTAGCCACAGTATAGTGTCATGTCGCCACTGCGTAGTGTCATGTAGCCACAGTGTAGTGTCATGTAGCCATTGTGTAGTGTCATGTAGCCACAGTATTTCAGTTTCCGAGATATGGTGATCCAGTCTTTTTCCATGTTCGATCCTTGTAGAATTTCAGCATTTGCCGACTTCTTGGTGTAAGATATTCCAAGACTGTTTCCGTACCATTGGAAATTACTGGCTCAAATTGTTTCTACTTTCATGATTGCGAAATGGTCTCTCTTCCATCCATAAAAAAAAAAAAAAACAGAATTAGACCTCGGAAATTAAAATGGTATGGCCATACTAGCCGACCCAGGGGTCTAGGCAGGGGGTCATGGGACGGACAGCTACTGGAATACAATGTCGACCAAATCGAAGCTGACATCAGAATGACATTATCAGATGCAGCCTAATTTACATGCCATGAAAAGTCTACATCGTGTGAGCGATGTTCTCCATGGGAAAAAATATTCAATACATTCACCATAAGCCAAAATGTACATAAAATATCACCTGATCAAATCACCATTTATCATCATGATCTTTCACTTTTTCCGTGAATCGCGTTGGGGAGGGGGAGGGGTAGAGGCTATTATTGAATGATTACCTTCCCAGGTAAACAATTTAAACGTCTCGGAAGTATGATCGCAGAAGATGGCACAATAGACAGAGATATTGGAGTCAGATGCCAAGAAGTGCGTTTATATTTCAACCACCTTTTTTTTGTCACGTTATGAAAAAAAAAACAAGTTGGAAAACTTGCTGAAAACTGGTAAGATTGAGGGTAAGATAACAAGGGGAAGGTAGAGAAGTAAATACCTGGGTGGCTTGGCCACCGAGGTATGGTCTAGACGAGAACATGGAGCTGATCCACGACTGTGTGATAGCGTGAGATGGCGAAAATTGACCGCCCAGGCTTATCGCCATGGCACGTGATGATGAAGGTAATAAATGCATAGTAATCACATATATGAATAATGCAGATTACAGTCAAAATGCCACTGATGGCACCAAACTCTAGGCTTGTAGATAACAATTGCCATATTAAGAAGGTCATTCTTAATTATATCAGTAACTAGACCTAACTCTAGGCTTGTACATAACACTCGCCATACTAAGAAGGTCATTCTTAATTATATCAGTAGCTAGAGCCGATAGAAGCAATCGAGTTACATTTCAGGAATCAGCAACACAAATTTACCAAAAACAAGCTGTAAATTTTAAGGAACCAAAATGTGGTAAACCAATGTTATAATGAAGACGTTGGTAATGATGATGATTATGACAATAATGGAGATGATTATAATGGCTTTTACTAGGATGTGAAAATGAACGCGGACGTGTAAACAGACTGCCATTCATACGCCAATATAAGAACTCTTTCCTACCGAAGTAGGAGAGGGGGCACTTGAGGGAATGTACTGAGTGCCATGACAAAGCTGCTTGAATTGTATTTTTGCCTTCGCTGGCTTTACACTCAAGCGTAGAACCCTTACTTGCTACTACCACTAGTAGTGTTACTACTGGAGCGGGTACTGAGCTGTTGTTGACCTGTCGGTTAGCTGTCCCTCTTATCAGTGTCCCTTGCCATAAGACGACCCACTCCGACATCTGAGGTACTTGTAATTTACGTCATAATGTCAAAGACGAGAAGTTAACATGTTAGTGCAACTGACCGGTGTAGAGGCTGAACCGCGCCATCAGATCACCGGAAGTTTAGTAGGGAGCTCTCTTATCCTTTCAGAGAAGTTACAGAGGTAAATGGTGGGCTACATGGCTGGCTACATGGTTGGCTACATGATTGGCTACATGGTTGGCTACATGGCTGGCTACATGGTTGGCTACATGGTTGGCTACATGGTTGGCTACATGGCTGGCTACATGGTTGGCTACATGGTTGGCTACATGGCTGGCTACATGGTTGGCTACATGGTTGGCTACATGGTTGGCTACATGGCTGGCTACATGGTTGGCTACATGGTTGGCTACATGGTTGGCTACATGGCTGGCTACATGGTTGGCTACATGGCTGGCTACATGGCTGGCTACATGGCTGGCTACATGGCTGGCTACATGGTTGGCTACATGGTTGGCTACATGGCTGGCTACATGGTTGGCTACATGGTTGGCTACATGGCTGGCTACATGGTTGGCTACATGGTTGGCTACATGGCTGGCTACATGGCTAGCTAAATGGTTGGCTACATGGTTGGCTACATGGCTGGCTACATTGTTGGCTACATGGTTGGCTACATGGCTGGCTACATGGTTGGCTACATGGCTGGCTACATGGTTGGCTACATGGTTGGCTACATGGTTGGCTACATGGCTGGCTACATGGTTGGCTACATGGCTGGCTACATGGTTGGCTACATGGTTGGCTACATGGCTGGCTACATGGCTGGCTACATGGCTGGCTACATGGTTGGCTACATGGCTGGCTACATGGTTGGCTACATGGTTGGCTACATGGCTGGGTACATGGTTGGCTACATGGTTGGCTACATGGCTGGCTACATGGTTGGCTACATGGTTGGCTACATGGTTGGCTACATGGTTGGCTACATGGTTGGCTACATGGATGGCTACATGGTTGGCTACATGGCTGGCTACATGGTTGGCTACATGGTTGGCTACATGGCTGGCTACTTGGCTGACCACATGGCTGGCTACATGGTTGGCTACATGACATGCTAGAGCACGAACACAGTGGTAAATTTAGGCATGGTTGGTTATATGGTTCGATACATTGCATGGTTGACTGCATGGCGTTGTATGCTACATGGCATGTTTGGCTACATATCACAGTTGGCTACTTGGTTGGCGACATGACATGTTTGGCTACATGGTTGGATAAATGGCATGGTTTTGCTCCATGGTATGGTTGGCTACATGACGTGGTAAGCTACATGGCATTGGTGGCTACATATCACAGTTGGTTACATGGTTGGCGACGTGACATGGTTGGCTACATGGTTAGATACATTGCATGGTTGGCTTCATATCACGGTTGGCTACATGGTTGGCTACATGGTTGGATACATGTCATGGTTTGGCTACATGGTATGTTTAGATACATGATTGGCTACATAGCATTCTCGAGACAAGAACACTGAGGTAAATGTATGCATGGTTGGCAACATGGTTGGCGACATGGTTAGCTACATGGCATGGCGGGCTACATGACATGGTGGGCTACATGGCATGGTCAGCTACATGGCGTGGTTGGCTACATGATATGGTTGGCTAAATAGTTGGCTATATGGTTGGCTACATAGCATTCTCGAGACAAGAACACAGAAGTAAATGTATGCATGGTTGGCTACATATCACAATTTGCTACATGGTTGGCGACATGGCATGGTTGGCTAAATGGTTAGCTACATGGTATGGTTGGCTACATGGTTGGCTACATGGTTGGCTACATGGTTGGCTACATGGCATGGGACGTTACATGGCATGGTTGGCTACATGGCATGGTTGGCTACATGGCGTGATTTGCTACATGGCATGGTCGGCTACATGGCGTGGTTGGCTGCATGGCATGTTAGCTACATGACATGGTCGGCTACATGGCATTGTTGGCTACATGGCATGGTCGGCTACATGGCATGGTTGGCTACATGGCATTGTTGGCTACATGGCGTGGTCGGCTACATGGCATTGTTGGCTACATGGCATGGTTGGCTACATGGCATTGTTGGCTACATGGCGTAGTCGGCTACATGGCATTGTTGGCTACATGGCGTGGTCGGCTACATGGCATAGTTGGCTACATGACGTGGTTGACTACATGGCGTGGTTGGCTACATGGCGTGGTCATCTACTTGGCATGGTTGGCAACATGACATGATTGGCTACATTGCATTGTTGGCTACATGGCGTGGTTGGCTACATGGCATGGTTGGCTACATGTCATTGTTGGCTACATGTTGTGGTTGGCTACATGGCGTGGTCATCTACTTGGCATGGTTGGAAACTTGGCATGGTTGGCTACATTGCATTGTTGGCTACATGGCATTGTTGGCTACATGGCATTGTTGGCTACATGGCGTGGTTGGCTACATGGCGTGGTTGGCTACATGGCATTGTTGGCTACATTGCATTGTTATCTACATGGCGTGATTGGCTACATGGCGTGGTCGGCTACATGGCGTGATTGGCTACATAGCGTGATTGGCTACATGGCATGATTGGCTACATGGTGTGATTGGCTACATGGTATGGTTGGCTACATGGCGTGGTTGGCTACATGGTGTGATTGGCTACATGGCGTGATTGGCTACATGGCATGGTTGGCTACATGGCATGGTTGGCTACATGGCGTAGTTGGCTACATGGCATGATTGGCTACATTTTATGGTTGGCGACATGGCGTGGGTGGCTACATGACATGGTTGGCTACATTGCGTGGTTGGCTACATGGCGTGATTGGCTACATGGCGTGGTTGGCTACATGACATGGTTGGCTACATGACATAGTTGGCTACATGGCGTGATTGGCTACATGGCGTGATTGGCTACATGGCATGATTGGCTACATGGCGTGGTTGGCTAAATGGCATTGTTGGCTACATGGCATGGTCGGCTACATGGCGTTATTGGCTACATGGCATGGTTGGCTACATGGCAATATTGGCTACATGGCGTGGTTGGCTACATGGCATGGTTGGCTACCTGGCATGGTTGGCTACATGGCATGGTTGGCTACATGGCATGATTGGCTACATGGCGTGGTTGACTACATGGCATGGTTGGCTACCTGGAATGGTTGGCTACATGGCATGGTTGGCTACATGGCGTGGTTGGCTACATGGCATGCCTGAGACAAGAATACAAAGCTGTCCACAACTCTGGTGATCGCCTAAGATGGCGACATATGACCGCCCATGCTTATCGAAATGAATTGTAAGAAAACACAGATTATGGTCGTCACTGGAAGAAGGAAATACCACAATGTGATATACAGGTAAATAGGCATATTCACGTGAATCGATACAGTTATCTCGGAACTGTCATAATATATAATGGGAGATGCCTTGAAGAGATTAGAACAAGAATTGCCATTGCGTAGGTAGCCTTCTGCAAGATGAAAAACATACTGACCAATAAAAAGATATATATTGAAACGGGATAAAGAGTGTTGAGATGCTACGTAGAACCTATACTTTTGTATGGATGTGAAGCGAGGACAATTAGCAGCCTAGCTGAAAAACATCACCTGGCTGTGGAAATGTGGTTTCTGAGGAAAATGCAAAGAATACAATGGACAGACAGAAAAAAAAACACCAATGAACAAGTCCTTCAAGAAACAAATGAAAATCCAAATTATACGTAGGCAGTCAAATTATTGTGGGCATGTTAGGAGAAGACATAAACTAGAGAACGTCGGGACAATTGGGTAGATCGAGCGGAAGAGAACAAGGGGCAGACAGAGAAGTAAATACCTGGATGGCTTGGCCACGTGGTATGGTCGATATAAATCAAATCAAATCATCTTTATTAGGGTCACAAATTGGGCGCGCAGGCCCGTCTTACATTCGGCCCTTCCAATCACTCGTCTTTCGTTCATCATGAGCATTATACATTTACATAGGAAGAAAAATAAACATTGTGAAATGAATGTTGTAAACATAAACAAGGCTAATTACCATGTTATGAAGCCCATCTCCCACCTATCCATACATCACCCCACCCACACAACACCCCCACCTACCCACACACACGCACACCAAGGGACACATACACACCCCCACCTACCCACACACACACCAAGGGACACATACACACCCCCACCTACCCACACACACGCACACCAAGGGACACATACATACCCCCACCTACCCACACACACGCGCACCAAGGGACACATACACACCCCCACCTACCCACACACACGCGCACCAAGGGACACATACACACCCCCACCTACCCACACACACGCACACCAAGGGACACATACATACCCCCACCTACCCACACACACGCGCACCAAGGGACACATACATACCCCCACCTACCCACACACACGAGCACCAAGGGACACATACACACCCCCACCTACCCACACACACGCGCACCAAGGGACACATACACACCCCCACCTACCCACACACACGCACACCAAGGGACACATACATACCCCCACCTACCCACACACACGCGCACCAAGGGACACATACATACCCCCACCTACCCACACACACGCACACCAAGGGACACATACACACCCCCACCTACCCACACACACGCGCACCAAGGGACACATACACACCCCCACCTACCCACACACACGCACACCAAGGGACACATACATACCCCCACCTACCCACACACACGCGCACCAAGGGACACATACATACCCCCACCTACCCACACACACGCGCACCAAGGGACACATACACACCCCCACCTACCCACACACACGCGCACCAAGGGACACATACACACCCCCACCTACCCACACACACGCACACCAAGGGACACATACACACCCCCACCTACCCACACACACGCACACCAAGGGACACATACATACCCCCACCTACCCACACACACGCGCACCAAGGGACACATACATACCCCCACCTACCCACACACACGCACACCAAGGGACACATACACACCCCCACCTACCCACACACACGCGCACCAAGGGACACATACACACCCCCACCTACCCACACACACGCACACCAAGGGACACATACATACCCCCACCTACCCACACACACGCGCACCAAGGGACACATACATACCCCCACCTACCCACACACACGCGCACCAAGGGACACATACATACCCCCACCTACCCACACACACGCGCACCAAGGGACACATACACACCCCCACCTACCCACACACACGCGCACCAAGGGACACATACATACCCCCACCTACCCACACACACGCGCATCAAGGGACACATACACACCCCCACCTACCCACACACACGCGCACCAAGGGACACATACATACCCCCACCTACCCACACACACGCGCACCAAGGGACACATACACACCCCCACCTACCCACACACAAGCGCACCAAGGGACACATACACACCCCCACTTACCCACACACACGCGCACCAAGGGACACATACACCCCCCCCCCCCACCTACCCACACACACGCGCACCAAGGGACACATACACACCCCCACCTACCCACACACACGCACACCAAGGGAGACATACATACCCCACCAACCGACCCATCCCCCTCCCGCACATCCCCCACCCACACACACTGCCCTCACCTGATCCCCCAACCAAAACACACTCGCCAACCACAAACATTCCCCCACCAACCCACACATCCCACGCCCATCCACATACACATCCTAACCCACACATCCTCTCCCCACCCCCACCTCAAACCACCCATCCCCCAGCCACATCTCCATCGACAACATATTCCCCACCCATGCACACAATCCCCCACCAACCCACACATCGCACATCCACACACACATTCCCACCAACTGATATGTCCCTACCCCTCCCCCCCCACACACACATCTCCCTAACCACCCATACATCCACAATCCACTCACACACACCCCACCACCAACATATACAACTTCCACTCACCCACACATGCCTTAACCTAATCCCCCACCACACAATCCCCCACCCGCACATCACATACACACCCTACCACGCACTATTCCCAACCCACGCATCACACACACACATATCCCTCACCAACACATCCCCACTTACACACCACATACATATCCCCCACCCAGATACCACACAATATTCTCACCCACACCCACACAGATACCCTTACCCATCCACCCCACATACCCCCACTCACACACCACAAAAATCCCCCACCCACACACATACCTCACCCACACAATATCCCCAACCAACACACCACACACCTCTCCCCACCCACACACGCATTCCCTACCCGTCCACCAACACACACTCACTCACGCATACATCCTCCACTACGCACCCACACACCCCCACCCACCCACCCCCAACCAAACATCTCTCGATCACAATACCCCTACCCACACACATCCTCCACCCACTCACACATCCCACCCCAACACATACAACTCCCTCACCCACCTACACATCCCTAAGCCACTCACACACACCCCCACCCACACATTCCCCATCCACACACACACACATCTCCCACCCACACACCCCCACATACTTCCCCCAACCACCACAATCCCCTACTCACCCACACATATACCCCACCCATACGCACATTCCCCGCACCCATCACACACATCCCCCACACCACACACTATCCTCCACCCATACCACCACAAACATACCCTCCACACACACATCATTCACACATCCTCCACCAACACACCGCACACATATCTCAATCCCACACACCATACACTTCTCCCCACCCGACCTTGCATCCCCAATCCACCCAACACAATCCCCTACCCACACAACCCCGCCTCCCATACATACTTCCTCAAACCATCCACACATCTCCACCCACATAAACACACATCCCCCGCATCCGTCCCATACACATATCCTCCACCCATACACACATCCTCCACACCCATTCCAACACCCCTACTTTCACCCCCACACATCCATCCACACATCCCACCAACACCCACAAATACCACTACCCACCAAAACCCACAATCCCCAACCCATCCAAACGCATACCCCCACCCACACACCCTCCACCCACACATATCCCCACACTCACACACATCCTCCACATACACTCACACTTCCTCACATCTAGACACATACAAAATGTCTCACGTTAGTATTGAAACTAGTATGAACAAACTCCCACACTTTACTCACACACATACACTGACACTTGTCATGAGGAGTCTCATAAAAATGTTAAACATTGAGAAAAATGTGTACATAAAATGTATGTGACGTAAAACTAGTGATGCTCTCTCTCTCTCTCTCTCTCTCTCTCTCTCTCTCTCTCTCTCTCTCTCTCTCTCTCTCTCTCTCTCTCTCTCTCACACACACACACACACACACACACACACACACATTCACTCTCACGCTCACACATTCACTCTTCTGCTCATTCATTCACTCTCACGCATTCACTCTCCCGCTCATTCACTCTCCCGCTCACTCATTCACTCTCCCGCTCACTCATTCACTCTCCCGCTCACTCATTCACTCTCCCGCTCACTCATTCACTCTCACGCTCACTCATTCACTCTCACACTCACTCATTCACTCTCCCGCTCACTCATTCACTCTCACGCTCACTCGTTCTGTCTCTCATTCACACTCACTGACTCTCTCACTCAAACTACAGTAATCAACATGAATTTATATTATGCATGATAAAATCAAATGGTATTTAACTGATAATATGACAGATGAGAATACACAAACATATGGATTCGCGTGTTACATAACATGCGTGTTACATGACATGCATCTGCTCAGCTCTCTCTCTCTCTCTCTCTCTCTCTCTCTCTCTCTCTCTCTCTCTCTCTCTCGCTCTCTCTGTATTCTTTCATACACACACACTCACACGCATGCGCGCGCTCACACACACACACACACTAACACATCAACTATCCCACTGTCTCACTCTCTAACACACAATCCTTCACACACACACACACACACACACACACACACACACACACACACACTCACTCTCTCAATCACATTCTCTCACACATTCACATACACATGAACGCATGCACATGAACGCATGCACGCACGCACACACTCCCTCACTCACTCTCACGCATACACGTACGAATGCATACACTGACACATTCCCCCACCATTTCTCGCTCAATCACTCTCTCCACACACACGCATGCACGTGCGCACACACGCATTCACTCTCTCCCTCTCTCTGACACCCACTTTCTCTCTCTCTCTCTTTCTTTCTCTCTCTCTCTCTCTCTCTCTCTCTCTCTCTCTCTCTCTCTCTCTCTGGCTCCCACACGCACACACATATATAGTGAACAATTATAGTTAAACAATTATAATGAACAATTATACTGAACAATTATACTGAACAATTATACTGAACAATTATACCAGTAAATGAATTATGGTGGCATATAGTCGGTATGGATTAAGTATTGAAAGAGTTTTCAGTTAAATGTGTAGGGACTCATTGGAGTTTTCAGATCTGGAGGCAGATCATTCCATAAGTGAGCACCAGAATAGGCGAAACATGTTTTGCATAGGTCCAATCTAGGCTTTGAGACATGTAACAAATTTAGGCACTTGCTGTTCATTGCATTAGATTGAATCAGCGGCAGAAGATACTCTGGGGTATTTTGAGATATAATTTTATTCACTAATTTGGCTTTGTTGAAAAGGAAGCGCTTTTGTAGTGGTAGAAGTCTTAGATGACTGTACAAATTATTACTTTCAACGTGCTTTATGCCAGAAACCAGACGAATAGCGCGGTTTTGTAGAGAACATAGTCGTTTTAAATTAGATTTAGGGCAACCATCCCAAACTGTGGAACAGTAATCGAGATGTGATTGGATTTAGCATGTATAGAATATTTTTCGTGTGCTTTCGTCCAGGAAGTGCTGAATTTTAGCAAGTTGGTAAACTTTTTGTGCTATTTTCTTGGTAAGAGCGTGAACATGAGAGCTCCAGTTCAAATGGCTGTCTATTAAAAGCCCTAGGGTTTTATGTTCAGTCACATTAACTATAGGTAACGTGCCCATGTGGAGTTCAATCGGTGATCCAGTTATGGCTAGTGTCTGTAGTTTTTGTCTGGTCGTTATTAGCATGGATTTGGTTTTGTCGATGTTAATTTGCATGCGGTTTTCATTGCTCCATCTAGTAAGATTATCAAGTTTCTTTTGTAAAGAATTCTCTAATTCACTACGGTTTTCTTGACTAGTATATATAGTACAGTCGTCTGCAAATAGATCACAAGTTGTATTGATATATAAAGGAAGATCATTAATATAAACTGCAAAAAGCAGCGGACCTAGTATTGAGCCCTGAGGCACACCAATATTAAGCTGTGTGGGTCTTGATAGACAGTTGTTGAAGGACACGACTTGTTGCCTGTCGGATAGAAATGACGTAATTATGTTCACCATGTTGGTGCTTGTCTTCATTTGCTTTAGTTTTCTAATTAAAATATCGTGATCTACCATATCAAAAGCTTTTTTAAAGTCTACAAACACCGCTCCACAAATTCTACCGTTGTTGATGTTTAAGTGCCAGTTATCGGTCATTTTTGTTAGAGCACTATGGCATACGTTTTTAGAGATTGTTAGAGCACTATGGATATAAGAACACTGAGCTGATCGTGTGAAATGGCGATTCATGACCGCCCACGCTTATCGGCATGGCACATGATGGATGGATGCATGGACATGATAATGACGACGATCTCCATTCTTGATTTCATATTCATATTCTCATATTTGCCTTGATGGCTTCAGTGTCGGGAATTCCCGGTACTTCTAACTTCAGATTCTTGCACCAAATCGCACCGCCCTGGTCTGTTACTGTGCTCACCAGCAATGACGTCAGCCATGCACGTCTGTCCTTGAGCATACTATCAGGCCGGAGCACGGCCTGCGCAGTTTCACTAAATTATATGAAATAGCTTTAAAGTTTCACGTTTCAAAAAAACCTTCATTTGACCAATTTTAAATGCAAGTCTGGCTGTTCTATTAATGTTACCCTCAGCGCCTCTTCTAAGCTAACAACTGAAGGCTGGTGAGACGACGATTGCACTGTAGATTTCATATTTGCCTCCGCTTTTGAAGGAACACAGATCTCTCCAAACGGCAACAGAAGACACATTTCAAAATGGAGTACGCAAGGAGTCGGGGTATACCAATCATGCTTCCAGTAACAGCAGAAGATCTGGAAAAACCTGTCTTCAAAAAATATTGGAAATCTGGTGTGGCTAGACCGGCGCTTGCAGAAGGCCAAGCACCTATTCACAAAATTGATTTAAGCAAATTCGCGAATCTAGAGGCTATGTTTCGGAAACAGTCAGATCCTAATTTCGAGCCAATAGAAGCTGTTGCAGTACCTGAAGAAGAGGAGCCGTTTGTGCATGCAGAGAGACCAGAGCCTCACGCCAGAGACATTTTCAGTGGTTCGGAGTATGTTTTCGGCTTATCCTCCTGCAATTTCCAACAGTTTATCGAAAGGAAGGACATGTCTCTGGTTATGTTCTATGACGACCCGAATAGTGAGAAGACTCTCTGGGCCAAAACACAGCTTAATAAGGTAAGAAAACGGTCTATCTCTTGCCTCCAGCTTGCAATCTTTCTTTCTCTTTCTTTTCAGGCTCCTTCTTTAAATCTTTATTCTATCTCCGCATCTGTCTTTCCTCTCTCTCTCTCTCTCTCTCTCTCTCTCTCTCTCTCTCTCTTTCTCTCTCTCTCTCTCACTCTCTCTCTCGCTCTCTCTCTCTCTCTCTCTCTCTCTCTCTCTCTCTCTCTCTCTCTCTCTCCTTATATTTCTCTTTCTCTATCAGATTTATTTCCACATCTGTCTTTCTTTATCTCTCGACCTGTCTAACTTTATACCCGCCCAGTTACCTGTCTACCTCCCGATTGATTGATTGATTGATTGATATAGGAACCGACATCACAGCATTCGAGACATTACCATAATCGCCCCACCCCCATCCTCAGCAGCCAGCGATGGGTTCCAACACTAATAGTTCCAGTAGCAATCTGATTATATGTCCGTCTCGCCTTTCCTCTGAGTGTCGAACATCGGCCAGATCCCCTCGTCACTAATAGCTGTCTCATTCTTGCCAGGCCATGGTGATCTATTTCCTTCTCCGAGGTGTACACGTGCTCCCACAAGGCCGCAACCACGCCTGCCTTATCATGCATCAATACTCCACCAAGTTTTTTAGAGCCAGCCAATCTGTCCGCCTGTTCATTCTCCAGCACACCGGCATGCCCCGGAGAAAAGATCCAGGTGATGCTTGCCACCCGTGACCTCCGAAGCGAAGCAAGCCACTCTGCTAGAAGCATGCCTGTCCTCACCCTCCTCAGCATGCTTTCTGAGTCAGTTACAATCATGATGTGTGTATGTATCGTGTTCTTCTCCAGTGGCAAGTTTCACTGACCGCCTCCACCTCCATTATTAAGCTAGATGTTGTGGTATCATACGTCAGGCTCTCCTGCACCAAACTTCGACCATTAGCTTATGCTAGGAATCCCCAGGAAGTTCTTCTACCTCTCAACACAGAACCATCTGTGTCGATAATCACATCACCCGGGTGAGCAATATCCTGAATTAGTTGCTGGATTTCCACGTCCGTGGCCCCTGCTGGCCACTCCCTGCACTCCCGGCTCAATGTGATTATAACTCTGCACAAGTCTGACTGCTCCGCTGGCACTCTGACCCACTCCTCTCCTCGCCTAATGTTCTCCAAGATGCACACCTGTCTTATCATATCCTCCGCCCGAGACATCCATGATTTCCCTCTTATCAGTCTCTGACCCTTAACTGCGTTCAGCGCCTCATGAAACGGGTGATCTGTGTCTGCAGCTACTCTGAGGTATGCCTTCGCCTGCACCACCGTGTGCCTACCAGCAACAGACGGCAGACCAAGAATGTAACGCATACACATTACTGGGGTGTCTCTGGTTCATCCCAGAATAGCTTCGCACTGTATGCGCTCTAATTTTACCAGCTCACTCTTTGAGACAGTGAGCAGTCCTAATCCATAATCGATCGCTGAGAGGATCAAGTGCTGGTATAGTGTGAAGAGCATTCTCTGCTCTGTGTCCATTGCAGTCATAGTTTTAAGTGCATTGAGTCCCTTTTGAGATCTTATCACAACCGTCTCCACATGGTCCTTGAAGGACAGTCTCCTGTCAAATGTGATTCCCAGATACTTCAGTTTGTTCTCTCTGTTGATGCTTCTACCACCTATCATGAGGCTTAAGACATCATCTCTCACAATCCTGTCGTCCAGAGAGCACCACAAAACAGCTGCCTTTTCCGGGTGGATGACAGCACCTATTTCAGTGAACCAATCAATCACTTTGTTTACTGTCGCCTGAAACTCATGGGCTGTTTGCTCCCTATCTCTCCCCTGCCTATATGCAAGAATATCATCTGCAAATGTTAGTATCCTTCCAACCCCTGGTGCTTCTAGGTTTGCAATCTTGCTCGTATACACGTTAAAGAGCACCGGCGATATTGCAGATCCCTGTGGCAGTCCCGGGGTTAAAATATGTGGCTCTGAGGTCCATGCACCCAGACGGAGAGCAACCCGACGAGAGTGCAGGACGGCTGCTATCCAGTTCACCAACCAGGGATTGACACCCTTCTCCATCAGTGCGGTCATCAAAATATCATATCGAACTCTATTGTGCGCATCCTCGAGATCAAGCGCTGCCGCCATCGTTTCTTGTCTACTCTGGAACCCCTCATAAACATCAAAGGCAAAAGTGGCTGCATTTGACCAGGTATCTTTTCCTGGCCTGTAGCTCCCCAGGCCTCTTGGAAGAAGCTTCCCCCTTTCCAAAAAAACGTGCAGCTTGACAGAGACTTTTGCTAAAACCTTCCC
Source organism: Cepaea hortensis (assembly GCA_963921405.1). Taxonomy (NCBI): domain Eukaryota; kingdom Metazoa; phylum Mollusca; class Gastropoda; order Stylommatophora; family Helicidae; genus Cepaea; species Cepaea hortensis. The sequence goes on from OY992891.1 coordinate 97,388,092, forward strand.
AAATGTATTTTGAAGTGTGATGATCCTAAAGCCGCTAATCTACCTCCCGATCCAACACTGCCTACTTACCTATGGTACACTTCCGCTGACAAATAATCTCAACATGTCCACTGATGGTACCCGATGGTGTTTCCACCTTGTCGTGGTGGGGGAGCTTGAGTTTCTCAATGACCCTGAGAGCTATGCCGGCGGTAGCGTAGCTACCAGCAGGGCCTCCCAAGCCGGACAGGTCAAAGGGTAGAGAACAGACAAAGAGAAACACCCTGGTCCTCCAGGTTGGGGGTTGAAGCGTGGGGTTAACATCCCCACCTTTGTAAAAACCTTTCTTTGTTACGAAACAAATACATGAGCCTCGATATCGGACTGACTTATCTGGACAACGACATTGGAACGTTAAAGGACTTTTGAGATTTGGAACATGGAATGTACGGACACTATATCGAGCTGGAGCGGCCGAAGAACTAACCCGGGAGCTGATTGAATATCAAATGGATATAACAGCAATTCAAGAAATAAGGTGGCCAGGAGAGGGTACTTTAGAGCAAAATGGAATGATTATAATATATGGAGGAAACACCCAAAATAAACATGAATTAGGAACAGGATTTGTCATCAAAAAAGAGTTATGGGGGAACGTTTTAAACTTTAAAGCTTTTAATGACAGGATTAGTAAATTACGAATAAAAGGTAAATGGAAAAATATAACGATGATTAATGTACATGCACCTACTGAAGAGAAAGAAGATGATATTAAAGAAGACTTTTATAATGATCTGGAAGATGTCATAGAAGAAACCCCCAAACAGGACATCCTGATTGTGCTGGGAGACTTCAATGCAAAAATAGGTAGAGAGCAAACTAATAAAAAAGTGGCCGGTATAGAAAGCCTACATACAACTTCAAATGATAATGGATGGAGAGTCATCAACCTGGCAGAAGCCAAAGGACTGCAGGTTAGCAGTACCAGACTACAAAGAAAGGATATACACAAACAAACTTGGAAATCATGTGACAAGAGAACCTATAATCAAATAGATCACATTTTAATTAACAACAGAAATGCATCAAACATACAGCAAGTCAGAAGTTATAGAGGAGCTGAGTGCCACAGTGACCACTTCCTCGTTGGAGCTAAATTTAAAATAAAACTTAAGAGAGCTTTATATACTAAATTACAAATATTACACCCAACATATAACAGAGAAAAACTGCAAGACATTACTGTCAAAGAGAAATTTACAGATGAAATAAAATGTAAACTTGAAACTCTGCAAAACCCTTTGGAGGAAAGCATTGACCAAACTTGGTTGAACATCAAGAATACAATTCAGTCTACCGCAGAAGAATGTCTCGGTGTGTTAACCACGCATAGAAAGAACAGATAGTTCAATCAAAAATGTGAAGAAGCAGTCATTAGGAAGAAGAATGCGAGACATGTATGGTTAAATGACATCAATAGCATCCAAAAGGAAGAGCATTATAGAAATGAATGTAAAGAGGCTACAAAAATAGTCCGACAGCAGAAGCGAGAATATATGAGTAATATAATCAAAGATATGGAAACTAATCACCAGAAAAATTAATCCAGAAAATTTTTTAAAGAACTGAAGTCAAGGAAACGAGGGCACCAACAAAACACATATGGTTTAAAAGACAAAAATGGGAATATGATAAATACCAATGAGGAAATGTGCAACACATGGAAAGAATATTTTATTGAATTACTAAATTGTGAAGCTCCAAGTAACATTTTCTCACAAGAAGAGGTTCTAACATGCGAACCACAAATTGAAGAACCTACATTTGAAGAAATCCTATATGTAATCACACGACTTAAAAACAATAAGGCAACTGGGACTGATGGAATTGCTGCTGAATTTATAAAGGCAGGTGGCCATGCATTACATCTAAAGCTATACGAACTAATAATAAAAATCTGGAGGACAGAAGAATTACCCCATGACTGGAAAGAGTCATTATTGATACCTATCTTTAAGAAAGGAGACAAGTTCCAATGTGGAAATTATAGAGGAATATCACTACTGTCAACAAGCTATAAGATACTATCCGCAGTATTACTAAATAGACTAAAACCATATTCAGAAGACATATTAGGTGACCACCAGGCGGGTTTTAGACAAAACAGATCAACAATAGATCAGATATTTATCTTACGACAAATAGCCGAGAAACATTTGGAATATAAAAGAGATCTCCATAACATTTTTGTGGATTTTAAAAAGGCTTATGATAGTGTCCATAGGAATAGTCTATGGAATGCTATGCAGGAATTTGGAATACCAAGGAAGTTAATCAACATGACCAGACTATGCATGGAAGATACTTATAATATAGTAACATATAAAGGCAGGAAATCAGACCCCTTCCAAATAACATCTGGCTTGAAACAGGGTGATGCACTATCGCCGCTACTCTTCAATCTGGCTCTAGAGAAAGTTGTAAGGAAGGTAAAGGAGGAATGTGATATTGGAGGAACATCCAAGCTGCTTGGTTATGCAGATGATATAGATATTATAGGGCAAAGTGAACAAAAGACATTGGAAATATTGACTCACTTAAAGGAAAAAAGCCCAACAGATGGGGCTGGTTATCAACCAAGATAAGACAGAATATATGGTAATTTCAAGAGACGGAATGGCTAGAAACTCTGGCCACATACAAATAGATAATATGACCATTAAAAGAACGGAAACATACAAATACCTGGGTACGATCTTCCACTGCTCCAACATCATAAGGGAAGAAATACAAACTAGAATCAACTCTGGAAATAAGATATACTATGCACTACAACATCTACTAAAATCAAAGGCGCTATCTCGTAACACCAACATCACAATATACAAAACACTGATCAGACCAGTTGTGCTGTATGGCTCTGAAACCTGGAGTACAACGAAAGGAGACGAAGCCTTGTTACAAACCTTTGAGAACAAAATTTTAAGACGCATCTTTGGACCCATTAGGGATACACAAAGTGGAGAGTGGAAAAGAAGAAGTAACAATGACATTTATGATCTGTTTAAGTCCCCGCTAATCACTGGTATCATGAAGGCTAATAGACTACAATGGCTGGGGCATATAGAAAGAATGGAAGATAATAGGGAAACAAAACTCGCTTACACTCAGGAAATAAATGACCGTAGACCCCGAGGTAGACCAAGAAGGCGGTGGAGAGATAATTCATGTACAGACCTAAAAGCACTTGGAATCAACGACTGGCAAGAGAAGGTCCACCAGAGAGACGAATGGAGACGGATTGTATTTGCAGCAAAGAACCTCAATGGCTCGGAACGCTGAAGAAGAAGAAGATGTCCACTGATATACATCCTCAATACATCCGCACACAGATATCATCACTACGTCAACTGACATATAGCCTAAACACATACACTGACAGATATCCTATGTCCACCGACAGATATCCTATGTCCACCGACAGATATCTTCAGCACATCCACCGACAGATATCTTCAGCACATCCGCCGACATATATCTTCAGCACATCCGCCGACAGATATCCTTAACTCGTCCAACGACAAATATACTTAACACGTCCACCGACAGATATCTTCAGCACATCCGCCGACAGATATCCTATGTCCACTGATATACATCCTCAACACATCCGCCCACAGATATCCTATGTCCACTGATATACATCCTCAACACATCCGCACACAGATATCATCACTACGTCAACTGACATATAGCCTAAACACATACACTGACAGATATCCTCAACAAATATGCCGACTGATATCCTCAATACATCCGCCGACAGATATCCTTAACTCGTCCAACGACAGATATACTTAACACGTCCACCGACAGATATCTTCAGCACATCCGCCGACAGATATCTTCAGCACATCCGCCGACAGATATCCTTAACTCGTCCAACGACAAATATACTTAACACGTCCACCGACAGATATCTTCAGCACATCCGCCGACAGATATCCTTAACTCGTCCAACGACAAATATACTTAACACGTCCACCGACAGATATCTTCAGCACATCCGCCGACAGATATCCTTAACTCGTCCAACGACAAATATACTTAACACGTCCACCGACAGATATCTTCAGCACATCCGCCGACAGATATCTTCAGCACATCCGCCGACAGATATCCTTAACTCGTCCAACGACAAATATACTTAACACGTCCACCGACAGATATCTTCAGCACATCCGCCGACAGATATCCTTAACTTGTCCAACGACAAATATACTTAACACGTCCACCGACAGATATCTTCAGCACATCCGCCGACAGATATCCTATGTCCACCGACAGATATCTTCAGCACATCCACCGACAGATATCTTCAGCACATCCGCCGACAGATATCCTCAGCTCGTCCAACGACAAATATACTTAACACGTCCACCGACAGATATCTTCAGCACATCCGCCGACATCCTCAGCTCGTCCAACGACAAATATACTTAACACGTCCACCGACAGATATCTTCAGCACATCCGCCGACAGATATCTTCAGCACATCCGCCGACAGATATCTTCAGCACATCCGCCGACAGATATCTTCAGCACATCCGCCGACAGATATCCTATGTCCACCGACAGATATCTTCAGCACATCCGCCGACAGATATCCTATGTCCACCGACAGATATCTTCAGCACATCCGCCGACAGATATCTTCAGCACATCCGCCGACAGATATCCTATGTCCACCGACAGATATCTTCAGCGCATCCGCCGACAGATATCCTATGTCCACCGACAGATATCTTCAGCACATCCACCGACAGATATCTTCAGCACATCCGCCGACAGATATCTTCAGCACATCCGCCGACAGATATCCTCAGCTCGTCCAACGACAAATATACTTAACACGTCCACCGACAGATATCTTCAGCACATCCGCCGACAGATATCCTCAGCTCGTCCAACGACAAATATACTTAACACGTCCACCGACAGATATCTTCAGCACATCCGCCGACAGATATCTTCAGCACATCCGCCGACAGATATCTTCAGCACATCCGCCGACAGATATCCTATGTCCACCGACAGATATCTTCAGCACATCCGCCGACAGATATCCTATGTCCACCGACAGATATCTTCAGCACATCCGCCGACAGATATCCTATGTCCACTGACAGATATCTTCAGCACATCCGCCGACAGATATCCTATGTCCACCGACAGATATTCTATGTCCACCGACAGATATCCTATGTCCACTGACAGATATCCTATGTCCACCGACAGATATCCTATGTCCACCGACAGATATCCTATGTCCACCGACAGATATCCTATGTCCACTCACAGATATCCTATGTCCACCAACAGATATCCTATGTCCACTGACAGATATCCAATGTCCACCGACAGATATCCTATGTCCACCGAGAGATATCCTATGTCCACCGACAGATATCCTATGTCCACCGACAGATATCCTATGTCCACTGACAGACATCCTATGTCCACTGACAGATATCCTATGTCCACCGACAGATATCCTATGTCCACCGACAGATATCCTATGTTCACTGACAGATATCCTATGTCCACCGACAGATATCCTATGTCCACTGACAGACATCCTATGTCCACCGACAGATATCCTATGTCCACTGACAGATATCCTATGTCCACTGACAGATATCCTATGTTCACTGACAGATATCCTATGTCCACTGACAGATATCCTATGTCCACTGACAGATATCCTATGTCCACTGACAGATATCCTATGTCCACTGACAGATATCCTATGTCCACTGACAGATATCCTATGTCCACCGACAGATATCCTATGTCCACTGACAGATATCCTATGTCCACTGACAGATATCCTATGTCCACTGACAGATATCCTATGTCCACCGACAGATATCCCATGTCCACTGACAGATATCCTATGTCCACTGACAGATATCCTATGTCCACTGACAGATATCCTATGTCCACTGACAGATATCTTCAGCACATCCGCCGACAGATATTCTATGTCCACCGACAGATATCCTATGTCCACTGACAGATATCCTATGTCCACTGACAGATATCCTATGTCCACTGACAGATATCTTCAGCACATCCGCCGACAGATATTCTATGTCCACCGACAGATATCCTATGTCCACTGACAGATATCCTATGTCCACTGACAGATATCCTATGTCCACTGACAGACATCCTATGTCCACTGACAGATATCCTATGTCCACTGACAGATATCCTATGTGCACTGACAGATATCCTATGTCCACCGACAGATATCCTATGTCCACCGACAGATATCCTATGTCCACCGACAGATATCCTATGTCCACTGACAGATATCCTATGTCCACTGACAGATATCCTATGTCCACTGACAGATATCCTATGTCCACCGACAGATATCCTATGTCCACTGACAGATATCCTATGTCCACTGACAGATATCCTATGTCCACTGACAGATATCTTCAGCACATCCGCCGACAGATATCCTATGTCCACCGACAGATATCCTATGTCCACTGACAGATATCCTATGTCCACTGACAGATATCCTATGTCCACTGACAGATATCTTCAGCACATCCGCCGACAGATATCCTATGTCCACCGACAGATATCCTATGTCCACCGACAGATATCCTATGTCCACTGACAGATATCCTATGTCCACTGACAGATATCCTATGTCCACTGACAGATATCCTATGTCCACTGACAGATATCTTATGTCCACTGACAGATATCCTATGTCCACCGACAGATATCCTATGTCCACCGACAGATATCCTATGTCCACCGACAGATATCCTATGTCCACTGACAGATACCCTATGTCCACTGACAGATATCCTATGTCCACTGACAGATATCCTATGTCCACTGACAGATATCCTATGTCCACTGACAGATATCCTATGTCCACTGACAGATATCCTATGTCCACCGACAGATATCCTATGTCCACCGACAGATATCCTATGTCCACTGACAGATATCCTATGTCCACTGACAGATATCCTATGTCCACTGACAGATATCCTATGTCCACTGACAGATATCCTATGTCCACCGACAGATATCCTATGTCCACTGACAGACATCTGCAAACCTTAAACTTGGAGATACCCTCAACAGATCCGCCCACCGATATCCTCAACAGATCCGCCCACCGATATCCTCAACAGATCCGCCCACCGATATCCTCAACAGATCCGCCCACCGATATCCTCAACAGATCCGCCCACCGATATCCTCAACAGATCCGCCCACCGATATCCTCAACAGGGCCATAGGCATTTATCCTCAACACATCCCTTGAGAGATACCCTCACGACATCCGTCGACAGGTATCCTCAACACGTCTACTGAAATATATCAACACATCCACTGACAGATACCCTCAACACTTCAAATGGCAGATAACGTAAAATTACCATGTCAGATCTGACTAGAGTCAAATGCTAGTTCCGTATTTACTTTCACATATCTGCAACTGGAGCAACAATTAAGAAGATAGGTCGATAACCAGCCAGACATTAGATGTCAATAGGCGAAATATTAGATTACATACATTGACACTTTGCCGACTTGACAGACGATAGGCTAGTCAGATTAATAATGGTTACGTAGACAGTATGGAGCAACAGATCAAGCATGTAAAATAAGAACAGAAAAGACAAGAGACAATTTCACAAGGCTAGAAATTATGTGCAGGCTAACGCCATTACACCGGCTCTGTGCCGAAGGGTTGCCGACGTAATTGGTCATCCCATATACCACGTTCAATACACAGTTGCGGGCGATTTAGAAGCAGACCACCTTGGGTTGGTTTTCAAACAATGGTATGAGGTTCGGTTGTTCAGAAAGCAATGGTAAGCGACTGAACGTACATGCGCAAAGAAATTGCAAAACAGTAACAAAATGCTGGGGTTGACTGCGACGTCAAGTAGAATTATATGCAAACTAACTAAACAAATGAAATTAAGCTTAGAATCAGCTGTGTTTTGGTTATAAAGACAACATCAAGCACTTCCAGAAATCTGATTCAATGGACTGCCAAACCTGCTCGATGATCTGGACTTTGAGGAAATTACCCTCCTGCCTCACACACCGAATCAGATGCAGGATACACCAGAAACACTAGATAGGTTTAAACAACCAGGTTTGAGACGATAGAGTATGTCAGATAGTGAATATACAGATAGGTATGATGGGAACGGTGAAGACAATAATTCTTCGGTCATAGATGGAGTTTTCCATTCAACAATCTGAAATGGAAAGCATCTGTTGGATCCCCCCCCCCCCTCCCGGGACATGCTGGTGTGGTGGGAAACTAGCAGGGGGACAGATTGGCTGGGTCTGAACCGCTGGGCTGACTGGTCAGGCAGGTGTGGTTGGGGCCCTGTGTTGTCGTGTCTATTGTGCAGAAGAACAGATGCATCCTCACGGCCTGGAGAGAATGGTGCTGCAGGGAACGACTAGATGATCTGTCTGACACTCACAACACCGAGGAAGACCAGATGGATACATAACAAGACGCCAGCTGGTATCATTAGTACCGGAACTCTTCGCTGGCTATTGCAGATGAGAACTGAGCGCGTGTGGGAATCTCCAGAGTGCTGTGATGTCGGTTCTTAATTCCACTCATTTCAACACCCTCCACCTCTGTTTTTATTTTAGCTACTAACCATTGAAGCATGTGGTGGATGGAGTGTGAGAGCAACCGACAGATTTTTGTTGGGTATGGTCTTGCACTCTGCGGCGATAGGCAGATGATCTCATCAGTAGAGACAATGGCTATGGCCACCGACAGTACTGTCACTACCCAGAAGGAAAGCAACGACCAACTACCTTCTGCAAAACTTGTCAAGAAACCATAACAACTATGACAGAAAACATAATAAGAAAGAGATCTGGTGGCGGGACCCCCAGGCCAGGCAGATCAGATAACACTGGGGAAGAGTGTGACACAGGGACCAGTACTAGTAATCGTGATGACGGAGTTAATCCTGACTGTGTTACCAAAGAAATCCCCTGTGTCAGACTAAGAAAAAGAGTTAGTTAGTTAGTTAGTTAGTAGCAGTTCCAACTTCACAGCAACGGGTCATCCCCATTATGCTCCATTCCTGTGCCAGTGAATATCATACAAAACGCTCCCCACTTGCCCAATGTGAAAAGTGGAAAAGACAGGAGTCTCGACAAACAACAGCCCGCACAGATACACTGTGCATAATGCCGCCGCCAGAATGTCAACACAATAGTCCCCCACAAAACACCCAGTTCATTTCTGATGGAATCTGCAGCCATTTTCCCATCTGGATGTTTCCTAGATGTTCACCCACACAGTCCACGAAATACAGTTCATCGTCGATGGCAGTGGCAGTCAACCAGAAGCCCAGCAGCCACGCATTTCTGCATAAGGCAAAACCAGTCAACTCTGGGACATAGCCATCTGCCATCACTCCGAACATGCAGTCACGTTCCAAAAAACCTCGGGCAGATTCAAAAGCACTTCACATGAAACCCACAGCTCACAGTGTCGCACCACGCACTCACTCAGTAGCAGGGCGACGGAACCATCAAGAAGAAAAAGAGTGAGAATAGGAATGTGGAATGTGAGAAGTCTGTATGAGGGGAAGCTTAAAGTAGTATATGATAAGATTGAGAGGTTAAATATTCACATTTTAGGAATCAGTGAACATCGCTGGAAAGGCAAGGGACATTTTACAGCTGAAAATGGAAGTCTTTTCATTTATTCTGGTAGAGACGTCGGAGGCCAGAGTGGAGTGGCATTTTGTTTAGATAAAGACAACGCCCGTACACATATATGAAAGTACTTCACCAGCAGAGGAGGACGAAATTGAAGATTTTTACAACTCACTGCAAGACACATTAAATAAGATTGGTCATAATGATATAGCAATAATACTGGGAGATTTTAATGCAAAAGTAGGTGCAGGAAGAGCTGAAAATGAGAGACACGTTTTAGGAAAATTTGGATTAGGAAATAGAAATGATGCAGGTGACAAATTAAATGAATTTTGCACAGAAAATGAGTTAATGATAGCCAACACACTTTTTAAACAACACCCAAGAAGACTCTTCACATAGAAGTCCCCGGATAGTATTACCAAAAATCAGATAGATTATATTTTAATACAAAGAAGATGGAGATCAAGCATAGCATCTGCAATAACCCTACGAAGTGCAGACTGTGATACAGATGATCAGTTATTAGAAGCAGATCTGAAATTAAAACTCAAAAAGCTTACCCGAGGACCAAGGCCACTTCGTTTTGATCTCACAAACATACCAGATGCATACACCGTAGAAGTTAAGAATCGTTTTGGGGTCTTGATGTCTGTACAAGAGGAAATGACACCTGATGAACTGGCAGTACAAGCTAGAGATATCTTGATAACTGCAGCCAAAGATTTAATTCCGACCAAGAAAAAGCAACTTAAGCTAGAAATAATAAAACAACGAAGGGAACTGAAACAGAAAGGAGGTGAATCCGATGACAGCAGGATGAAGTATACATTTTTAACTCGAGAAATAAGAAAGAACACAAGAAAGGACAACAATAAATATATACAAGATTGCTGAACCAGAATAGAGCAATATCATAAGACTGGAAGAGATTACGACATTTTCAAAGATTGATTGATTGATTGATTGATTGATTGATTGATTTAGGAACCGACATCACAGCATTCGGGGCATTCCCGTAAGCGCTCCGTCCCCATCCTGAGAAGCTAGCGAAGAGTTCCAACCCTAATAGTACCAGTAGCAATCTTATTATATGTGCGTCTCGCCTTTCCTCTAAGCGTCGAGCATCGGCCAGATCCGCTCGTCTCTCCACGCTGTCGCATTCTTGGCAGACCATTTTCAAAGAAATGAAGTTATTGACAAGAGATGTTCAAACTCAATTGAATGTTATCTGTGACAAGATGGGAAATACCTTAACAGAATCTAGACAAATTCTAGAAAGATGGCAGGAGTACTGCAGTGGAATGTGTGATATGAGTGGCAGTGAGGATATGAATGAGATACATGAGTTAACGACAGAAGAGACAGAACCTGAACCCTAATTAGACAAAATTGCATGGGCAATAAAGAACCTGAAGAATGGTAAATCCACCTGGATGTGATGAGATACCAGCTGAGCTAATTAAAGCGGGAGGAGAAGAAAGCATACACATCTATCACACATTGTGTAAAAAGATATGGAAATATGGTATATGGCCAAAAGACTGGAAGAGAACTATCTTCATTCCAATACCAGAAAAGGGCAACCTGAAATTATGCACCAACTATAGAACTGTTGCCCTGATCAGTCATGCACGTACAATTCTACTAAAAGTCATAATGGGAAGACTTAGTAAGAAAATTGAAGAAGAAATTAACGTGGTTCAAGCTGGATTTATACAAGTAAGAGGAACAAGAGATCACATTCTCAATATGCTTTTAATAATAAAGAAGTGCAGAGAATTTAATGTAAACCTATTCTCATATTTTGTGTATTATTCAAAGGCATTTGACTGTGTACAATATCAGAAACTTTGGGAAATCATGAGGAATATGGGCTTTCCACCACATGTAATACAACTCATAAGAATGCTCTATCTAGACCAACAAGCAGCAGTTAGAATAGATGTCGAGACATCAGATTGGTTTGACATCAAGCAAGGAGTCCGTCAGGGATGTGTGATGTCCCCCTATTTGTTTAACCTGTACGCCGAAAATATAATGAGAAATGTAAGAGATGATATAAATAGGGAGCTATATGATGCCCTAAATATCGGTGGTCTTGACATACCAGAGATTCGGTATGCTGATGATACAGTATTACTATCCACAAAACAGACTGGTATAGAAAACCTAATAGCCTCGAATCAACTGAATAGTGAAAATTACAACTTGTATCTTAACATTGCATAAAGAAAGATAATGCATACAGATAAAACCACTATGGAGAAAGAAATATATGTTAATGAGGTATAACTGGAGTTGGTGGAAAATTTTGAATATCTTGGGTCATTGATTACCAACAACGGTGACAAAATGAAAGAAATTAAACGACGACTATCGATTGCTCTTCAAAGACTAAAACAACAGAATAAATTATGGAATGGGACAGACAGAACTACAAAAATTAGATGTTTAAGAGCATGCATATTTCCCATTGCACCATACGCCTGTGAGACCTGGACACTTACTAAACAAGCTGAACAGCGCATAAACGCCTTTGAATATAAATGTTATAGACGAGTTGTAAGAATATCTTGGGTAAAGAAAAGAACAAATGCATCAATACTTCAAGAGCTGAATATTGAAGAAGGCTGGCTACTAAAGACGATAAATCAAAGAAAATTGAAAAAATGTGGTCACTTGAAACGTCACGAAAGTTGAGAGAGAACAATAATGGAGGGTTATATGTCTGGCAAGAGAAGGTCCACCAGAGAGACGAATGGAGACGGATTGTATTTGCAGCAAAGAACCTCAATGGCTCGCAACGCTGAAGAAGAAGAAGATATGTCTGAGAAGAGAGGAAGAGGAAGGCCACAGATAAGATAGGTGCTGGATGTGGCGGATGATCTCCAGATGGGTGTATCGGACGCGGGACATCTTGCTTATGATCGAGAGGTTTTCCGAAAGGTTGTTATGGGAGCGAGGTTCTGCAAAAGACATGATACTGAATGAATGAATGAACTAACCATTGACACAAAAAAATAGTTAATATTTGTGAATTATGCAGCATTTTATTTACTTTTTTCATGGCCTTAAATTGGTCATATTGATACTGCTTCTGCTGTCCAAGATCTGTCTCAGTGAGGTATGCTTAAAATCATGTGTGATAGGAAAAGGATCAGACAGGCAATTTTAATTGGCCTGTGTACTCAAGTATTAACCGTTTGAGAAGGTTCGTTCTTTGGCTCTGTTAGCGCACGACGAACATCTGAGTCAAAACTTTACCCGACAATTAATTAACAGAATAGCCTCTCATCGACACACTAACTCCTAGAACAGGGAGACTGTCGGCGACACTCTAACACCCCGACCAGGGAGCCAGCCTTTCAGAGTCGCAGTAACTTCCCGACCAGGAAGCCAGCCTCTCTCGACACACTAACTCCCCGACCACGAAGCAATTCTCTCAGCGACACACTAACTCCCCCACCAGGGAGCCTGTCAGCGACACACTAGTTCCCCGACTAGGGAGTCTCTCAGCGAAACACTAACTGCCCGACCAAGGAGTCTCTCAGCGAAACACTAACTGCCCGACCAGGGAGCCAGCCTCTCAGCGAAACACTAACTGCCCGACCAAGGAGCCTCTCAGCGAAACACTAACGCCCCGACCAAGGAGCCGCTCAGCGAAACACTAACTCCCCGACCAAGGAGCCTCTCAGCGACACACTAACCCCCCGACCAAGGGGCGGCTCAGCGACACACTATCTCCACGACCAAGGAGCCGCTCAGCGACACACTAACCCCCCGACGAAGGAGCCTCTCAGCGAAACACTAACGCCCCTACCAAGGAGCCGCTCAGCGACACACTAACCCCCCGACCAAGGAGCCGCTCAGCGACACACTAACCCCCCGACCAAGGAGCCGCTCAGCGACACACTAACTCCCCGACCAAGGAGCCTCTCAGCGACACACTAACTCCCCGACCAAGGAGCCTCTCAGCGACACACTAACTCCCCGACGAAGGAGCCTCTCAGCGACACACTAACCCCCCCGACCAAGGAGCCGCTCAGCGACACACTAACCCCCCAACCAAGGAGCCTCTCAGCGACACACTAAATCCCCGACCAAGGAGCCTCTCAGCGACACACTAATCCCCCGACCAAGGAGCCTCTCAGCGACACACTATCTCCACGACCAAGGAGCCTCTCAGCGACACACTATCTCCACGACCAAGGAGCCGCTCAGCGACACACTATATCCACGACCAAGGAGCCTCTCAGCGACACACTAACCCCCCGACCAAGGAGCCTCTCAGCGACACACTAACCCCCCGACCAAGGAGCCGCTCAGCGACACACTAACCCCCCGACCAAGGAGCCTCTCAGCGACACACTAACCCCCCGACCAAGGAGCCGCTCAGCGACACACTAACTCCCCGACCAATGAGCCTCTCAGCGACACACTAAATCCCCGACCAAGGAGCCTCTCAGCGACACACTAACGCCACGACCAAGGAGCCTCTCAGCGACACACTAACCCCACGACCAAGGAGCCGCTCAGCGACACACTAACTCCCCGACCAAGGAGCCTCTCAGCGACACACTATCGCCACGACCAAGGAGCCGCTCAGCGACACACTAACCCCACGACCAATGAGCCTCTCAGCGACACACTATCGCCACGACCAAGGAGCCGCTCAGCGACACACTAACGCCACGACCAAGGAGCCTCTCAGCGACACACTAAATCCCCGACCAAGGAGCCTCTCAGCGACACACTATATCCACGACCAAGGAGCCTCTCAGCGACACACTAAATCCCCGACCAAGGAGCCGCTCAGCGACACACTATATCCACGACCAAGGAGCCTCTCAGCGACACACTAACCCCCCGACCAAGGAGCCTCTCAGCGACACACTAACCCCCCGACCAAGGAGCCTCTCAGCGACACACTAACTCCCCGACCAAGGAGCCTCTCAGCGACACACTATCGCCACGACCAAGGAGCCGCTCAGCGACACACTAACCCCACGACCAATGAGCCTCTCAGCGACACACTATCGCCACGACCAAGGAGCCGCTCAGCGACACACTAACGCCACGACCAAGGAGCCTCTCAGCGACACACTATATCCACGACCAAGGAGCCTCTCAGCGACACACTAAATCCCCGACCAAGGAGCCGCTCAGCGACACACTATATCCACGACCAAGGAGCCTCTCAGCGACACACTAACCCCCCGACCAAGGAGCCTCTCAGCGACACACTAACCCCCCGACGAAGGACCGCTCAGCGACACACTAACCCCCCGACCAAGGAGCCTCTCAGCGACACACTAACCCCCCGACCAAGGAGCCTATCAGCGACACACTAACTCCCCGACCAAGGAGCCTCTCAGCGACACACTAACGCCCCGACCAAGGAGCCGCTCAGCGACACACTAACCCCCCGACCAAGGAGCCGCTCAGCGACACACTAACTCCCCGACCAAGGAGCCTATCAGCGACACACTAACCCCCCGACCAAGGAGCCGCTCAGTGACACACTATCTCCACGACCAAGGAGCCAGCCAGCTCCGGTATGACCATTCTTGGCACCACCATACACAGCCTGAGTACCAGATACTCCCCAGCTTACCTGATTAATTGCCATAGGATAATATTTCGCTTAATGTGACCCGTATTTGAACAGGAGGACAAAATATCACCATAGTAGTGCCATCGTGTTATTTGTTCTGTTTCCGTTATCTTCCCCGATTTCAAAGCCGAGTGATCGGAAATTGATATTATATTACTTGTTCATGTCATTTTGTACCTTGACTTGTCCAAAAGCATTGGTTGTTTGGCACTGAATTAGCTAAGAAGATGTGTTGTCTGTCTACACAGGCGGCCCGGTCAACACAGCGAGAGAACCACGGTTACGCGGCTGTGGACTGCAGTGAGCAGCGAGACCTCTGCCAGTCTGAGGGCGTGTGTATAACGCCCATGTACAAGATATACTCCAACGGCAGAACGGTCAGCACCATCCGAGAAGTGTGCACCTTCCGATCGGAAGAAATGAAAGGCCTTGTCGAAAATGCCCCGGCATGCCCAGCTCTTTGAAAATGAGTAACTGAATTGACATGAAATAACTCCGACTAGAAAGTCACAGGCCACACCAGTCGGCCATTAATAGCCACTACAAGACCGCAGCATTTGTGTACAAGGATGCTTTAGCAAATCATGCAGAAGGAGACTGCTCCATCCAACAAACCGCTGACCTTAGCACGTTTCCAGAATCCTCCCTAATTAAAAACACATCTTAACAAATAATGCTAGTTGCTACCATTTGTTTTCTACCATTTTCATTCATGTTTAGTTTGTTTTGTTTTGTGTAGTGTCTTTACCACTGAATAATGAGTAGGTAGAGGATACGTCAGCTGATTAGAGAAATTAGACTCGGTCAAGATTTTTGGGACATGTTGTGATAGAAAAAGAAACAAAACTGGAGAACATGGTGACAATCGGTGAAATTAAGGAGAAACGAAAAAGGCGAAGGCAGAGAAGCCAATCTGTATGGCCTGGCCACATTTCACCTTCATATATGGGCGGTTTTGTTTCGCCATCTCATACATCAGGGTCGTGTATCACCTGTGTTCTTGTCTTGCAAGGTGGTCAAGCCATCCAGGTATTTACTTCTCTGCCTTCCCCGCCATATGACATAATCGAGACAAAACCAAAGAGTTGAACCACGACTCTGGTGATTGTGTTAAATGGCGAAACGTGCCCGCTCTCGCTTGTGGGCATGGCATATGATGATGAGGATGGAAGAAACGGGCCACTACAGCGATGAGAGATTAGTCCACAGAAAGCAAGCAATGCCTGGCGCGGTTAAGTAGAATCTGTTAGTGCGGTAGAGGTGTTCGTTCTCAATGCCATTCCATTGACCAAATCAGTGCACACTCAATGTTAGGTCACTTCATATAGTGAAGCAACTTTAGTCCATGTCGTGTGGCGCTGATCATGTCTACTCATAGACTTCTGCCGCATGTGCTGCCCAACATGTTTGTTTACATTTTGACAATTATCCATCCCTGCCATGATATCAAACCGTCCAGCACCTTCTATCTGGATCTTCCTGTGCCTCTTTCTCTCCAACGTCCCGTTGTGACGAGATACTCCAGACTTCGCCTTGTCGAGACTTGCCTACAGAATGTGGACTGTCCACTTTCTGATGCGACTAACCAGTTCTGTTTGTGAGTGAACATTTTTCAAGATATATCCATTGATCTGTCTATCCGTCCTCTTCCTCCTTTTATAAAACCAAGTGTCCACATTGGCACCTTTCCGTCTTGACAGACGATAGTATGGTACATTGTGCTTCAAAATTGCTTAATAACTACGACTCATTGCGGTGGCGAGTGTGGCTGACAAGGCCAATTCGTGCTGTAAATGTTTATCCACAGTGGATGCATGTGGAAACATGGTCATTTCCAACATCATGCACCATCTTACGTCTCTCACGCTCTGTGTGTGCTTTATCTGCAATAATTGTCTCCTGTGCCTTTATTCCATTTCTGATGTTTGCCCTCCATGAAACACGGTCAGCGGCGACTTGCTCCCAATGTGCATTATCAATGCCTGCCTGTATCAATCATGTCCCGCTTACACACATCTTTGTATCGTAGTAGAGGCCGACCCTGAGATCTCCTACCCATCTGTAATTCACCAAAAAAGATTTCCTTTGGTATTCTACCATCATCCATCCTCTTAACGTGTTCTATCCATCTAAGTCTACGAAGACTGAGCATGGAACACACCGTCACACAACCTAATCTTTCCAATACTTCAGTATTTGTGATTTATCTTGCCACTAAATACCAAGTATTCTTCGCAGACACCGCATAAGAAAGCTGTTTAAACGTTTCTCTTGGTGTGAGTAAGTTGACCATATTTCACTGACATACAGAAGAGTGCTAAGGACACAGGCTTGGTAGAAAGTGTCCACAGCCTACAGATAATTCGTGACTTGTCAGAAAATTGTCCATCATTCTCGCCCGAATATCATAATTGGCTCAGTATAGTACTTCAGGAATATTTTCGTAACGCTTTTAATAAAGACAGATTGCAGAAAATATTCGTCTTGGGAAATGTCGTCTTTGCTTGGGCTACATTTAATTGTAATGAAAGGAGACTTATATTGCTGCTCTTTGACCTTTGTTAACTTCGGGATGATCTATATTTTACTTTAAGAGAACGAGACTTCCATTTCTACTCTTTGTTAACTTTTCTGCTGATTTACATTTGACTTTAAGAGAGCGAGACTTCCATTTCTGCTCTTTGCTAATTGTTCTGCTGATTTAGATTTGACTTTAAGAGAGCGAGACTTCCATTTCTGCTCTTTGCTAATTGTTCTGCTGATTTAGATTTGACTTTAAGAGAACGAGACTTCCATTTCTACTCTTTGTTAACTTTTCTGCTGATTTACATTTGACTTTAAGAGAGCGAGACTTCCATTTCTGCTCTTTGCTAATTGTTCTGCTGATTTAGATTTGACTTTAAGAGAACGAGACTTCCATTTCTACTCTTTGTTAACTTTTCTGCTGATTTACATTTGACTTTAAGAGAGCGAGACTTCCATTTCTGCTCTTTGCTAATTGTTCTGCTGATTTAGATTTGACTTTAAGAGAACGAGACTTCCATTTCTACTCTTTGTTAACTTTTCTGCTGATTTACATTTGACTTTAAGAGAGCGAGACTTCCATTTCTGCTCTTTGCTAATTGTTCTGCTGATTTAGATTTGACTTTAAGAGAACGAGACTTCCATTTCTACTCTTTGTTAACTTTTCTGCTGATTTACATTTGACTTTAAGAGAGCGAGACTTCCATTTCTGCTCTTTGCTAATTGTTCTGCTGATTTAGATTTGACTTTAAGAGAACGAGACTTCCATTTCTACTCTTTGTTAACTTTTCTGCTGATTTACATTTGACTTTAAGAGAGCGAGACTTCCATTTCTGCTCTTTGCTAATTGTTCTGCTGATTTAGATTTGACTTTAAGAGAACGAGACTTCCATTTCTACTCTTTGTTAACTTTTCTGCTGATTTACATTTGACTTTAAGAGAGCGAGACTTCCATTTCTGCTCTTTGCTAATTGTTCTGCTGATTTAGATTTGACTTTAAGAGAGCGAGACTTCCATTTCTGATCTTTGTCAACTGTTCTGCTGATTTAGATTTGACTTTAAGAGAACGAGACTTCCATTCCTACACGTTAACTAAAGTGGCGTCTAGAAGGGCCATACATGATGCTGTCTTTGAGCCATTTTCTGTTGTGTTCGGGTATTGTAGAATGGCGGCGTGTTTCTTATTCTGTCCACCTCCCCTTTTTACGGGGTACAGATGGTTGGGGTGGGTGAGTGTGGCTGGGTAGATGGGAGATGTATGTGTTGATGGGTGGGTGGGGTTGTGTGGTTGAGGGATGGGTACGTGAGTGGATGGATGCGTGTGGGGAATGAGTGTGTGGGTGGGAGATGTGTGTGTGTGGGTGGGGGATGTGTGTGTGGGGATATATGTAGGTGGTGGGGTGTGTGTGGGTGAGAGGTGTGTGTTTGTGGATTGGGGATGTGTTGTTGGGTGGGGATGTGTGTGGGTAATGTGTGTTTGGGTGGGGAGATTTGTGTGTGGGTGGGGAGATGTGTGTGGGAGTGGAGGTGTGTGTGGGTGGGAAATATGTGGTTAAGGGATGTGTGGTTAAGGGATGTGTGATGAGGGATGAGTGACTAGGGGTGAGTGAGTGGAGGATATGTGGGTGGGTGGGTGTGTAGGTTCCGGGATTGGTGGGGGATGTGTGTGTGAGGGGGGATGTGTGGGTGGATTGTAGGAGATTGTGTGGGTGGGGATGTGTGCAAGAGGGAAAAATGTGGGTGGATGAGGGTTTTGTGTGTAGGTAGTTGAGGGATGTGTGGGGAATGTGTGGTTGGGGGGATATTATGTTTGGCTGGGTGATGGAAGTGCGTGGGTGGGTGGTGGAGTATATTGGGTGGGTGAGTTTTGGTGGGTGGAGGATGTGTGTGTGGGTGGGGAGATGTGTGTTGGTGGGGATGTGTGGGTTGGTTATGGGTGAGTGGGTGCATGTGTGTGTGCCTGGAGGCGTGTGGGTGGGTGGGGGATGTTTGTGAGGGGATGTGTGGTGAATGGGAAATGTGTGTGTGGATGGGAGTGTGTGTATGGGATCGGGGTGGATGGATGGGTGGGAGCATTATGTGTGCATGAGTGTGTGTGTGTGTGTGTGTGTGGTCGGGTGGGGGATGTGTATGTGTGCGGGATGTGTGAGTGGATGGGGGATCGGTGGGTGGGGGATGTGTCTTCTAACATGGTAATATGCATTGTTTTTCTTTACAACATTCTTTTGACAATGTGGTTTTGTTTTTCCTATGTGAATGTATTATGCACTATTGATGAACGAAAAATGAATGATTGGAAGGGCCGAATGTAAGACGGGCCTGCGTGCCCAATTAGTTACCCTTTGAAAATAAATGCCTTTCGTTCGTTCGTTCGTACTTCACTTAAACCTGGCTGCTAGTGTTATACCACATGATCTTATGACCTTTTACCCCGACCATTGTTTTCTCCAGCGTCCGTCTGCCTTCCTTTGACTAGCAACCATTGTTGTTATGATAAAGTCAACGTATTTAACTATGAATGTGGTTACAGTGTATGGTAATAGTTGTGATCCCGATCTTGTCGTCCTGTTGAGATTGCAACAGAAGCATCCATGCAGCGGGTGGGGGAGATGATTAGAGGTCACAGGCGAGTAACGATAGACTCTGTAACATGTGCAATAGGGTGATCAGATGGTTCAGCTTACAGCATCATGCATGATCGGTTGAAATTTAAGAAAGTGTGCTCAAAGTGTGTACCCAGACAATTGAAGGAGGAACACAAAATGAACCGATTTGGCCTGTCCTTACATCATTTCTGTCGATACGGGGATGAAGGGGGAGACGTACTGAACAGGATTGTTACTGGGGACGAAACATGGGTGCATCACTACCAGCCAGAATTAAAGCGTGCTTCAATGCAATGGGAACACCCTTCTTCGCCTTGTCTTCGCCTTGTCTTCGCCTTCGCCAACAAATTACCTGAGATCTCGGTAATACTGTCCAAACAGTTCCATGTGTTTGGAATCACAGAAAGTCGTCTTAATGACAAAATAACCGACTCCGAAATCTCACTTAAGGGGTTTAAAGTAATTCGGAAAGATGCAAATAAAAAATTAGAGACAGGTATTGCTGTATACATTTCCAATTCTCTCAACTGGTCCCGTAGAAGTGATCTCGAGACAGTAGGGATAGAATGTGTTTGGTTAGAGGTGAAGCCAGCCAGTCAACAACCGTTTCTCATCGGACACCTATATAGGAATCCTTGTGCCGGGTACAGTTGGTATGACTGCTTCACTACAATGATGGATAGAGTGTTTACAGCAGGTAGAGAAGTTATGATACTAGGTGACTTCAACATAGATATTAGTACATCCAACCAGACATGGGACGATATCATTCTTTCTTACAATTTCAAACAACTAATAAACCGTCCCACAAGGGTTACTGACACATCCTCAACTATAATTTATCATATATATGTTACTTGTCCAGATACTATTATTGAATGTTCTGTTCCTGTTAGTACAGTTAGTGACCACTACCCTGTATGTTGTACATGGTCAAGAATTGGGTTCAAATCTCTTAAACATAAACATGTAAGTATCAAGTTTAGAAATTTTAAAGCTTTCAACCAAGATTTATTTTTGCAAGACTTAAGAAAAGCAGCCCTTGATCACGTTTACCAACTTCCTGACCCGGATGATGCATTAGCTTTCTGGACGAAGACAGTCTACAATGTGTTCGATAAACACGTGCCAATCAAAGAAGTTCGAGTCAAAAATCAACATAAATCCCCATGGGTCACTAGTGAAGTTCTGGAAATCATGAGAGAGCCAGATACAGCACACAAAAATAAAGACTTCATCAATTACCGCAGACTAAGGAATAAAGTTAAATATAAAATTCGTAGGATAAAAAAAGACCATTTAAAAAATTTGATTGTAGATAATTCAAACAGTACAAATATATGGAAGGCTATTAACTTGCTAACCAATAAGAAACGCCCTACAGAATCAGCAATACCAAATTCTATAACATGCGATGAATTCAGTTGGTTCTTTCAATCAGAAATAGAGAATCTAAAGTCTTCAATACCAGACTCATCGTGTAATTTAAGTTCACTGGCATCATTCTGTGAGGAGAAGTGCACCAGAAATATTCACGCTGAGATTCCTTTAATGTCTGTTGCAGACGTTTATAAATATCTCTTAAACCTCAAATCAACAAACTCACACGGCCTAGATGGTATCAGTAATAGAATTCTTCGTTGTGCTGCACCAGTCATTAGCGAGTCCTTAACGTTCATATATAACCAGTGCCTGGCCAAAAACTACTTTCCATCTGCATTTAAAATTGCTAAAGTGTTTCCGCTAATTAAAAATGGCTCAATAGATAATAGCGTTTTGGGGTAATTATAGACCTATTTCCTTACTATCGTCGCTATCAAAACCACTAGAAAAACACATTCATAAAATAACGTTACACCATTTAATTAACAACGATCTAATAATTAACAGTCAATCTGGGTTTCGACCTAAATATTCTTGCCATAGTGCTCTAACAAAAATGACCGATAACTGGCACTTAAACATCAACAACGGTAGAATTTGTGGAGCGGTGTTTGTAGACTTTAAAAAAGCTTTTGATATGGTAGATCACGATATTTTAATTAGAAAACTAAAACAAATGAAGATAAGTACCAACATGGTGAACATAATTACGTCATTTCTATCCGACAGACAACAAGTCGTGTCCTTCAACAACTGTCTATCAAGACCCACACAGCTGAATATTGGTGTGCCTCAGGGCTCAATACTAGGTCCGCTGATTTTTGCAGTTTATATTAATGATCTTCCTTTATATATCAATACAACTTGTGATCTATTTGCAGACGACTGTACTATATATACTAGTCAAGAAAACCGTAGTGAATTAGAGAATTCTTTACAAAAGGAACTCGATAATCTTACTAGATGGAGCAATGAAAACCGCATGCAAATTAACATCGACAAAACCAAATCCATGCTAATAACGACCAGACAAAAACTACAGATACTAGCCATAACTGGATCACCGCTCGAACTCCGCATGGGCACGTTACCTATAGTTAATGTGAATGAACATAAAACACTAGGTCTTTTAATTGACAGCCATTTGAGCTGGAGCTCTCATGTTCACGTTCTTACCAAGAAAATAGCACAAAAAGTTTACTAACTTGCTAAAATTCAGCACTTCATGGACGAAAGCACACGAAAAATATTCTATACATGCTATATCCAATCACATCTCGATTACTGTTCCACAGTTTGGGATGGTTGCCCTAAATCTAATTTAAAACGACTATGTTCTCTACAAAACCGTGCTATTCGTCTGGTTTCTGACATAAAGCACGTTGAAAGTAATAATTTGTACAGTCATCTAAGACTTCTACCACTTCAAAAGCGCTTCCTTTTCAACAAAGCCAAATTAGTGAACAAAATTATATCTCAAAATACCCCAGAGTATCTTCTGCCGCTGATTCAATCTAATGCAATGAACAGCAAGCGCCTAAATTTGTTACATGTCTCAAAGCCTAGATTGGACCTATACAAAACATGTTTCGCCTATTCTGGTGCTCACTTATGGAATGATCTGCCTCCAGATCTGAAAACTCCAATGAGTCCCTACACATTTAACCGAAAACTCTTTCAATACTTAATCCATACCGACTATATGCCACCATAATTCATTTACTTGTATAATTGTTCATTATAATCGTTCATTATAATTGTTTAACTATAATTGTTCACTATATATGTGTGTCCGTGTGGGAGCGAGAGAGAGAGAGAGAGAGAGAGAGAGAAAGAGAGAGAGAACGTGGGTGTACGAGAGAGTGAGAGAGTGAATGTGTGTGTGTGTGCGTGCGTGTGTGTGGAGATAGTGATTGAGCGAGAAATGGTAGGGAAATGTGTCAGTGCATGCATTCGTACGTGTATGTGTGATAGTGAGTGAGGGAGTGTGTGCGTGCATGCGTTCATGCGTATGTGTATGTGTGAGAGAGTGTGATTGAGAGAGTGAGTGTGTGTATGAAGGATTGTGTGTGTGTGAGACAGTGCGAGAGTTGATGTGTTAGTGTGTGTGTGTGTGTGTGTGAGCGCGCGCATGCGTGTGAGTGTGTGTATATGAAAGAATACAGAGAGAGAGAGAGAGAGAGAGAGAGAGAGAGAGAGAGAGAGAGAGAGAGAGCTGAGCAGATGCATGTCATGTAACACGCATGTTATGTAACACGCGAATCCGTATGTTTGTGTATTCTCATCTGTCATATTATCAGTTAAATACCATTTGATTTTATCATGTATAATATAAACTTATGTACATTACTGTAGTTTGAGTGAGACTCAGTGAGTGCGAATGAGAGACAGAATGAGTGAGCATGAGAGTGAATGTGTGTGTGTATGTATGTGTGTGTGTGTGTGTGTGTGTGTGTGCCTTCTCTGTGTGTATCTCTGTGTGTGGGAGCATCACTATGTTTACGTCACATACGTTTTATGTACACATTTTTCTCCATGTTTAACATTTTTATGAGACTGCTCATGACAATTGTCAGTGTATGTGTGTGAGTAAAGTGTGGGAGTTTGTTCATACTAGTTTCAATGCTAACGTGAGACATTTAGTATGTGTCTAGATGTGAGGAGGTGTGAGTGTGTGTGGAGGATGTGTGTGAGTGTGGGGATATGTGTGGGTGGGGGTATGCATTTGGATGGGTTGGGGTGTGTGGGTTTTTGTGGGTAGTGATATTTGTGGGATGTGTGGATGGATGTGTGGGGGTGAAAGTAGGGGTGTGGGAATGGGTGTGGGGGATGTGTGTATGGGTGGAGGATATGTGTATGGGATGGGTGTGGGGTGTGTGTGTTTATGTGGGTGGAGATGTGTGGGTCGTTTGAGGAAGTATGTGTGGGTGGCGGGGTTGTGTGGGTAGGGGATTGTGTTGGGTGGATTGGGGATGCAAGGGCGGGTGGGGAGAAGTGTATGGTGTGTGGGTTTGAGATATGTGTGCGGTGTGTTGGTGGGGGATGTGTGCATGGTATGTGGGTGGGGGTGTTGTGGTATGGGTGAGGATATGTGTGTGGGTGGGGGATAGTGTGTGATGTGGGGGATGTGTGTGATGAGTGCGGGGAATGTGTGTATGGTAGGGGTATATGTGTCGGTGAGTAGGGGATGTATGGTGGTTGGGGGAAGTATGGGAGATGTGTGCGTGGATGGGGAATGTGTGGGTGGGGGTGTGTTAGTGGCTTAGGGATGTGTAGGTGGGTGAGGGATGTGCATGTGTCGGGGTGGGATGCGTGAGTAGGTGGAGGATAAGTGTGGGTAGGGGTATTGTGATCGAGAGATGTTTGGTTGGGGGTGGGTGGGCGGGGATGTGTGTGTGTAGTGGAGGATGTGTGCGTGAGTGTGTGTGTGTGTTGGTGGACGGGTAGGGAATGCGTGTGTGGGTGGGAAGAGGTGTGTGGTGTGTTGGTTAGGGATATTGTGTGGGTGAGGTATGTGTGTGTGGATGGGGGATTTTTGTGGGGTTATGTGGGGTGGATGGGTAAGGGTATC
This sequence comes from Cepaea hortensis, assembly GCA_963921405.1. Taxonomy (NCBI): domain Eukaryota; kingdom Metazoa; phylum Mollusca; class Gastropoda; order Stylommatophora; family Helicidae; genus Cepaea; species Cepaea hortensis. The sequence goes on from OY992891.1 coordinate 97,413,525, forward strand.
TGTGTGGTATGTGGGTGGGGGATATGTGTGTGGTGTGTAGGTGGGGATGTGTGATGGTATGTGGGTGTGGGATGTGTTGGTGAGGGATATGTGTGTGTGCGGTGCATGGGTTGGGAATATTGCGTGGTAGGGGATGTATGTGATGTGCGGGTGGGGGATTTGTAGTGGGGGATTGGGTTAAGGCATGTATGGGTGGGTGGAGGATGTATGTGTGGGTGGTGGGGTGTGTGTGTGTGTGTGAGTGGATTGGGGATGTATGAGTAGTTAGGGAGATGTGTGGGGGAGGGGGGATTGTGTGCGTGGGTGGGAAATATGTGGTCAATGGAGATGTAGCTGGGGGATGGGTGGTTTGAGGTGTGGATGGGGAGAGGATGTGTGGGTTAGGATGTGTATGTGGGTGGGCGTGGGATATGTGGGTTGGTGGAGGAATGTTTGTGGGTGGCGAGTGTGTTTTGGTTGGGGGAACAGGTGAGGGGAGTGTAGGTGGGGGATGTGAGGGAGGGGGATGGGTCGGTTGGTGGGGTATGTATGTGTCCCTTGGTGTGCGTGTGTGTGGGTGGGGTGATGTATGGGTACTTGGGAGATGGGCCTCATAACATGGTAATTTGCCTTGTTTATGTTTACAACATTCATTTCACAATGTTTATTTTTCTTCCTATGTAAATGTATAATGCTCTTGATGAACGAAAGACGAGTGATTGGAAGGGCCGAATGTAAGACGGGCCTGCGCGCCCAATTTGTTACCCTAATAAAGTTGATTTGATTTGATTTGATTTTGTGTCCAAAAATTCAAGGTTACGCCATCAGCAGGGAAGGTTGTGCTGACAATGTTCTGGGATTGCCACGGAGTGCTTTAAACCAATTTCAAGAAAACGGGTGACAATGTGAATTCTGAATCGTACTGTGATGTTCTATAGATGCTTCATGATGCAATTCAAAGAAAACGTCCAGGACTGCTGATTAGAGGAGGTTCGGTTCTTCGTGACAATGCCAGACCACATACGGCTCGATTAACTCAGGAGAAAATTACCCACTAAGGTGGGACGTTCTGGAACAACCACCTTACAGAATATTGCGCATAACTTTGCTCTGTATCCTTTCCATCCTTTCTATCTGCTTACGGCTGAGAGTCAGAATCGCCATCCCATACTCAAAAACAGATATGACCAGACCCTCGTATAGAAGACATAGATGGCGCTGCTCACACTTTGCTGCCGCCATCACCCGCATCGCAGCCAACCCCCGCTTGGCCTTTGTTTTCACCTGATCTATGTGCTCATTATAAGCAATGCTTCGATCAAAACGTACCCCCGAGGTAATTCACTGTCTGCATTCTTTCCACAGTCCCTGAACATAGATTTACCGTGGGTATTGGAGTGTTGACAATATGGTTAATAAAAGAGAATCATGTCACTGTTGCTTTTGTTGGGTTGACCATTGCCCCAGCTTCAACACACCAAGTACTTGTAGTTTCCACAGCAACCTGATCTCTATCCTTACCCTGTTGTGTTGTTTGTCCATCAAGAATGATGATGACCATTCATTTCATCCAGTGGGGTTGAAAGTATGGAGCCGTGAGTTCTAAGATGGCTGATAAGGCCTATTTTGCCTCGAAATGTTCTTTGACAATGTGGACAAAGAATGCATGACGTTTCTGGAGGAGGATTTTCTGCAGTGGTTTTTCTGTTCTGTCTTTACTTCACAACTCTTGCAGCCCTGGTTACCTCACAAGTGACTGCGCCCTTGCGTAATGATGTACGCCACGAATTTCGGTCTCTGGCTGCAGTCTTCCAGGTGTCATGATTAATTCCAAAAGCATTCAGTGAGATTTTCAGAGTGTCTTTAAAGCGTTTCCTCTGGCCGCCTTGGGAGCGTTTACCACAATTCAACTCGCCGTAAAAAAACTAGTTTATGGAGCCTGTGATCTGGCATGCGAGTCAAGTGACCAGCCCAGCGAATCTGATTCTTCATTAGTAGAGTGTGGATACTGGGCGTTGGATGAAGAATGACTTGCGCGATGAATTGGATTAAAGTGAGGAAGAATTGCGCAATTCGTCGACCTCACTCTCTCGCCTGTGTCCATCTGAATCCAATGGCAGGACAAGTCAAGACGACTGGAGACGAATACAGGTGCAGTGGATGACCAGGGCGCTCTACGTGCCTTACCGTGCTCATTACGTTCCACAACGCTTTGCAGGTAAACGCCGTCTTGCCCGTTGAATCAGGAATGATTTCTTCCGCGCAGTCTGCCGGATCCTGTCTTCACATGCTGGGTAGGCATACCCTACATTACCGCTTGGTTTGACACCAAATCGGCTACCCGCGCCTGGTTTAGCCAGCCTCTCACAGCTGTTGCCCGGGGGCTGGCCGCTGTCGCATCCTTACTCTAATGATACACTAAAAAATCGTCGGCATATGACAGTGTCCTCCCCTGTCCAGTGATCTGCTCGCTGGTAATTCTCACAGTATAGGCGTTGAAAAGCATTGGAGATAATGATTATCCCTGTGTTAGGCCAGGATATATTGTTCTTGGTTCCGAAGTCCAACTGTCACATCTAAAACTACTTTCCGTTGGAAAAGGGTTGCGCGATCAATCTAAGGAGGAAAGGACGTATCTTGAGTTCAAAAAGCTGAAGCATTAAGAAATCCAAAGGTACTCTGTTGTACGCATCCTCAAGATCAATCGCTGCAGAATAACAATGATGATGATGATGATGATGATGATGATGATGATGATGATGATGATGATGATGATGATGATGATGGTGATTCATATTTAGAAATGGAATCTTTGTTTCAATCTAAGCATCAATAAGGCGGAAATACCCCACGATTGACTGCATAGCTACCTGGTCCCACCACCCAAAGCCAGGTAAGGATCACTCCAGATTCAGTGGATACCGAATCAAAACCCTGCAAAATACGTATGGCAAAGCCTCGAAGAGATAGTAGCATGTAAGCTCCAGCAACATTTGGGAAGTCGTAATCTGCTTCCCAAAGGACTCGGGGGTTACAGGCCTGGGACGGACACCTGGGCCAATGCGGCTACTTATGCATTTGATGTCTACGAGGGCTTCCAGGATAAACAAGAGATAGTGGCGGTAGCTCTTGACTTGGAAGATGCGTATAACAGTGTCAGGTATGATATGTTGATCGGGCTCCGAAGGGTGTAGGTTCGAATCAGTGCCGTGTCCTTCGGTTCACGAATGCATTCATTTCGGAGACTCCTGTGGGTCGTCGCTGGAGCTACGAAGTTCCTGCTTTGTGTGACGCTTTCCGCTCTGCGGAAAGAGACTGAGCCATATGGGATAACAGTATGAAGATTACGTCATACTTACATAAAAGAGACACCATTTGTTCGAAAGAAAGAAAAAAATAAAGAAAGAAAGAAAGAAAGAAAGAAAGAAAGACAGACAGACAGACAGACAGACAGACAGACAGACAGACAGAAAGACAGAATGACAGAAAGACAGACTGACAGAAAGAGTGAAAGAAAGGATGAAATGGATAAGATGGATAGTTGAAGATATCAGCGCATATTTCACTACAGACACATTACAGTTGCTAACACGACCAAATAGGAAGTTTTTACCAAATGTTCGTTCAGAATTTCGCTGATATGAAGACAACTTTTCGGAACTATCTTTCACAAATTCACGATAGCAAACTTAGTCCTATTCTCTATTTCAGTAAGAAACTGCCAGATACGCAGAGAAATTACGCTATCACTGAACTTGAAGCTTTAGCTTTAAGTGAGAGTATTGACAAATTCTCGAGATATCTTCTTGGGAGGAAATTTCTAGTTCTTTCTGACAATAAACCATTGCAAATCTTTACATCTGGTCATCCTAAGAACTCCAGAATACATCTATGGTCACTTCTTTTACAAGATTATGAGTTCGTTATCTATCATATTCCAGGCAAGGACAATAACTTGGCATGTAGTATTTAGGCCGATTGATTTGTGTTACAAATACACCCGATTAGATGGCAAGTTTCAGAAGCAAACAACACATTACTAATTTTGTCATAGTATTATTCGGTTGTATACATATGTTGTTATTTTCGTTCTTTGGCAGAGACATGACATGATATGCGGCATGATAAAGCTGTTATTCTTCCGCATACTTCAGATACTAGGATTGTGCGAATTTGTGCTTTATGGTCGACGAACTTTCGGGAGCACGATATTAATTTGGGAGAATGCGTTCGTATATTGTTTCAGGACAATGTTATTTAATATTAATATGTAAGGTCATTTAGAACATATGTTTTCTTAAATTACAAATAGTAATGTTATTTTATATATATATATATATATATATATATATATATATATATATATATATATATATATATATATATATATATATATATATATATATATATATATATATGTGTGTGTGTGTGTGTGTGTGTTAGTTAGTCGCAGTTCCAACTTCACAGCAACGGGTCGTCCCCATTATGCTCCGTTCCTGTGCCAGTGAATATCACACAAAACGCTCCCCACTGCCCAATGTGAAAAGTGGAAAAGACAGGAGTCTCTACAAACAACAGCCCGCACAGATACACTGTGCATTATATATATATATATATATATATATATATATATATATATATATATATATATATATATATATATATATATATATATAAATAAATTGATACACTAGCGATTGATAAGAAGGTGATATTAGGAATTGAACTCTTCCACAATTCTAATGATGATGAACAGTAAAAGATTGTGTATTGAGATATTCAATTATTAGCATAGTGAAACGAAAGACTATAGATTGTGATATAGACTTATTGGTATTAAATATGAACTGTGTTATTAGGTTAATTTAAATTGATTTCACAGGATTTAAATTTAGTATAAATAAGTGTTTACGTTCTTCGGTTGTTATAATTGATTGATTAATATTCTTATAATCATGTTATTACCGTTATTATCCTGATCGCTGTCAACATATCCAGGTGGGATGTCTAGATCACATATGCAGAATATGCCACATTATAATTACGCCACAGATATAGAATATTTGCCTTTGCATTGTTGATAGTCAACATGGTGATGCTATATAAGTCTCGAAATATGGACAGTTAATACGATTGCACTATGTCTACAACTAAGGCAGAATACCACTACGTCTACAACGAAGGCAGAAGACCTCACCTATATATTCTATATGGACCTAAGATAACAGTTGATAAATATTGCAGCGATAGTTATAGAGCATTCACTAGTATTGACGGCTTGGTACCTGTGAATCACACACATCCCCTTACTCCGGTTTTTAACTAGGGTTTGGACGCTTGTCAGTTTCGACAAATGAGGGACTAATAGTTTTAATTAGTTAGCACAGCCCTCCCATAGGCAGTGCTACACGACGTCTACCGCGGGATTGTAAACAGGTGTGCGTGCCCGTCGTATAATATATATATTTTTTTTATTTTGTGTGTGATTGATAGGGGCCATAACGTGTTATTAACAGATTATATGACTCACTACGTCTGCACTGCTATTTGTCAGGTTAATTTATCGCGATTCAGAAAATGATTTCATCTTTTTAAAGGGGAGGGGGGCATACTGCCATATAGTGAGTGCAAAAAAAAATGACGTCATATGAATTAGAGAGAAATTCCCGACGCCAAAATACGATAAAAACTAAGGGACGCGTTGGAAAAAACAAAAACGTCACAGAGCGATTAGGGCAACAACGGGAGACTTGCGGGGACATGGAACCGAGTAGGCAGTGCAGATTTTAAGAGGAAACATTGGCGTGGCTATGGATCCGTGTTGACATAAAGATTAGTGGCTAGACTTATAATAGCAGTGACAGACATGCTACAAGATATCGCCACAAAAGTAATGAACCTACAGGCAGAGAAACTAGACAGATTGTATTTAGAGCGGTGAGACGAACACAGGGAATGGACGGAAGGTCGTCTGCGGACGAATAGAAACCAGGTTTGTCTTCTATTCATGCATAATTATTCTTAAGCCCCACCCTGGTGTCACAGCCTCTTAATGAATATTAAAGTGTAATGTTTAACGAAGCAACCGGTGTACTTTGGAACAAATAAACAGCGTTATTTATTATTCAAAGTCCAGAGTCTACTTCTTCCATCATTTTCAGAGTTACAGCTCCAATTGCTTGTTGTACAGTTCTTTTGTGCCAGAAGAAATTAGATGCATACTGTTGGATTGTTACAGTTATTATTTTAATGCGATCTGCAGTATGGCAACACTGTTGGACATGGAGGTCTGCCCTTGCCTTGTTAGATGGGTTGTGGCGGTCCTGTTTGAGCGTAAGGTTGCACTATGCATGGGTTCCTGGACTTCTGACCCTTGTACTATTACACCTGGGGTGCCTCAGGGATCTGTCTTGTCCCCAGTGCTCTTTAGTGTCCTCACCGGCAAAATCGCAGCTATTGAGAAACCAGGAGTGGGTAGAATCTTGACATATGCAGACAGGGCCAGTGTGGCGAAAGACTTACAGGTGGCAGTAAACAGGGTGGCAGGGTGGTGTAGGGACGCAGGGGCCGTTGTAAACCCAGACAAGGCATTGGTTGTGTGGTACTCCCTGGATAACCGGATCGTCAAGGCAGATGTCCCAGGCATTATGTTCAATGGATGTCCTCTTAGTCGAGTGAGTAAATTGAAGTACTTGGGTATCACCTTTGACAGGTGTTTGTCTTTTAAGGATCACGTGGAAGCTTTAGTGGTGAAGACTGGTAGGGGACTTAATGCATTGAGGGCTATGACAGCAGCCGAAGTAGATCAGAAGATGCTGTACAGGTTCTTTCAGCAGACTAAGACGAGGCAGGTCCCGGATGGCACAGGCGGACATTTCTATACGTCAGGTGTGTGATCTAGAGACCATCAATCGTGGAAGAGAGAGGGTTGAAGTTCAGGAAGACATGACAGGCTGGCACAATGTGATAATAACACTGGGTCGTGAGTGCAGGGAATGGGCAGCGGGCCGCACAGGGTAACACACATCAAGGCGACATAGTCATCTACACCGATGGGTCAGTGGTGAAAAACATCCGTAGTGGTTGGGGCTTTATTTCAAAGGCTCATGGACAAGTCTTGAAAAAGGAGAGTACGACCTCCAGCATGAGAATGGAGGTGGAGGCAGTAGCAGCCACACCTATGTTACAGGCAGTAACACATATTGTATTCATTACGGATTCAAATAGTATGCTCATTAAGGTGGAGAAAGGAACATTTCGTGTGGAATGGCTCACCTCGCTTCAGAGGTCACAGATTGTGAGAATTGTATTGATATTTTGTCATACCCATGCGGGGGTGCGGGGGAATGAACATGCTGATAGGCTAGCAGGGAATGCATCTCTTGGTAGTAGATAGCCTATGGACAAGGGGGAGATGGTCGAGCGCTTGTGGGACCAGATGGAGAACCCATATGTTAAAAGAATGAGATTGCGGGGGATCGGCAGGTGTTCTAAAAGAATCTCAAAACTGAGAAGGAAGACCAGGAGAACTTTTAAGCAGATAGCGGTGGGAAAGATTAGTAGCATGACTCTTCGCTGCCTGCTGAACGAGGGGACGGAGCACGTGTGGGAATGTCCTGAGTGCAGTGATGTCGGTTCTTAACTCAACTCAACTCATATTTAGAAAACTGCAGTGCGCAGCAAGAAACTATGCAGCACCACAGTGAACTGATGCACAACAATACTACAACACCTGACTCGGTACCGACCGTCATTCTGCTTGGGACATACAGACAGCTCTATCCGCCATCTACTACCTTCAATTCTCCAACAGAATCATTCAATCTGTACTAAAGAGATTCTAGAAGCAACAATGTCGGGTCCGAATTATCCAGCCAAGTGCACAAAAAGATCCATATTTGACTTTTTCTTTCATTCTCAAAAGCAGTTTCCACAAGAAGCCAAGGCTGCACAAGAAGACAAGGCTGCACAAGATTCGAGTCAAAGAGAACCAGTACAGATAGATCCCAATCGAGTCGATTACAACATGACGGGAATCAAGGAACTATTAGAGAAGGATTTCAAGGAGTTTGTCACTCAACAAGATGTCTGTCTGGTTCTGTTTTATTCTAAAGATGGCGAGGACAGTGCTATTGCGATGCAGGCATTCTCTATGGTCTGTTCAACCAACGTATCGAATCAACATCCATAATAGAGTATTGTATTGTATTGTATTGTATTGATTTGTATTGTATTGTATTGTATTGTATTGTATTGTATTGTATTGTGTTGTATTGTATGGTATTGTATTGTATTGTGTTGTATTGTATTGTATTGTATTGTATTGTATTGTGTTGTGTTGTGTTGTGGTGTATTGTATTGGATTGTGTTGTACTGTATTGTATTGTATTGTGTTGTGTTGTGTTGTGGTGTATTGTATTGTATTGTGTTGTGTTGTGTTGTGGCGTATTGTATTGTGTTGTATTGTATTGTATTGTGTTGTATTGTATTGTGTTGTATTGTATTGTATTGTGTTGTGTAGTGGTGTATTGTATTGTATTGTGTTGTATTGTATTGTATTGTGTTGTATTGTATTGTATTTTATTGTATTGTATTGTATTGTATTGTGTTGTATTGTATTGTATTGTATTATGTTGTATTGTATTGTATTGTGTTGTATTGTGTTGTATTGTATTGTATTGTGTTGTATTGTATTGTGTTGTGTTGTGTTGTGTTGTATTGTGTTGTATTGTATTGTATTGTATTGTGTTGTATTGTATTGTATTGTGTTGTGTTGTATTGTGTTGTATTGTGTTGTATTGTATTGCGTTGTATTGTGTTGTGTTGTGTTGTATTGTGTTGTATTGTATTGTATTGTATTGTATTGTATTGTGTTGTGTTGTGGTGTATTGTATTGTATTGTGTTGTATTGTATTGTATTGTATTGTATTGTGTTGTGTTGTATTGTATTGTATTGTATTGTGTTGTATTGTATTGTATTGTATTGTATTTTATTGTATTGTGTTGTATTGTATTGTATTGTGTTGTATTGTATTGTGTTGTGTTGTATTGTATTGTATCGTATTGTATTGTATTGTGTTGTATTGTATTGTATTGTATTATATTGTATTGTATTGTATTGTATTGTATTGTATTGTGTTGTATTGTATTGTGTTGTATTGTATTGTATTGTGTTGTGTTGTATTGTATTGTATTGTGTTGTATTGTATTGTATTGTATTGTATTGTGTTGTGTTGTATTGTATTGTATTGTATTGTGTTGTATTGTATTGCATTGTATTGTATTTTATTGTATTGTGTTGTATTTTATTGTATTGTGTTGTAATGTATTGTATTGTATTGTGTTGTACTGTATTGTGTTGTGTTGTATTGTATTGTATTGTATTGTATCGTATTGTATTGTATTGTGTTGTATTGTATTGTATTGTGTTGTGTTGTATTGTATTGTATTGTATTGTATTATATTGTATTGTGTTGTATTGTATTGTATTGTGTTGTATTGTATTGTATTGCATTGTGTTGTGTTGTATTGTATTGTATTCTATTGTGTTGTGTTGTGTTGTGTTGTATTGTATTGTATTGTATTGTATTGTTTTGTGTTGTATTGTATTGTATTGTATTTTATTGTGTTGTATTGTATTGTATTGTGTTGTGTTGTGTTGTGTTGTGGTTTATTGTATTGTATTGTGTTGTTTTGTATTGTATTGTGTTGTATTGTATTGTGTTGTATTGTATTGTATTGTGTTGTGGTGTATTGTATTGGGTTGTATTGTATTGTATTGTATTGTGTTGTGGTGTATTGTATTGTGTTGTGTTATATTATATTGTATTGTATTATATTGTATTGTGTTGTATTGTATTGTATTTTGTTGTATTGTATTGTATTGTAATGTATTGTATTGTATTGTAAAGTGTTGTGTTGTGTTTTGGTGTATTGTATTGTATTGTGTTGTATTGTATTGTATTGTATTGTATTGTATGGTATTGTATTGTATTGTATTGTGTTGTGATGTGTTGTATTGTATTGTATTGTGTTGTGTTCTGCTGTATTGTATTGTATTGTGTTGTTTTGTATTTTATTGTATTGTATTGTATTGTGTTGTATTGTATTGTATTGCATTGTGTTGTGTTGTATTGTATTGTATTCTATTGTGTTGTGTTGTGTTGTGTTGTATTGTATTGTATTGTATTGTATTGTTTTGTGTTGTATTGTATTGTATTGTATTTTATTGTGTTGTATTGTATTGTATTGTGTTGTGTTGTGTTGTGTTGTGGTGTATTGTATTGTATTGTGTTGTTTTGTATTGTATTGTGTTGTATTGTATTGTGTTGTATTGTATTGTATTGTGTTGTGGTGTATTGTATTGGGTTGTATTGTATTGTATTGTATTGTGTTGTGGTGTATTGTATTGTGTTGTGTTATATTATATTGTATTGTATTATATTGTATTGTGTTGTATTGTATTGTATTTTGTTGTATTGTATTGTATTGTAATGTATTGTATTGTATTGTAAAGTGTTGTGTTGTGTTTTGGTGTATTGTATTGTATTGTGTTGTATTGTATTGTATTGTATTGTATTGTATGGTATTGTATTGTATTGTATTGTGTTGTGATGTGTTGTATTGTATTGTATTGTGTTGTGTTCTGCTGTATTGTATTGTATTGTGTTGTTTTGTATTTTATTGTATTGTATTGTATTGTGTTGTATTGTATTGTATTGTATTGTGTTGTGTTGTGTTGTGTTGTGTTGTGTTGTGTTGTGTTGTATTGTATTGTGTTGTATTGTATTGTATTGCATTGTATTGTATTGTGTTGTGTTGTATTGTGTTGTATTGTATTATATTGTATGGTATTGTATTGTATTGTATTGTATTGTGTTGTGTTGTGTTGTGTTGTATTGTATTGTATTGTATTGCATGGTATTGTATTGTATTGTATTGTATCGTATTCTATTGTATTGTATTGTGTTGTCTTGTGTTGTCTTGTGGTGTATTGTAGAGTATTGTATTGTATTGTGTTATATTGTATTGTATTGTATTATATTGTATTGTATTGTGTTGTGTTGTGTTGTGTTGTGTTGTATTTTATTATATTGTACTGTATTGTAATGTGTTGTGTTGTGTTGTGTTGTATTGTATTGTATTGTATTGTATTGTATTGTGTTGTGTTGTGTTGTGTTGTATTGTATTGTATTGTATTGTGTTGTATTGTATTGTATTGTATTGTGTTGTATTGTGTTGTATTGTATTATATTGTATGGTATTGTATTGTATTGTATTGTATTGTGTTGTGTTGTGTTGTATTGTATTGTATTGTATTGTATGGTATTGTATTGTATTGTATTCTATTGTATTGTATTGTGTTGTCTTGTGTTGTCCTGTGGTGTATTGTAGGGTATTGTATTGTATTGTATTGTGTTATATTGTATTGTATTGTGTTGTATTGTGTTGTGTTGTGTTGTGTTGTATTGTATTGTATTGTATAGTAATGTGTTGTGTTGTGATGTATTGTATTGTATTGTATTGTATTGTGTTGTGTTGTATTGTATTGTATTGTATTGTATGGTATTGTATTGTATTGTATTGTATTGTATTGTATTGTGTTGTACTGTGTTGTGTTGTATTGTATTGTATGGTATGGTATTGTATTGTATTGTATTGTATTGTGTTGTCTTGTGTTGTGTTGTGGTGTATTGTATGGTATTGTATTGTATTGTATTGTATTGTATTGTGTTGTATTGTATTGTATTGTGTTGTGTTGTATTGTGGCGTATTGTATTGTATTATGTTGTATTGTATTGTGTTGCATTATATTGTATTGTATTGTGTTGTATTGTATTGTTTTGTATTGTATTGTATCGTATTGTATTGTATTGTGTTGTATTGTATTGTGTTGTGTTGTATTGTATTGTATTGTATTGTATTATATTGTATTGTATTGTATTGTGTTGTATTGTATTGTATTGTATTGTGTTGTATTGTATTGTATTCTATTGTGTTGTGTTGTGTTGTATTGTATTGTATTCTATTGTGTTGTGTTGTGTTGTGTTGTATTGTATTGTATTGTATTGTGTTGTATTGTGTTGTGTTGTATTGTATTGTATTGTATTGTGTTGTGTTGTATTGTATTGTGTTGTATTGTATTGTATTGTATTGAATTGTGTTGTATTGTATTGTATTGTATTGTATTGTGTTGTATTGTGTTGTGTTGTGTTGTATTGTATCGTAGTGTATTGTATTGTATTGTATTGTATTGTGTTGTATTGTATTGTATTGTGTTGTATTGTATTGTGTTGTATTTTATTGTATTGTATTGTGTTGTATTGTATTGTGTTGTATTGTATTGTGTTGTGTTGTGTTGTGTTGTGGTGTATTGTATTATATTGTACTGTTTTTGTATTGTATTGTGTTGTATTGTATTGTATTGTGTTGTGTTGTGTTGTGTTGTGTTGTGGTGTATTGTATTGTATTGTGTTTTATTGTATTGTGTTGTTTTGTATTGTATTGTGTTGTATTGTATTGTATTGTGTTGTACTGTATTGTAATGTATTGTGTTGTGGTGTATTGTATTGTATTGTATTGTATTGTATTGTGTTGTGGTGTGTTGTATTGTATTATTTTGTATTGTATTGTATTGTATTGTATTGTATTGTGTTGTATTGTATTGTATTGTGTTGTATTGTATTGTATTGTATTGTGTTGTGTTGTGGTATATTGTATTGTATTGTGTTGTATTGTATTGTATTGTATGGTATTGTATTGTATTGTATTGTGTTGTGTTGTGCTGTGTTGTGTTGTATTGTATTGTATTGTATTGTGTTGTGTTCTTGTGTATTGTATTGTGTTGTGTTGTGTTGTATTTTGTTGTATTTTATTGTATTGTATTGTATTGTATTGTGTTGTGTTGTGTTGTATTGTGTTGTGTTGTGTTGTGTTGTATTGTATTGTATTGTATTGTATTGTGTTGTGTTGTGGTGTGTTGTGTTAAGTTGTATTGTATTGTATTGTGTTGTGTTGTGTTGTATTGTATTGTGTTGTGTTGTATTGTGTTGTGTTGTGTTATATTGTGTTGTATTGTATTGTGTTGTGTTGTGTAATGTTAAGTTATGTTGTGTTGTATTGTGTTGTATTGTGTTGTGTTGTATTGTATTGTGTTGTATTGTGTTGTATTGTATTATATTGTATGGTATTGTATTGTATTGTATTGTATTGTGTTGTGTTGTGTTGTGTTGTATTGTATTGTATTGTATTGTATGGTATTGTATTGTATTGTATTGTATTGTATTGTATTGTGTTGTGCTGTGTTGTGTTGTATTGTATTGTATTGTATTGTGTTGTATTGTATTGTATTGTATTGTGTTGTGTTGTATTGTATTGTGTTGTGTTGTGTTGTATTGTATTGTATTGTATTCTATTGTGTTGTGTTGTGTTGTGTTGTATTGTGTTGTATTGTGTTGTGTTGTATTCTATTGTATTGTATTGTGTTGTGTTGTATTGTATTGTGTTGTATTGTATTGTATTGTATTGAATTGTGTTGTATTGTATTGTATTGTATTGTATTGTGTTGTGTTGTGTTGTATTGTATTGTAGTGTAGTGTATTGTATTGTATTGTATTGTGTTGTATTGTATTGTATTGTGTTGAATTGTATTGTGTTGTATTTTATTGTATTGTATTGTATTGTGTTGTATTGTATTGTGTTGTATTGTATTGTGTTGTGTTGTGTTGTGTTGTGTTGTGGTGTATTTTATTATATTGTACTGTATTGTATTGTATTGTGTTGTATTGTATTGTATTGTGTTGTGTTGTGTTGTGTTGTGGTGTATTGTATTGTATTGTGTTTTATTGTATTGTGTTGTTTTGTATTGTATTGTGTTGTATTGTATTGTATTGTGTTGTACTGTATTGTAATGTATTGTGTTGTGGTGTATTGTATTGTATTGTATTGTGTTGTGGTGTGTTGTATTGTATTATTTTGTATTGTATTGTATTGTATTGTATTGTATTGTATTGTATTGTGTTGTATTGTATTGTATTGTATTGTGTTGTATTGTATTGTATTGTATTGTGTTGTGTTGTGGTGTATTGTATTGTATTGTGTTGTATTGTATTGTATTGTATGGTATTGTATTGTATTGTATTGTGTTGTGTTGTGTTGTGTTGTGTTGTATTGTATTGTATTGTATTGTGTTGTGTTCTTGTGTATTGTATTGTGTTGTGTTGTGTTGTATTTTGTTGTATTGTATTGTATTGTATTGTGTTGTGTTGTGTTGTATTGTGTTGTGTTGTGTTGTGTTGTGTTGTATTGTATTGTATTGTATTGTATTGTATTGTGTTGTGTTGTGGTGTGTTGTGTTATGTTGTATTGTATTGTATTGTGTTGTGTTGTGTTGTATTGTATTGTGTTGTGTTGTGGTGTGTTGTGTTATGTTGTATTGTATTGTATTGTGTTGTGTTGTGTTGTGTTGTATTGTATTGTGTTGTGTTGTATTGTGTTGTGTTATATTGTGTTGTATTGTATTGTGTTGTGTTGTGTAATGTTAAGTTATGTTGTGTTGTATTGTGTTGTATTGTGTTGTGTTGTATTGTATTTTTTTTGTGTTGTATTGTATTGTATTGTGTTTTATTGTGTTGTATTGTGTTGTGTTGTATTGTGTTGTGTTGTATTGTGTTGTATTGTGTTGTATTGTATTGTGTTGTGTTGTGCAATCGTATGTTATGTTGTGTTGTATTGTGTTGTATTGTGTTGTGTTGTATTGTATTGTATTGTGTTGTATTGTATTGTATTGTATTGTGTTGTATTGTGTTGTATTGTGTTGTGTAATATTGTATTGTATTGTATTGTATTGTGTTGTGTTGTATTGTGTTGTGTTGTATAGTGTTGTGTTGTGTTATATTGTGTTGTATTGTATTGTGTTGTGTTGTGTAATGTTATGTTATGTTGTGTTGTATTGTGTTGTGCTGTATTGTGTTGTGTTGTGTTGTGTTGTGTTATATTGTATTGTATTGTATTGTATTGTATTGTTCCATTCATTGGCACCTTTCCGTCTTGACAGACGATAGTTTGGTACATTGTGCTTCAAAAAGGCTTAATAACTACGACCCATGGCGGTGGCGAGTCTTGCTGGTAAGGCCAATTCTTGCTGCAAATGTTTGCCCACAGTAGGTGCATGTGAAAATATGGTCAATTCCACCATTTTGCACCATCTTACGTCTCTCACGCTCTGTGTGTGCTTTATCTGCAATCATTTTCTCCTTTATCTTTATTCCATTTCTGATAGTTGCCCTCCAAGCAACACGTTCAGCGGCGACGTGTTCCCAATGTGCATTATCAATGCATGTATCAATCATGTCCCGCTTACACACATCTTTGTATCGTAGTAGAGGCCGACCCTGAGATCTCCTCTCCTACCCGTCTGTAATTCACCAAAAAAAGATGTCCTTTGGTATTCTACCATCATCCATCCTCCTAACGTGTCCTATCCATCTAAGTCTACGAAGACTGAGCATGGAATACACCGTCACACAACCTGATCTTTCCAATACTTCAGTATTTGTGATTTTGTCTTGCCACTTAATACCAAGTATTCTTCGCAGACACCGCATATGAAAGCTGTTTAAACGTTTCTCTTGGCGTGAGTAAGTTGTCCAGGTTTCACTGCCATAAAGAAGAGTACTAAGGACACAGGCTTGGTAGACGAGGACTTTTGTTTTGGCAGTAAGCTTCCTGTTCTCCCAGACTCTTTGTGCTAACATGTTCATTGTTGTTGCTGCCTTGCCAATCCTGATGTTGATTTCCTGATCGAGGGATAATGTGCTGATCCTAGATATGTAAAATGGTCTACTATCTCCAGTTCGGCGTCGTCAATAAAGATTGATGGTACACCATGTGCACCTTGTGACATAATCTGTGTCTTCTTTTCGTTAATTGTTAAACCAAATTCAGAACAAGCATTGGAGAATGCAGATAGTAGATGTTGTAATTCTTCCTCAGAGTGGGTCGTAATCGCAGCATCATCCGCAACAAGCAACTCTCTGATTAGTACCCAGCTAATTTTGGTGTTGGCCTTCAATCTCTGAGCATTATAGAGGCCACCGTCTGAGCGTGAGTGAATGTATATACCGTCATCCTGATCACGAAAGGCATATTTCAGTAGACCTGAAAAGTATATCCCAAAGAGGGTTGGCGTTAGTACACAACCTTGCTTAAGTCCACTCTTGATTTCAAACTCTTCTGAAGTCGAGCCATCAAACTTGATTATACCCTTCATGCCTGTGTGGAACGATTCCACAATGGACAGAAGAGTTGGTGGGCAGCCAATCTTCTTTAGTGCTTTGAACAGACCCCCACGACTGACTAAATCGAATGCCTTTGTGAGGTCGATGAAGGCAATAAACAGTGGCTGATTTTGTTCCAGGCATTTTTCTTGCATCTGTCGCAATGAGAATATCATATCAATGGTAGACCGGTTCTGACGGAAGCCGCACTGTGATTCGGGGTAGATTTGATCTCCCAGGACTTGAAGTCTGCACAGGACAATTCTGGCAAATACTTTCCCAACAATACACAGAAGCGAGATACCCCTATAGTTGTTACAGTCGCTGCGATCTCCCTTGTTCTTGTACAGCGTTATGATGTTTGAATCTTTGAAATCCTGTGGGACTTGTCCTTCTCGACAGCATAGCTCTATTAGCTGGTGGATCTGTAGAGCGAGTGTGTCTTGCCCACTACTGATTACCTCTATTGGAATCCCATCCTTACCTGGAGCCTTGCCAGATGCAAGCTCATTTATAGCACACTTAACTTCTGTTATAGTGGGAAGTGTGTCCAGGTGGTCAAGAGTTGGCAGGGCCTCTATGGCGTTGAGGGCATCATCCGCTAGCTTGGTCTCACTTGAGTAAAGCTCTAAATAGTGCTTGACCCATCTATTCATCTGCTGTTTCTTATCAGTGATGATTTCTCCAGTCAAGGTTTTCAGCGGTGCATTTCTTTTGATCATTGGACCACAGGCTTTCTTTATCCCTTCATACATGCTTCTGATGTTTCCCTTATCACTTGCGATTTGAATGGACTCACATAACTTGATCCAATAGTCATTCGCACACTGCCTGGCAGCCTTTTGTACATCCTTCCTCGCTTGCTTCAGCTCACTCAGAGTGTTACGCATTGGTCTTTCCTTGTTTCTTAAGAGAGCTATCTTCTTTTTATCAATCAAGGGCTGCAGTATCTGGCTGTTTGCCGCAAACCAGTCCTGCCTCTTATGATCCACAGTGCCGTAAACCCCTTCCGCTGTTTTATAAATAGTTTCCTTAAGTTTACTCCATTTATCATTTACTATACAATTTTCTGATGTATCATTGAAAGCGTCTTCAAGTTGCTGTTGAAATTCAAAGCACTTTCTAGGATCGTGAGTGTTAATAATATTAATCCTGGGGCTAGGCTTGTGTTTAGCTGTGTAGATTCTCTTTGGTCTCAGTCTAACCCTTGCAACAACCAAAGAATGATCTGTATCACAGTCAGCACTGTGGTAACTTCGAGTTAATGATGTATGGTTCAGATGTTGTCTCCGTGTGATAATGAAGTCCAGCTGATGCCAATGGCTGGATCTTGGATGTTTCCATGTGACCTTATGCATCTCTTTTGTTTTAAAAAAGGAGTTTGTAATGCATAGGTCTTTTCTAGTGCAATGCTCCAGCAGCCTTTGCCCATTTTCCTTCATTTGACCGACGTTGTATTTTCCAAGGCACACTGGCCATGAACTCGAGTCCTTGCCTACACGAGCATTGAAATCACCGAGCATATAAATGTAGTCGGATTTTAGAACTGCCTTGATCGCAGAGTCTAGCTGCTCATAGAACGTATCCTTCACATCATCAGAGGAAGCGAGTGTCGGTGCATATGCAGTGACAATGGTGGCAAATCCACAAGAGGTTGCCAAGCGCAGTGATAATAATCTTTCATTACCTCCAGCTGGGATATCAATCATTCCCAGTAGCGAATTCTTCACTGCAAAGCCCTCACCATGTTGCCTTTTTTCTGCCTGCCCTCTTACCTTCTAAAAACAGGTGTAATTGTTTTCCCTGAGTGACCCTTCCTCGGCGAGGCGAGTCTCCTGCAGGCCAGCAATATCAATGTTAAGACGATTGAGTTCGGCATCAATCACAGCCGTTTTTCTCACATCGTCAGTATTTGTCAAGTCAGTGGAAAACCCTGGACACATGGTTCTCACGTTCCAGGTTGCAAACCGTAGCTTGAGGTTTCTATTCTTTTTATTA
Organism: Cepaea hortensis; assembly: GCA_963921405.1. Lineage (NCBI taxonomy): Eukaryota > Metazoa > Mollusca > Gastropoda > Stylommatophora > Helicidae > Cepaea > Cepaea hortensis. The sequence goes on from OY992891.1 coordinate 97,431,779, forward strand.
GTACCTGGTGCATTGGTTTTACAACCTGCGATTCAGATTTTGTCCTAGCCCCAAGCACCCATTGAAGCAGGCAAGCTGTGGCGGATCAGCACCCAATTGGCCGGGGGCTGCCCAGCTTGAGGCGGGCGGTAGCTGATCAGTGACACCTGTAGATGTCTCCCACCGTCAGAGGCAACGCGTGGCGCCCCATGTCTACGCCAACTGACAAGGACTTATAACCCGTAACAGTTGCCTCTCGCTTTGATTCCGAGACCGGTTAAGACCAGGGATGGAGTTATTGCCTCTCTATAGCACAAAGCCTGGGCTAAAATAAAGAAACCATGTGTTGCCCATGCAGCATGATCCCTCTCTCGGCCTGCCTAGTTCACACCAGAGGAAAGTTAACACATATACATCTGGAACAAGATAAGCTGCAGAAGCTGCCGGATCAGCAAAGCAATGCTCTAACTGTCCGCCTGTCGGAGCTTCGATCCTAGACCAGCTGCCAACCAAGGCTTAGGGCCTGGTCTGCCTTGCCATGACTTATTTTGTCTTTGGGTTGCATTTCCTCGCAGCAGGATAAGGCTAGTACCCTCCAAATTGCGCTCTTCCGCAAGAAGCCGTTGGCACAATGTGGGGTGTCAGGTTTGGTAAGCGCCGCCCAACATTCGGCGCTGACAGAAAGCAGGTAGTACCGTCTACTGTCATACGGTAGCTCAGTCATATCTGACTAAGACATGACTATAGTATTGTGTTGTGTTATATTGTATTGCATTGTGTTGTTTTGTGTTGTGTTGTGTTGTATTGTATTGTATTGTATTGTATTGTGTTGTATTGTATTGTGTTGTGTTGCGTTGCATTGTATTGTATTGTATTGTATTGTATTGTATTGTGTTGTGTTGTGTTGTGTTGTATTGTATTGTATTGTATCGTTCCATATTGTGTGGTATTGTATTTGTTGTATTTTATTGTAATGTATCGCATATTATTGTAATGTAATGTATTGAAATGTATTGTTTTGTATAGAATGGTATTGTAATGTGATGTATTGTATGTTGTTCTATTGTACTTTGTTGAGTTGTATTGTATTTTTATTAATACCAACAATATACTCTCCAATCCGTCTGGGTTATGTCTGGTACATACAGTGTTTACTTCTCTTTCTTACCACATGATGATTACGTGTTTATATATATCTATATATATATATATATATATATATATATATATATATATATATATATATATATATATATGTGTGTGTATGTGTGTGTGTGTGTGTTTGAACTCATTCGTTTGCTGTCTCATAACGTATACGTACTGGACCCTTGTTTCATGTCGTGTATGCTTATAAAAACAAACATATATTGGAAACAGAAAGCTGCCATAAGGATTGATAATGAAGTGGGACAATATCAACCTATTAAGAGAGGTGTTAGGCAGGGATGTGTAACGTCTCCAGATCTTTTTTCCCTATACAGTGAAAATATTTTCAGAAATGTAGAAGATATAAATGGAATCAGCATTGGAGGACGAAACATCAATAACATTAGATAAGCAGATGATACAGTATTGATTGCAGACAATGCATAAGATCTACAACAATTAGTAGGCGCAGTTGTGGTACACAGTGAGCAGCTGGGGTTGGAATTAAATTGTAAGAAGGTAGCCTTTAGCAAGATGAAAACCATTCTGACCAATAAAAAGATGTCAATTGAAACGAGAAAAAGAGTGTTGAGGGGATACATAGAGCCGGTTCTTTTGTATGGATGTGAAACTCGGACAATGTGCAGTCAAGCTGAAAAACATCTGATGGCTGCAGAAATGTGGTTTCTGAAGAAAATGCAAAGAGTACCATGGACAGACAGAAAAACCAATGACCAAGTATTACAGGAGACAAATGAAAATCGTAAATTGATTAGAGAAATTAGACGTAGACAGTCATAATTTGTTGGACATGTTATGAGAAGAAATGGATTGGAGAACTTATTAACAACTGGCAAGATCGAAGGGAACGGACCAAGAGGAAGATAGAGAGGAAAATACCTGCATGGCTTGGTCACATGACATGGACGAGACAGGAACACTGAGCTGATCCACGAAGCTGGTGACCGAGTGAAATGGCGAGTCATGACCGCCCACGCTTTCCGGCATGGCACATGATTGATCGATTGATGCTGTGAACATATGGTGGTAGCTATAAACATTGCTGGCATACCAATCATTATCTTATTTTGAAGAACTACGCCACAGACACTGAAGCATCCACGATGAGACATGGGTGCATATACCGAGGACATAATTCAGCACCCAGCACACGCAGAATGAGTGGGATTATGCCTACGCTGGTAGTGGGTCCTTCACATGTTTTAGATATCTCTTTCCCAACAGCCTCCCTGACAATGCCCACAACAAAGATGTATTGTTGTTCAAGTAACTACCCGTGAGTCTGGCTGTTGGTTACCTCATCTGCCCACCACTTGAAGTGACGTGCGTGTTTTTGTGTGTGTGTGTGTGTGTGTGTGTGTGTGTGTGTGTGTGTGTGTGACTGTAGTCTAATGTATTAAGGAATCCATACATTTTGCCCTTCAGGCTGCCGATGTGACGGACAGACCATACAGTGCCTTCGCCCAGGTCGACTGCAGCAAAAATTTCGACCTGTGTAGCGACGAGTTGATCACCAAACTGCCATCTTACAAGCTTTACTCCAAAGGTGCAACCGTCGGAACCATCAGGGATTACACGACCTTTCCGTCTCAGTCCATGAAAGCTTACGTAGAGAAGTGTCCAGTTCTGACCCAGGCTCCGCGACCCACTCCGATACCTTTGCAGTTCTTCTCATCCCATAGATAATAGTCTATAAAATAATAGTACAAGAACAATCAATGAGTAGGTCACAGAACCAGTGCTAACACTACCCCACACACACGGATTTACAGTACCAGTGCTAACACTACCCCACACACACGGATTTACAGTACCAGTGCTAACACTACCCCACACACGGATTTACAGTACCAGTGCTAACACTACCCCACACACACGGATTTACAGTACCAGTGCTAACACTACCCCACACACGTATTTACAGTACCAGTGCTAACACTACCCCACACACACGGATTTACAGAACCAGTGCTAACACTACCCCACACACACGGATTTACAGTACCAGTGCTAACACTACCCCACACACACGGATTTACAGAACCAGTGCTAACACTACCCCACACACACGGATTTACAGTACCAGTGCTAACACTACCCCACACACACGGATTTACAGAACCAGTGCTAACACTACCCCACACACACGGATTTACAGTACCAGTGCTAACACTACCCTACACACGGATTTACAGAACCTGTGCTAACAATCACTCTAGACAATGATACGTGGATACAGAGAACTGCTATTATTGTCTATACCTGCACACAAGGCTTCAGAGAATCTACGCCAAGACTTTAGACCTACGTGCCTACAGAGAACCCATGTGTACGTTTCAAAGATGCAGTAAGCACGAGACATGAGGCTGGCACAGCTGCCCTACATCTGATGTTCTTGGCAAAATGCCGTGGGAACCCATACAAGAATGGAGTTTCACCCATTGCCAGCCGTTTGCCGTAGTTAATGCTGATAACGACATGGCTCTGACATCTTGGACATCAGTGCTGATAAGACAGCGAGTAAGACAGCGAGTGAGACAGTCAGTGAAACAACGATTAAACAGCGAATGACATAGCGATGAACCACCGCACCAGTGTTGAATGGAACCAGTATTGTGAAATACGGCGGAAGTGTTGGCACATGGCCCTCTAAAAGAATGCTATTACAAGACTGAAAACTACCCCTGGTGGTCGCAGTAAATACAATAGCTGAAGGTTCATTGTAATTTAAGAGTCAATGTAGTTGGGATTAGCAAAGTGACGCCCATCGACAGTTCAGTCTCTAGGACGGCTAACAACCGATTATAATGCGACAAAACTGAAATGATATAACATTTCATGAGATACATACGGAGGACATTCATACGCGATTCTGATCTAACGCAAGTACCCCCTACCACGGTCAGTCCTATACAGTGATTATCTTGCTAGCTTAATATTTCTATAGACTAATCGGCGCTAAAAGAGTGATGTGCTCAATGACTTTACTCCCCAGAACATTTCCCGCTACCATATTAAGCTGCGTAGCCTTGGTGGTGCTGGTCAATTGTCAGGATGCAGCCCTGGTGATTCCTCTTGCACATAAACCCATTTTGACTTTTCACTGGCTATTCAGGCAGCTGCTTGTTGCTCATTAGATTATATTTCACTTAAGTGGGTGAAATATTCTGGAAACCCCCTATCTCTCATGTTTTCTCCAATTTCTTGGTGCACACTGTCGACAGTTTTACTGTAGTCTAAGCTGCATTTCTGATCGTTTTCGTGTTGAAGATAAGGTCCATTGATTTCTTCTTCTCTGAAAAATGGCTGTCCTTTTTGTAATTTAAATTTTAACTTATTTTCAATTCTCTTCATGATGACTAGCAACAGCCACAGCCTATTAGTGTGGTAATATCGTATTTTTGTGCGCAGTTCCAGAAAAAAAAAAAAAAAAAAAAAAAAAAAAAATGCAGACCGCCTTCTTATGTGATCAGGGACAAATAAAGAGACACAAACAGCTAGTTTTATTGAGGTAAAGTCAGTTCTTTCAATACTGTAGAGCAGAAACAGTACAGAACTAACAGGCCTAAGGGCAGCACTAGATGAACTATGTCAGAAATCCAACAGGGTTGTAATGCAATGGATTCCTTTTCATTGCGACATACCTGGAAATGAAGAAGACGACAGATTAACGAACGAAGGTGGACGACTACCTAAGTCTGATATAGACTTAACCTGTGATGAGGCCAAGAGATTTATAAGAAGCAATTATATAACTAAGTGGAAATCAACGCATCCAGGTTACCAGAAAGTTGATGCATATCACCAAAACAATCGAAGATAGCAAGATCTTCAGACTCAGGACACAAAACAACAGGCTGAAGAACCAACTGTTTAATAAATTACAGATTGGAGATGCTGATGAATATAATTGTAAACCTGATAAAATGACAGCTGAAAATTTGTTGCAGGAGAAGTCAGACATGTGCAGAACAAAGAAAACTATTTTGGTCTACATTCGCTCCATTTGAGGACAAACTCTATAGGGATATCAACAAGCTCACGTTGACTGCTGCTTTCATTGCTTTCTTTGTTCATTCATACTGACGTCTGAAGACGAAAGAAGAAGAGGAACAATGAACTGTCCCTGGAACAGACTTCTGACATCCCAAGCCCCATCGTCAGTTTGCCTTCAGCACTCATGCACAGCCTCCTTTAGTAGCACTGTCGGACTTACTCAGGTCCTGTCCAATACCTTTACTGGCTCCGCCTTTGAGATGTGACCCAGTTTGAAATATTGATCTTAGCCCAGTGTCCCAGTTTGAAATATTGATCTTAGCTCAGTGTCCCTGTTTGAAATATTGATCTTAGCTCAGTGTCCCTGTTTGAAATATTGATCTTAGCCCAGTGTCCCAGTTTGAAATATTGATCTTAGTCCAGTGTCCCAGTTTGAAATATTGATCTTAGCCCAGTGTCCAAGTTTGAGATATTGATCTTAGCCCAGTGTCCCAGTTTGAGATATTAATCTTAGCCCAGTGTCCCAGTTTCAGATATTAATCTGAACCCAGTGTCCCAGTTTGAGATATTAATCTTAGCCCAGTGTCCCAGGTTGAGTTATTGGTCTTAGCCAGTGTTCCAATTTGAGATACTGATCTATGTCACACCGTCTCATCTTTGAGATTAATGTTTCCCTCTCTAGTTGAGCTTTTGGTGTTGTGTAATGTGGAAGATTCCCCCTGCTTCCCACAACCACAGGGATGAGGAATGTGTAATTAGAATCTTGAAATTTGCCAGGGTAAGTGAACACTTTTCTCTGTGGTACTCTCGCTAACAGCAAATAACAGCCCAGAGATGTTCTCATACACCGGGTATTGCCTGGTCAACATATCTGTGAGTGAAGCCCTGTCTTTTGTTTTCCGTCCTTTGCCGTGTAGGACAAAATGGAAGTGATTGGGGGAAGGGGTGGGTAGGGGGGGGGGGAGGAGGACGAGTGGCTGCCACAAGAACCAGTTAGTTTCCCTCCATCAAGTGATTAGACCATGGCGGTATTTTCTTGTACGATTTACACTCCACAAGAAATAATCGGCTTTATATCTTTTACGACTACGTTTGAACTCATTGGAGATGTTGGATAGCAACTCTCAAAGACGTTGTTAGGTACACAACCTTATACAGTTCTACATTATTGCATGATCCTGCAGTTTGGCTTCAGATGAAACATGTAGCAAGGCTGGAGAGAATGAGAAAGATTCAGAAGAAAGGACATGAGTGGAAAGGTGGCCCAGATGCCACCCTCTCCAGCGACCAGCGATCATTTAGCTTCACGCGGGCATCTTGTTTTTGTCCCACAGCTGATGAACACTTACCTTGGCATTTTTGTCGTGTCCTTCACATGCACTAGATCTACGAAGAAGGCGGTGAGATCAGCAGGTATCCCAGAAGATTCACTGTGATAGATCAGTACGATAGGAGTCAGTAGCAACCACCCGTGTTGCCAGTACACATGTAAACATGTCAACACCGTCAATACAGGTCAACGTATTCGTCCAGAAATGTATGTCCAGGTCTACAATTAAACAGGCAGTATCTCAGGATAACAGCACATATATGGCAAACAAAATACAAATAAATGTCCCAAGCAAGATACTGTGTTATTGTTTCTGTCACCTACTTCCTTCTCCTTCGCCTGCTCATGTCATTCCTCCTTCACACTATCTTGTTGTTGATTCTTTCTGACTCTCCTACAACTTCTTTTTCTTCTTGTTGTTCTTCTTCTTGTTCTTCTCGTTCATGTTCTTCTTGTTCTTCTTCTTCTTCTTCTTCTTCTTCTTCTTCTTCTTCTTCTTCTTCTTCTTCTTCTTCTTCTTCTTCTTCTTCTTCTTCTTCTTCTTCTTCTTCTTCTTCTTCTTCTTCTTCTTCTTCTTCTTCTTCTTCTTCTTCTTCTTCTTCCTTCTCCTTCTACACCTCCTCCTCTCCCTCCCCCTCCCCTTCTTCTTCTTCTTCTTCTTCTTCTTCTTCTTCTTCTTCTTCTTCTTCTTCTTCTTCTTCTTCTTCTTCTTCTTCTTCTTCTTCTTCTTCTTCTTCTTCTTCTTCTTCTTCTTCTTCTTCTTCTTCTTCTTCTTCTTCTCCTCCTCCTCCTCCTCCTTCTTCTTCTTCTTCTTCCTTCTCCTTCTACTCCTCCTCCTCTCCCTCCCCCTCCCCTTCTTCTTCTTCTTCTTCTTCTTCTTCTTCTTCTTCTTCTTCTTCTTCTTCTTCTTCTTCTTCTTCTTCTTCTTCTTCTTCTTGAGCTTCGTTTGTATTGTCTGATATTTAAAAACTGCGGCTATTATTTGTGTTGTGCTTGTTTGCAGCGATGCGAAGACATGACTGCATGTGGGCTAACACAATCTGCTGTATCCTGAGTGCGTTGACTGGTTTGACCCTGTTGGGTAGGCTAGCATCCATCTCACAGTGTATCTAGACCGGTATTTTCCATTGTGGGGTTACTTAACTGCATTTTAAACCAGAGGTTCCCAAACCACGACCCGCGGGCCACTTGTGGTCCACCAGCTTTAAGAAAGTGGCACGCGAGGCCTCGTTGTTTAATATAATCTTCTTCTTCTTCAATAATTTTTAAAAAAATGCACCCAGAGAGCCCCGTCAGCTTGTCATAATTTAATCTGCTCGTGGTTGTTATGCTTAGATATTATCGAATGTGCCTGTTCAGTTCACAACGAAACGTTATATAGTTCCAATATCCCAGTCTTGTCGACCAATCAGAGTGCACAAGACGCCATGTTGTCGTCTGTTACAACTGTTTAGCAGAGTCGGTAGTATTGTGTTGAAATTAGATTTTTTTTTTTAAATAAACATTTACCGTTACAGCCTATAAACATTAGTGTGGAAAATCTAAAATAAAAAAATGGTAAACAGCGAAAATGTGAAGATGTTGCTTGTCGTGAATTCAACGAAGATTGGAGAGATAAATTTATGTTTATGCCTAGCCGTAGTGGTAAACCAGTTTGCTTAATCTGCGGATTTTGTGTTTTTGTTAGAAAAGATTTAATCTGGAACGACACTTTACGATTACACATTCAGACATAAATGCTCAATATCCGATCATTTTGTAGTTAAGAAAATATTTAATAGAGAAAGTTCTCTGACCAGGCAGCAGTAATTTTCCACCAAGGCTAAAGAACAGAGCAATAGTGCTGTTGTTGCGTCGTACGAAGTCGCTCTTCTGTTGGCTCGCAAAAAGAAGCCGTTCACCGATGCAGAAGAAATAATCAACCCTCCCTTAAAACTGCTGCTAGAATGCTTGGCAATAAAAAGTGTTAAACAAAATTTGATCAGATTTCTTTGTCTAATAATAATATGGCCAGACGAGTTGAAGAAATAGCTAACGATGTTCATCATCAAGTAGCAGCACATATCAAACATTGTAAATTTTGTTTTTCATTGGCAGTGGACGAATCAACTGACATTTCTGACACAGCTAATGTCACAGTTTTTATTTGAGCAATAAACGATAAGTTTAAAGTCATTGAAGAAATTCTAGGACTTGAATCAATGCATGCAACTATCAAAGGGATTGATCTGTTTGAAACTCTGAAGTTGTGTGTAGAGAAAAACAACTTAGAATGGACGAAATTGGACAGTATTTGCACCGACGGTGCTCCAGCTTTGACGGGTAACAAGTCTGGATTTCTAGCATTATTGGAACAGTTTCTTGGCCGCACTATATTAAAATATCATTGTATAATTCACCAAGAAGCTCTGTGTGGAAAGACATTAAATCTGAAACATGTCATAGATGTAGTTTTGAGATGCGTGAACAAAATTCGAAGTAAGGCGCTGAAAAGGCGTGAGTTCAGATAGTTTCTACCAGACCTGAACGATAAATACGGTGAGCTACTGTTACACTGTGATGTCAGATGGCCATCTAAAGGGAAAGTTATGCCACGTTTATGGGCACTGAAAAATAGTGTCTATCTGTTTCTGTCTGGAAATAAAAATGCATTTCCTACAGAACGGGGATGTCTGCTGAACGATGACTGGCTTAATGACCTGGCATCTTTGGTGGACATCACTTCTCATTTAAACTCTTTAAATGCGAGGATCCAGGGCAAAAACAAACTATTCTCAAATTTGTGCGATGACATTTCTTCATTTAAAATGAGACCACGACTGTTTGTCGTACAGCTTGCTGAAGGGACTTTAGAGGCGTTTCCAACTTGTGGTGGAAAAGAAATAAGACTTGTTACAGTACAAAGTAAAAGTTGAAAGTCTTCTAGATATCTTTAAGTCGAGATTTAAAGAGTTTACAATAGAGGAGGATAATGTTGCCCTCTTCATAAATCCGTTCGTATTTCCTGATGCCAAGCTCTGTCAGTTACAGCAAAACCTTCAGCACGAAGTAATTGATTTGAAATGCAATTCTGCACAGAGATGTAAATTTCTGGAGCTGTCTGCTTCATCTTCAGCTGATCATATGATTTCATACTGGCGACTATTGCCTGTAGAGCAATTTGAACACTTGCGTTCATTCGCCCAGAGTTACATTTGTTGTTTTGATTTGACTTACAGATGCGAGCAGTCATTTTACTCAATGACCGTTATAAAACACAAGCAACGTTCCAGAGTCACCGACAGTAACCTAGCTGCGCTTATGACTTTGGGCACGACAGATTTGTGCCCAGACATTGATTGATTGGCATCTGGACTTAAGTAACTGGTTATGAAGAACAGTTACAATTGTAAATTAATTACATTAATTGCGATTTTCGAAACTGATTTAAAATTTATTGTTAAAAGAACTTATGATTTTTTTTTTTTTTTTAAATGACTGCAGTGGACTACTTGCTTGATGTCAAACCAATTTGATGTCTGCTATCTATTCTAACCGCTGCTTGTTGGTCTAGATAGAGCATTTTTGTTATTTCTACTACAAGTGATGGAAAGCCCATTTTCACTAACTGCCTCTAAAGTATTAGAATTGTGTTGACGAAAGTTAAGAAAGGTAAGAATGATGCTGCACGACTTTTATAATTTTATAACGTTGTGGCCCGCTTAACTACCGAAAATAGTAGATATGGCCCTCCGCTTGACAAGCTTGGGAACCACTGTTTTAAACGGATCATTGCTATAGTACCATGTTTAACCAACAGCAACTAAATCGAACTGCATATTCCTGAATTCCGTTGTCAAACCACCACGGAGGGGTTGTGTCGGGGTAAATGCGTTGAATACGGACTATATTGAACTATGGCACACAGACACACACAGACACACACACGAAAGAGTTGAAACTGTGTTTATGATTATGACGTCACAGCAGCTTGCGGGCTAATCATAGTAAGTGAGACAGTCGAGCTGACTTAAGCTAAGTAAATAACCGACATCACGTGACCCAGGACATTCCGATAGTGTTCCGTCCTCATCAGCCAGCAAGGAGTCCCAATACTAACGATACAAGCATCTGTCTGGTTATGCGTCCCCGTGGCTTTTCCTCGAATTTGTATCGACCAGATCCTCTAGTCACTCCCTGCACCACCGTTCTCTCCAGGCACTAATTATCTGTCTGTTCTCCTACGCTACACTCTCATTCCCAAAGTGCCCTGACCACATCTGCCTTGTCGTGCACCAGGACCACACCCAGAGATGCAGACCCAGCCGATCTGTCCGTCTGCTCGTTTCCCACCAAACCAGCATGTCCTGGGGGAAATATCCACACGGATTCTCATTGACTTAGATTTCCTCATTGATGCATGTCACTCTTCAACGAAGAATGCTGTCTTCACTGCGGGTTCGCTGTGTGAAGGAGATCAATGGGTTTTACAGCTCCAGATCTGTTGGTAACCCATGATAAGGACGACCAATGGGTTTTACAGCTCCAGATCTGTTGGTAACCCATGATAAGGACGACCAATGGGTTTTACTGCTCCAGATCTGTTGGAAGCCATGATAAGGACGACCAATGGGTTTTACTGCTCCAGATCTGTTGGAAGCCATGATAAGGACGACCAATGGGTTTTACTGCTCCAGATCTGTTGGAAGCCACGATAAGGACGACCAATGGGTTTTACAGCTCCAGATCTGTTGGTAACCCATGATAAGGACGACCAATGGGTTTTACTGCTCCAGATCTGTTGGAAGCCATGATAAGAATTAACAATGGGGTTTACAGCTCCACATCTGCTGGGAACATAAGACCCATTGTAATGGTTGTTGCTTTCTCTTGACTTCTCCAATTAGACTGAAAAAAAAATGTGGGCAGTTACCTATCCCAGGTTTTGTATGCAACCAGAACCTCCAATGGAAGTAAAATAACGATTTCTCTCTCTCTCCTTCTCTCTCTCTCTCTCTCTCTCTCTCTCTCTCTCTCTCTCTCTCTCTCTCTCTCTCTCTCTCTCTCTCTCTCTCTCTTGAAATGAAGGCCTACGCCATCTTGTTGCAGTTTTAGTACAGTTATATTACAGTTTCAGCCCTGCTTTGTTACAGTTTCAGCACAGTTATGTTACGGTTCCAGTACAGTTATGTTATAGTTTCAGTACAGCTATGTTACAGTTCCAGCACAGTTATGTTACAGTTCCAGCACGTTTATGTTACAGTTCCATCACGGGTATGTTACAGTTCCAATACAGTTATGTTATAGTTTCAGCACGGTTATGGTACAGTTCCAGTACAGCTATGTTATAGTTCCAGCACAGTTATGTTACAATTTCAGCACAGCTATGTTACTGTTCCAGCACAGCTATGTTACAGTTTCAGCACAGTTATGATACAATTTCAGCACGCTTATGTTATAGTTTCAACACACACACCCCCCCCACCAATCCACACATATCACACCCACTCACACATCCCCAACCCATACACACAGCCCCACCAACAGACATCTTCTTACCCACACACACATCTCCCTATACACCTATACATCCCCAATCCACTCACACACACCCTACCACCCACACATACAGCCCCCACCCATTCACCCACATCCTAACCCACATCCCCACCACACACATATCCCCCACCCGAACACCACACAGCCACACACCAGCTCATGATCTGGTGATCGAACAAATAAGAGCAAAGAAGAACGGAGAAGAACAAAGAGGATCACAGAAGAACGGAGACGAACAATGAAAAACAAAGAAAAACGGAGAAGAACAAAGAAGGACAAGAGAAGAATGGAGAAGAACAAAGAAGAACGGAGAAGAACAAGGAAGAACGTAGAAGAACAAGGAAGAACGTAGAAGAACAATGAAGAACAAAGAAGAAGGGAAAAGAACAAAGAATAACCGAGAATAACAAAGAAGAACATATAAGAACAAAGAAGATCAAAGAAGAATAAACAAGAATAACGAAGAGCAAAGACGGCAGAAGAAGAAAAAAACAAAGAAGAAAAAAAAGAACGCAGAGGTTTAAAGAGGAACAAAGAAGAAGAACGAATTTCAAAGAAGAACAAAACAGAACCGAGAAGAACAAAAAAGAGCGGAGAAGAACAAAGAAAAGCAAAGAAGAACAAAGAAGACCGGAGAAGTACAAAGAAGAACAATGGAGAATGGATAAGAACAAAGAAGATCACAGAAGAACGGAGATTGATTGATTGATTGATTGATTGATTGATTTAGAAACCGACATCACAGCATTCGGGACATTCCCATAAGAAGAACGGAGAAGAACAAAGAAGAACAAAGAAGAACAGAGAAGAACAAAGAATGACAAAGAATAATATAACCAAAGTATTTAAGTTGTCGATACGTGATAATATTCTTGGAGATGTGATTTTTACAGAAGAATGCTGAAAATTCTTGGTCAACCAAAATCTGGACGTTTTAAGAGAGGTTAAGTCGCAAAGACACTTATCACAAACATCGGAAAGAGTTAATAATAATAATTTGCCACATCATGAGAAGACAAGAATTAGGGCATGTTGTGAACACTCCGGCGATTTGTGGACAGAGAAATAGAATAAGACAGCGAGAAACAATTCTTGAGTCTTATGTTGTCGCTGAATGGAGCTAACATATTAATTGATGCATGCTGTCGGAGATTGCAATTAGGGGAGATGCATGATCGCCCACGCGCATCATATATTGATGATGATATTGATGATATTTTGAATCCTGTTGTTGTGATCTCGGAGAATAGCGGCATGTTTTCTCTTCTTGCTCCACGCCGCTCCATGAATTCCCCAAAAACGCGCGCACATTACCGTACGTAACTAATACACAAAACCGACGCATACTTCCGATGACCTTGGATTGCTCGTTCATTCCTTGAGACATGTCTACAGGAACGGCAGCTGACTAGTCCTGCCCATCATCCTCAACTCCATCAAACACCACATGTACACACTAGCACAGCTGCAGATTCAGCTAAACTCTCTGTAAATGCCAAATTGATTTCATAATCAAATTGTAAGCCACCTGATTTCTGAAAGAACATAATTCAAGGATGTCGGGCGCACGTGCAAAGCCGTCTGGTGATTCCAGAGCCAAATTTAAACCCCCGCCAAACCTTAAAAAATCACAGAAGTCTATATTCAGAACTCCGACAAAGCCCCCGAGACAAGCCATCAAAAGTCCTGCGGAAATTAAGAAAGAAAGTCAGACTTTGCCAATAGAAGAAATAATGAGACGGTTGAGAGAGCAGAGGGAAGGACCACAAGCCGACCCAGATCCGTTTGTGAAGTCCAGTCGTGTCTATGGAGTGAATGAGATCTTTGCACTCAGGCGGTTCCTCGTTAAGAAAGATGCTGCCTTTGTCCTCTTCTATGATCCGACTGATTCAAAGAGCCACTGGGTCAAACCGCGCATCGCTAAGGTAAGGAAGCACTAATTGGCGTCTCCGCTGTTGGTATTAGAACATGAGCTTCCAGATACGTACTCTACTAGATTTCCGCTCTATGTACGTTCTCCCACTAGTCTTTCGCTCTGTGTACATTCTCTAGCTAGACTTCCGCTCTATGTACGTTCTCCCACTAGATTTCCGCTCTATGTACGTTCTCCCACTAGACTTCCGCTCTATGTACGTTCTCCCACTAGATTTCCGCTCTATGTACGTTCTCCCACTAGATTTCCGCTCTATGTACGTTCCCCATCTAGATTTCCGCTTTATGTACGTTCTCCCACTAGATTTCCGCTCTATGTACGTTCTCCCACTAGACTTTCGCTCTGTGTACATTCTCTAGCTAGACTTCCGCTCTATGTACGTTTTCCCACTAGACTTCCGCTCTGTGTAGGTTCTCCAGCTAGACTTCCGCTCTGTGAACGTTCTCCCACTAGACTACTGCTTTGTGTACATTCTCCCTCTAGTCTTCCGATCTGTGAACGTTCTCCAGCTAGACTTCCGCTCTGTGTACGTACTCACACTAGACATTCGCTATTTATAAGTAGTCCCACTAGACTTCCGTTCTGTGAACGTTCTCCCACTAGGCTTTCACTCTGTGTACGTACTCCCAGTAGACTTTCGCTCTGTGTAGGTTCTCCCACTAGACTTTCGCTCTGTGTACGTACTCCCACTAGACTTTCACTCTGTGTACGTACTCCCACTAGACTTTCGCTCTGTGTACGTTCTTCCACTAGACTTCCGCTCTGTGTACGTTCTCCAGCTAGACTTCCGATCTGTGTACATACTCCCACTAGATTTCCGCTCTTTGTACGTTCTCCCACTGGACTTCCGCTCTGTGTACGTTCACCCACTAGACTTCCACTCTGTGTACGTTCTCTCACTAGACTTCCTCTCAGTGTACGTTCTCCCACTAGACTTCCGCCCTGTGTACGTTCTCCCACTAGACCTTCGCTCTGTGTACGTTCTCCAGCTAGACTTCCGCTCTGTGTACGTTCTCCAGCTAGACTTCCGCTCTGTGAACGTTCTCCCACTAGACTACTGCTCTGTGTACATTCTCCCACTAGACTTCCGCTCTGTGAACGTTCTCCAGCTAGACTTCCACTCTGTGTATGTACTCACACTAGACTTTCGCTCTGTGTACGTTCTCCCACTAGACCTTCGCTCTGTGTACGTTCTCCAGCTAGACTTCCGCTCTGTGTACGTTCTCCAGCTAGACTTCCGTTTTGTGTACGTTCTCCCACTAGACTACTGCTCTGTGTACATTCTTCCACTAAACTTTCGCTCTGTGTACGTTCTCCAGCTAGACTTCCGCTCTGTGTACAATCTCCCACTAGACTTCCGTTCTGTGAACGTTCTCCAGCTAGACTTCCGCTCTGTGTACGTACTCACACTAGACATTCGCTATTTATAAGTAGTCCCACTAGACTTCCGTTCTGTGAACGTTCTCCCACTAGGCTTTCACTCTGTGTACGTACTCCCAGTAGACTTTCGCTCTGTGTAGGTTCTCCCACTAGACTTTCGCTCTGTGTACGTACTCCCACTAGACTTTCACTCTGTGTACGTACTCCCACTAGACTTTCGCTCTGTGTACGTTCTTCCACTAGACTTCCGCTCTGTGTACGTTCTCCAGCTAGACTTCCGATCTGTGTACATACTCCCACTAGATTTCCGCTCTTTGTACGTTCTCCCACTGGACTTCCGCTCTGTGTACGTTCACCCACTAGACTTCCACTCTGTGTACGTTCTCTCACTAGACTTCCTCTCAGTGTACGTTCTCCCACTAGACTTCCGCCCTGTGTACGTTCTCCCACTAGACCTTCGCTCTGTGTACGATCTCCAGCTAGACTTCCGCTCTGTGTACGTTCTCCAGCTAGACTTCCGCTCTGTGAACGTTCTCCCACTAGACTACTGCTCTGTGTACATTCTCCCACTAGACTTCCGCTCTGTGAACGTTCTCCAGCTAGACTTCCACTCTGTGTATGTACTCACACTAGACTTTCGCTCTGTGTACGTTCTCCCACTAGACCTTCGCTCTGTGTACGTTCTCCAGCTAGACTTCCGCTCTGTGTACGTTCTCCAGCTAGACTTCCGTTTTGTGTACGTTCTCCCACTAGACTACTGCTCTGTGTACATTCTTCCACTAAACTTTCGCTCTGTGTACGTTCTCCAGCTAGACTTCCGCTCTGTGTACAATCTCCCACTAGACTTCCGTTCTGTGAACGTTCTCCAGCTGGACTTCCGCTCTGTGTACGTACTCACACTAGACTTTCGCTCTTTATAAGTAGTCCCACTAGACTTTCACTCTGTGTACGTACTCCCACTAGACTTTCGCTCTGTGTACGTTCTCCCACTAGACCTTCGCACTGTGTACGTTCTCCAGCTAGTCTTCCGCTCTGTGTACGTTCTCCAGCTAGACTTCCGCTTTGTGTACGTTCTCCCACTAGACTACTGCTCTTTGTACATTCTTCCACTAAACTTTCGCTCTGTGTACGTTCTCCCACTAGACGTCCGCTCTGTGTACGTTCTCCAGCTAGACTTCCACTCTATGTACATTCTCCCATTATACTTCCGCTCTGTGTACTACGTTCAAGCTAGTTGCATGTCCTTTATAGAACATCGCAATCAAACCCATCATTCTTCTGTTGTGTATGATCTGCTAGGCAAATGTTAGGTTTATTAGTTTATCATTGCTTTATGAACCACCGACGCCTCATACCATGGAAATCACCGCAAAGCGGTTGACTTTCATTTCGCCGGCAACTAATGTCTAATGCTGGTCTATGTGAGACGCTTCGCCTGCCTCAAGCTACACAAGCGGCTTGTGTTCTTATACATACACATTGATATATGCCAGCTGTAGCGCACTAACTGGCGCTCTTTCTAATGACGATTAGCAAGAACTCGAAGAACACACACACGCGCACGCGGACGCACACGCACACACACACACACACACACACACACACACACACACACACACACTTACACATACGGATATTAAACCAGAAAGAATCAACACGCAAAGGATGCTTAATTATACCAGACGATAGACTCAGACAGTAAGATTGTCAGAGACAATAACGATTAACGCATAGACGACGATTCACGAATACAACTGAAATAAGAGTTGAGGTAAGTCAAGAACCGACATCACTGCACTCAGGGCATTCCCATATGAGCTCAGTCCTCATCTTCAACAGCCAGCTTAGAGATCCAACACTTATGGTGTCCGCTGTCTGCAATCTGACTAATATGTCTGTCTCACTTTACCTCTGAGTGACGACTATCTACCATATTATCTTATCAACCTTTGCTGATGATTTCTCTCTAGACTGTAATTGTCCATCTTTTCCTCTGTATTATTCACGTGCTCCCGCCTTCATCACATCTGCTTTATCATGCATCACATCTGCTTTATCATGCATCACATCTGCTTTATTACGCATCACATCTGCTTTATCATGCATCACATCTGCTTTATCATGCATCACATCTGCTTTATCATGCATCACATCTGCTTTATCATGGATCACATCTGCTTTATCATGCATCACATCTGCTTTATCATGGATCACATCTGCTTTATCATGCATCACATCTGCTTTATCATGCATCATATCTGCTTTATCATGTATCACATCACCGATGAGGCACCGGCACAAATTAAATAAAACATGCATGCAAGAAGTTTTATAAATACAGTCAAGATTAGGTTAAAAACAAACATAACAAGGCATATTACTAGGAAGCTAGCTGCATATTCTTCACAGGACGTAGCAGTCAACTCCAGCATATTTGGCTATTTGTGATTACTAGGCAAGTTTACGTTCAGACAGTATTTTATGAACGACCGGCACTCACACCATTGTAAGTATACCAACACAATGCGGTGTGCTTATTATTAACCAAGACAGGATTCAGATAAGTAACCTCTGTATTTTCATGTAGTGTTCCTCGATTAATTTTGTGTCTGTTTATGTTGTTTTGTTCTGTGCTGACGGAAGGCTTTGGCCGCAACGTCCATTTTGTTCCTTGTACTCGTGTTCTAGTAAAGCTTACAATCTACTTATCGTTTTTTGTTTTGATTTTGCTGATTCATTCATTGTTTATTATTAAGAATATATCCGCATAATGATATACATTTTTTTTATCTCCAGGCGGCGGAGATCACGGAGCGGGAAAACCACGCCTACGTGGCCGTAAACTGCCTCCAAGAGCCGTCAACCTGTACCATCATGGACGTACACCGTCTCCCGGCCCTTATCCTATACGCTAGAGGCGTCACGGTCAACAGGGTTAAGGACGTGTCAGGCATAACATCTGAACAAATGAAAAAATTCGTGGAAAAGTCGCCGAAACTTCCAGAAGTGGATTATACCAGACCCCTGTGTGTAGGGCGCCAGTTCGGCAGCGTCCAGCCCACTATAAAGACTCCTACTACCCCGTTTAGCTCCCGCTTGAGAGCCGCATGATGATTCTTTCAGATGTCCTAAATCTCATTGAAAAGAAACTTGGAAACATCAAGTCCGAAGCCTTCAAGCTCATAGTACCATCTGTAACACGTGCAAGTATCTTCAGAGGTCTCAAGTCTAGCATATATTCTTCTGCAGCTTGTTATGCTCATGGACAGGTGTCTGATCGTTCCTCCAGAGATGTGATTTCCTGAAGCGCATATAAAGGTTACTTGGAAACATGGAGTGGAATGTCCGTAAGCTCACAATTCCATCCATAATTTCACTACCAGACTCAGCAGCGGCATTATCAAAGGGCCTACGTAAACTGCAAATTCCTGGCTCTTCGAGGTTTATTTCATTTGTAAGGTCAACAACTGTAGTCATATTATCTCTAGGTTAGATACCAACTGTAAGGTTTATGTCATATGTAGGGTAAAAGACAACTGTAAGGTTTATGTCATATGTAGGGTAAATGTCAACTGTAAGGATTATGTCATCTGTGAGGTGGATTCTCCTGTAAAGTCTACAACACTTCAGGGTCCATTGTGCTGAAAGGTCTACAACACTTCAGGGTCCATTGTGCTGAAAGGTCTACAACACAGCAAGGTATGTGGCACTATGCGATTTGAACGTATCTGCAAAATGAGAAAGAATCACCACACGTTAAAGTTAGATGACATCTGAAATGTATGTACGATTTATTTCACAAGATAAGAAAAATCCACGATTCTGAAATGTTAGTGAATGGTAATGTCAAATAGATAAAGCTTGAAGATTTCTAACATGAGAAACAGCGCGAATAATATTATGTGATGACAAACATCAACTGTAAGATCTGTCTGAATAGAAATAGCAGAAAGCAGGAGCATAAACAACACGAGTTGTAACATCTTCTATAACACAGACAACAGACATCGGGGATATAACAACCGTGAAGTGTAAGTTCTACTAAAACAGATATAACAAACAGCAGTAGTAATATCATGTGTTGAAATATCAAAATGAAATGTAATATTCACTTGAACAGCCATTATAAATATCAATAATATCAGCGTGAATTGTAAGATCTGCTAACACAGAAATAACAAACCAGCAAGAATGAACGTGAAATATCAGATCTGCTAGAACAAAAAGCCAGGAGAACGATACAAGATTTATGATGCACAAGAACACCAAAGAGTGAAACAGCAAACCGTGCAGCAGGAGTTAAAACAGCCTAACTGGAGATCTTCATGAGAAGTAAGAATACCACTCACATGTTCAAGAACATCGAGACACCATTAGAATGAGCACGAACAACAGAATCACAAATGAAATATGCAAAGACGCCCAAAGCACGTGCGGTATCTGGAAGCACAGCAGTATTAACTACACAAACAGCAAGGACACACTGCTCACAGCATGACTGCCAAGAACAGCAGTAACATCTGCACACAGACGTTACAACATCAGTAAAAAATATTAGAACATCAATACAAACATTGCGACGTGCTAACTCACAAAAAAAAAAAGAAAGAAAGAAAGAAAGAAAGAAAATCGTTAAGACGGGCAACATCATCAGTATCTGTATAGTAACCACAAGAATTCCCGTAACATCTGTAAGCAGTGCATATAGGAAAACATAACGCGCAGGCACAGCAGTGACTTGTGTATGAACAGCAGTAACATGGTATGATATGTGTGATAGGATATAACAGCAGTACCCCATGTATGGACACGAAAGAACATCAGTATCCTATGCCTGAACAACAAGAACATCAATATCCCAGTTATGAACAGCAAGAACCTCTGTATCATGTGTGTGAACAGCAAGAACCTCTGTATCATGTGTGTGAACACTAAGAATAACAAACAGTACCGTAGGTATGAACATGAAAGAACATCAGTATTATATGTGTTAGCAGTAGAAACATCAGCATTTATGATCAGTAAGAACAGCAGTCTCTTATCTATGAACAGGAACAATTACCAGTATCCGTTTATTAGGGACAGCATTATCTTATTTATGTTCAGTAAAAACATGTCTTTATAAAAAGTAAGAACAGCAATAGCATGTGCATAAACGGCAAGAACAGCAATATTCGTTGTATAAATAATAAGAACAACTATATCCTGTGTATAAACAGAAAGAACAGCCATAAGCCGTACGCGAACAACAGGAGCCTCAGTAAACTGATGTACACACACTCGAAGAACAGACACAATACCAATGCTTAAAAACACCATTTGGTCACTGACCGTCCCTGTTTTTGCTTGCCACTTCTACAGAATAAGACATGTCTCAAGGACCAACTCAGATCGTGTGTCTTGTTTTGTGTTACTTTCTATATCATTGTAAACATCATCATCATCACTACATCATCATCATCATTTAAAAGATTAGAGTATAGACATCAGGAGAAATTCCGGAACTTTAGCGAAGGATTAGAATATGACCTCTAATACCAATAAGTGTTGTGGCATGCATCGATACAGAGATAGCGGATTGTGAACATTCGCTGGATCTTTTCTCCGGGACACTCTGATCTGGTTTGAAATGAACAATAAGCCAGATTGGTGCCGCATAAATAAGGGGTGATTTGATGTATGATCAAGCAGATGTGGTGAAGACCCTCTGGTAGCATGTGAATAATGCAGAACAACATAATAGACTATCATGGTCTAGAGAGAATGAAGCAGCAAGGGGTAGTCAGAGGATCTGGTAGACAGTCGTCATTCAGTAGTAAAGCAAGAAGGATATATAATCAAGATTGCAACGGGCACCATTAGTATTGGAACTCTTCGCATGCTGTTGAAGATGTGGACTGATCATTTATGGGAACGCCCCGAGTGAAGTGATGTCGGTTCTTGACGCAACTCAAGTGAACTCTCAACTGTGACCAGACTGTAAGAACATCAAGTCAAACGGGGTCACGCTAGACGACATGTGTGAAGCCAAAGACGAATAGTCAACCAACACAGAACTGGCGTCGGCAGTTGCTGCACCCTGAGGGAGATACTGGAGAGGGGATCACAGCACTTTTGGCCTGATAGTTAGATTGGAATGATGAAGATCTGTTGATTAACTAACTAACCAGGAGGTTAGTAATGCCATGAGTATAAATCGAACGAACGAACGAACGAACGAACGAACGAACGAACGAACGAACGAACGAACGAACGGACTTTATTTTCAAAGGGTAACAAATTGGGCACGCATGCCCGTTTTATATTCGGCCCTTCCAATCACTCATCTTTCGTTCACCAATAGTGCATAATACATTCATATTGAACACACACACAAAAAAAAAAACATTGTCAAAAGAATGTTGTAAACAAAAACATTGCATATTATCATGTTATGAGACACATCCTTTTGTTATGAGAAACATGGGAAAACATAATAGAGTCATATAACTTCCAACAGTTAGTCAAACAAGCCACTAGAATAACAAAATTATCTGCAACACTTATAGATCATATTTATACTACGTGTGCTGACAACATCACATAATGTACTGTACCTATTAATGCAATGAGCGATCACTACTCAGTATGTTGCCCGTGGTCGAAAAAAGGCACCAAAACTCCAAAACACAAACATATAAGTATAACATATAGAAATTACAAAAATTGCAATCGAGAGGTCTTCTTACAAGACTTGCTCAACTCATCTCTGGACTATGTTTACCAGCTTCCTGACCCAGACGATGCTCTGGACCACTGGCTAAAGACCTTTCTAAGTATATTTGATAAGCATGTTCCATTTAAGGAAGTTCGTGTTAAACATCACACTAAGCCCCCATGGATCACACAGGAGGTAGTTGAACTTATGAGAGACCGGGACAGGGCACATAAAAATAGAGATTTAACTATGTACCGTAGTCTGAGAAACAAAGTTCAATATGTTATTCGAAAGGAAAAGAAAAAAAAAAACTATTTTAAGAACTTAATAATAGATAAAATCAACACTAAAGATATATGGAAAGCAATTAATACCTTGACAAACAAACACAAATCATCACAATCATTGCCATCAAATCAGGTTACATGTGATCAATTCAGTAGATACTTTCAGTTCGACATAAACCAACTGAAGGCTGCAATACCAGATGCACGTCATGACATATCTTTATTATCATCATTCTGTGAGAACAAATGCTATGGAGACATTCCCACCAACATACCGCTAATGACTACCACTGCAGTATTTACTCATCTCACTAATCTGAAAAACAATAACTGATCAGGACTAGATGGAATCAGTAATCGGATCCTTCGCCATGCTGCACCGGCGATCTGCGAGTCACTCAGGTTTATATATAATCAATGTCTCACCAAAGGTCACTTCCCATCAGCCTTTAAAATCGCTAAAGTGTATCCTCATTTAAAAGCTGGTCCTCTAGACGATCGTCTTATGAGTAATTATAGGTCAATTTCCATATTATCCTCAATATCCAAACCTCTAGAAAAGCACATCCACAAAACAACACTAGATCACTTAGTTCACCATAAACTGATAGTTGACAGTCAGTCAGGATTTCGGCCAAAATATTCTTGCCATACGGCACTACAAACATGATACAAAACTAGCATCAAAATATTAACAACAATACTCTATGTGGAGCGGTGTTTATAGTCTTTAGAATAGCATTCGATATGATAGATCATATTGATAGATCATATCTAATTAAAAAACTAGAAACAATGAAAGTAAGCTTTAATATAGTGACATTAATAAAAATCATTTTTATTAGACAGAAAGCAAGTAGTATCACACAATAAAGCTTTATCTCAAGCCATTATCATTAATATTGGAGTATCTCAGGGGTCTATTCTTGGCCCTCTATTATTTGCCATTTATATAAATGATCTTCCTTTAAATCTGTAGTCGTCCTGCGATCTATTTGTTGATGACTGCACAGTATATACAAACACTATTGATCGTAATGTGCTAGAATTATCCTTGCAACAGGAAATAAATAGTGTAGTTAACTGGAGTCATGCAAACCGCATGCAAATTAGCATTATTAAAACAAAGTCTATGTTAATAGGAACCAGGCAAAGACTTCACACTCTAAACTCGCAGAGAACTTTTCAGCTGCACATTGGCAGCACGTCTGTAGAAAGTGTCATCGAGCACAAGGCACTGGGTGTTACCATAGATCAAAATCTAACCTTTAACTCACATGTCCATGCTCTAGTTAAACAATTAGCCAAATAAGTATACCAACTTGCCAAAATTAAAAATTTCCTTGACGAAAATACAGGAAAGATATTATATACCTCCCATATACAAACACATATTGATTACTGTTCCACAGTCTGGGATGGATGCTCCAAATCAATTTAAAAAAAAAAACGCCTATATTCACTCCAGAAAAGGGCAGTGCGTTTAATTAATGGTGAAAAGCTTACCGAAAATTCTAACCTACATAAACATCTCCGGTTACTGCCACTCCACAACCGCCTACTTTTTAATAAGGCCAAACTAATTCATAAAATCCTATTTCAAAATGCTCCAAGCTAACTGTGTCCATTGTTTAAATATAACGCTAGATATAGCGAA
This sequence comes from Cepaea hortensis, assembly GCA_963921405.1. Taxonomy (NCBI): domain Eukaryota; kingdom Metazoa; phylum Mollusca; class Gastropoda; order Stylommatophora; family Helicidae; genus Cepaea; species Cepaea hortensis. The sequence continues at coordinate 97,455,743 of OY992891.1, forward strand.
CGACTAAATATACTTCATGTCCCTAAACCTAGGATAGACTTATATAAAACAAGCTTAGCATACTCTGCAGCTCAGTTGTGGAACAATCTTCCACAAAAAATCAAAGACACCACCAATCATTATACATACATTCGCAACCTGTTTGAACATTACCGTAGTACAGACTACATGCCTCCATAAACAATAGCACAAAAGACAATAATGGTAACTTATCTCAACCGACAACTAGCCAAAAAACATTCCCTTATGTATGGCACGTTGCACTCTCCTTAGGTATTTATAAAGCCCATGTTAAACACTGCCTCAGTGAGTCATTTGTTACTGATTATTTTTCATGCGTTTTAATGCTATTGTTCTTTTGTTGTCAAAATTTGCTTCATAAGTGATGTTGAATGAAATAATGTATGAGAGGAAATAGAGAAGAAGGGCAGAATGTCAGACGGGCTTGCGTGCCCAATTCTTAACCCTTTAAAAATAAAGACTTTCTTTCGTTCGTTCGTTCGTTCATCCCCCACCCACCCACCTAACCACTCATCCACCCACACACATATCCCCCACCCGACTACACACATACCTCCAAGCATACACACATGCTCCCTACCATCCATTTATCCATCCCCCACATCAAACACCCACACACACCCCCACCCACACACACATCTCCTATTCACCACACATCCAACACTCACATTCCCTCCCACCCACCCACACACCCACAGGCACACATAAATGCACCCACCCACACACACATCCCCCGCCTACACACATCTCCCCACCAACACACACATCATCCACCCACATATAATCCACCACCCACCCACATAACCCCATCACCCAGCCAAACATACATCCCCCAACGTCACATCCCTCACCCACACACATCCCAGCCAACCGACACATCCCGCACCTACACACACACACAAAACCCTCACCCACCCACATTTCCCCCACTTGCACAATCTTCACCCACACAATCTCTCACAACCCAACCACACATCCCGAACCCCCACACACATTCCCCAACCTACACACACTCACAACACACACATTCTACACTATCCCACACATCCTCTACCCACGCATCCATCCGTTAACCACAGACCTCCACCCACACACACATTTCCCTACCCATACACACAACTCCCACACACACACATTTCCCCACCCATACACACAACTCCCACACACACATTTCCCCACCCATACACACGACTCCCACACACACATTTCCCCACCCATACACACAACTCCCACACACACATTTCCCCACCAATACACACAACTCCCACACATACATTCCCATCCAGCAACACAACCCGATTCCTCAAAAACACCTCCTACCCACTCACACCCCACCACCTATATATACCCCATACACATCTCCCATCCACACACATCTTCCGACCCACACACACACACATTTCCCACCCATACTCATTCCCTACACACATCCATCCACTCAGGTACTCATCCCTCAGTCACTCACACCCACACATAACCACCCATCAACACACATCTCCCATCTACCCACCCACACTCACACACTACACACCATCTAGCCGAACACACATTCCCCACCTTCACATAAATCCTTTACCCATCCGCGCATCCCACAACCAATCACACATCTGCCAACAACCCACATATCTCTCATCCACATACATCTCCCTTCTCCCACAACACTCCACCCATATACACATCCCCACCCACACACATGCCCCCCCCCCCACACAATCCCCACCCACATATCCCTCACTCACACATCCCTAACCCACATACACACACACATCTCCCCACCCATCACCCACCCACCCACAAATTCAACACCTACAAAAGCTCTTACGACACACATACATCCTCCCCACTCACACACACACCTCTATTCACAAAGACATATTCCCCGCCCACACTCACATACCCATACCCATCCCCCAATCAACACACATTCCCCATACACCCATTCCCGCACACATCCCTCATCCATCCACCCACCCACTTACACATTCCCCACCAACACAACCCCTACCCACCAACACCATCTCACTTCCAACCATTCAACCAAATATCTCCCACCAACACACACATCCCTCACCCACAATAACATCCATATCCTACCACACATCAATGACCTACCACACATCCGACATCCACCCACACACATCCTCCACTCACAACCACTTCACACATACATCCCCCACATACACACATTTCGCACACACACACACATACAGATCCCCAACATACACACCCACACATCTAGACACTTACATGCTATCTCACATAATCACTGAAACTAGTATGAACAAACTCCCACACTTTACACACACATATACACTGACGATTGTCGTGAGCATTTCCGAATAAATTGTCAACAATGAAGAAAAATTGTACAAATACATTGTGTAACGTAAACATTAGTGCTGCAATTTAACTTGCTCTCTCTCTCTCTCTCTCTCTCTCTCTCTCTCTCTCTCTCTCTCTCTCTCTCTCTCTCTCTCTCTCTCTCTCTCTCGCTCTCTCTCTCTCTCAATCTCACATACACATGCACACACACCCATACACACGCACACACTCTCACACTCACTCACACTCACCAAATTTCTCACTCACTCTACAGTAATGTGCATGTGTTTGTATTATACATGATTGTATCAAGTGGCATACAGAATGATAATATGAAAGATGAGAATACACAAAAAATATGCAATCAAATGGCATTCACAATGATAATATGAAACATGAGAATACACACAAAATATGAAATAGCATGTTAAATGACATGCGTGCGCTCAACTCTCTCTCCCTTCTTGCATACACACACACACATTCACACACATGCACACACACACACACAAATACATCCACTCCACGCCAACTCACACATCCAGCACTATCCACACATCCCCCACCTAATTAATCTCCCGCCCATCCCTAACCACACATCTTGCACCCACCAAACCACTCACATCCCCACCAAAGCATCTCTCCTCACCCATATATACATCACCACCCATCCCCCAACCCACATACTCACCGACCCACACATAAACCACATATCCTCGACCCACCCCCAATCACCCATCTACCAACCACAACATCCCCAACCACACATATATCCCGCACCCACTCACACACCCCAGCCACCCAAACACATTTTCACCCACTCACATATCCCCCACAAATGAATCCTCTACCAACACTTCCCACCACCCACACATCCCCTATCCACACACATCATTATACGCACTCATATTCCCCACCAACACACACATATCTACACACCCACACATCCCCCACTCACACACACTTCTCCCATACCCACACACACTTCTCCCATACACCCACACACATCCCACACCCTCACAGATATCATCCACCCACACTCACCTCCCTCATTCATATACCCATCAGCCACACCCATCACCCACCCATACACACATCCCAACACCCCGACACATATCCCAACTCACCCATCCACATACCGACACTTACACATCCACACACCCCCACCCACCAATACCCACCCACTCGTGCACACATCCCTCACCCACACACACATCCCCACCGACCCACATACATCTCCACCCAAACACATCCTCATCCACACATATATTCACCCACCCACATACACATCTCCTCACCCACCCACACAAATCCCCCACATACATATCCCTACCCACAAACTCATCCCCGACCCAAACACACTATCTTCGCTAGTTTAAAGAACAACATGCAGGATTTTCAACACTATCTTCGCTAGTAAGAAAATAATGTGAACAAATTTCCACCATTTACAAACACATATACACTGACCATTATCGTGTGCTTTCTCACAAAAATGTAAAACATGGAGACCAAATTATGCACATACATTGGCACCTTTCCGTCTTGACAGACGATAGTTTGGTACAATGTGCTTCAAAAAGGCTTAATAACTGTCATATGGCAATAACTACGATCCATGGCGGTGGCGAGTGTGGCTGGTAAGGCCAATTCTTGCTGCAAATGTTTGCCCACAGTAGGTGCATGTGAAAACATGGTCATTTCCACCATTTTGCACCATCTTACGTCTCTCACGCTCTGTGTGTGCTTTATCTGCAATCATTTTTTCCTTTGTCTTTATTCCATTTCTGATAGTTGCCCTCCATGCAACACGTTCAGCGGCGACGTGCTCCCATTGTGCATTATCAATGCCTGTATCAATCATGTCCCGCTTACACACATCTTTGTATCGTAGTAGAGGCCGACCCTGAGATCTCCTACCAGTCTGTAATTCACCAAAAAAGATGTCCTTTGGTATTCTACCATCATCCATCCTCCTAACGTGTCCTATCCATCTAAGTCTACGAAGACTGAGCATGGAATACACCGTCACACAACCTGATCTTTCCAATACTTCAGTATTTGTGATTTTGTCTTGCCACTTAATACCAAGTATTCTTCGCAGACACCGCATATGAAAGCTGTTTAAACGTTTCTCTTGGCGTGAGTAAGTTGTCCAGGTTTCACTGCCATAAAGAAGAGTACTAAGGGCACAGGCTTGGTAGACGAGGACTTTTGTTTTGGCAGTAAGCTTCCTGTTCTCCCAGACTCTTTTTGCTAACATGTTCATTGTTGTTGCTGCCTTGCCAATCCTGATGTTGATTTCCTGATCGAGGGATAATTTGCTATTTACCTCTGATCCTAGATATGTAAAATGGTCTACTATCTCCAGTTCGGCGTCGTCAATAAAGATTGATGGTACACCATGTGCACCTTGTGACATAATCTGTGTCTTCTTTTTGTTAATTGTTAAACCAAATTCAGAACAAGCATTGGAGAATGCAGATAGTAGATGTTGTAGTTCTTCCTCAGAGTGGGTCGTAATCGCAGCATCATCCGCAAAAAGCAACTCTCTGATTAGTACCCTGCTAATTTTGGTCTTGGCCTTCAATCTCTGAGCATTATAGAGGCCACCATCTGAGCGTGAGTGAATGTATATACCGTCATCCTGATCACGAAAGGCATATTTCAGTAGAAGTGAAAAGTATATCCCAAAGAAGGTGGGGGCTAGTACACAACCTTGCTTAACTCCACTCTTGATTTCAAACTCTTCTGAAGTTGAGCCATCAAACTTGATTATACCCTTCATGCCTGTGTGGAACGATTCCACAATGGACAGAAGAGTTGGTGGACAGCCAATCTTCTTTAGTGCTTTGAACAGACCCTCACGACTGACCAAATCGAATGCCTTTGTGAGGTCGATGAAGGCAATAAACAGTGGCTGATTTTGTTCCCGGCATTTTTCTTGCATCTGTCGCAATGAGAATATCATATCAATGGTAGACCGGTTCTGACGGAAGCCGCACTGTGATTCGGGGTAGACTTGATCTCCCAGGACTTGAAGTCTGCGCAGGACAATTCTGGCAAATATTTTCCCAACAATACACAGAAGTGAGATACCCCTATAATTGTTGCAGTCGCTCCGATCTCCCTTGTTCTTGTACAGCGTTATGATGTTTGAATCTTTGAAATCCTGTGGGACTTGTCCTTCTCGCCAGCATAGCTCTATTAGCTGGTGGATCTGTAGAGCGAGGGTGTCTTGCCCACTCCTGATCACCTCTATTGGAATCCCATCCCTACCTGGAGCCTTGCCAGATGCAAGCTCATTTATAGCACACTTAACTTCTGTTATAGTGGGAAGTGTGTCCAGGTGGTCAAGAGTTGGCAGGGCCTCTATGGCGTTGAGGGCATCATCCGCTAGCTTGGTCTCACTTGAGTAAAGCTCTAAATAGTGCTCGACCCATCTATCCATCTGCTGTTTCTTATCAGTGATGATTTCTCCAGTCAAGGTTTTCAGCGGTGCACTTCTTTTGATCCTTGGACCACAGGCTTTCTTTATCCCTTCATACATGCTTCTGATGTTTCCCTTATCACTTGCGATTTGAATGGACTCACATAACTTGATCCAATAGTCATTCGCACACTGCATGGCAGCCTTTTGTACATCCTTTCTCGCTTGCTTCAGCTCACTCAGAGTGTTACGCGTTGGTCTTTCCTTGTTTCTTAAGAGAGCTATCTTCTTTTTATCAATCAAGGGCTGCAGTATCTAGCTGTTTGCCGCAAACCAGTCCTGCCTCTTATGATCCACAGTACCGTAAACCCCTACCGCTGTTTTATAAATAGTTTCCTTAAGTTTACTCCATTTATCATTTACTATACAATTTTCTGATGTATCATTGAAAGCGTCCTCAAGTTGCTGTTGAAATTCAAAGCACTTTCCAGGATCGTGAGTGTTAATAATATTAATCCTGGGGCTAGACTTGTGTTTAGCTGTGTAGATTCTCTTTGGTCTCAGTCTAACCCTTGCAACAACCAAAGAATGATCTGTATCACAGTCAGCACTGTGGTAACTTCGAGTTAATGATGTATGGTTCAGATGTTGTCTCCGTGTGATAATGAAGTCCAGCTGATGCCAATGGCTGGATCTTGGATGTTTCCATGTGACCTTATGCATCTCTTTTGTTTTAAAAAAGGAGTTTGTAATACATAGGTCATTTCTAGTGCAATGCTCCAGCAGCCTTTGCCCATTATCATTCATGCGACCGATGTTGTATTTTCCAAGGCACACTGGCCATGAACTTGAGTCCTTGCCCACACGAGCATTGAAATCACCGAGCATATAAATATAGTGTGATTTTGGAACTGCCTTGATCGCAGAGTCTAGCTGCTCATAGAACGTATCCTTCACATCATCAGAGGAAGTGAGTGTCGGTGCATATGCAGTGAGAATGGTGGCAAATCCACAAGAGGTTGCCAAGCGCAGTGATAATAATCTTTCATTACATTCAGCTGGGATATCAATCATTCCCAGTAGTGAATTCTTCACTGCAAAGCCCACACCGTGTTGCCTTTTTTCTGCCTGCCCTCTTCCCTTCCAAAAAAAGGTGTAATTGTTTTCCCTGAGTGACCCTTCCTCGGCGAGGCGAGTCTCCTGCAGGCCAGCAATATCAATGTTAAGACGATTGAGTTCAGCATCAATCACAGCCGTTTTTCTCCCATCGTCAATATTTGTCAAGTCAGTGGAAAATCCTGGACACATGGTTCTCACGTTCCAGGTTGCAAGCCGTAGCTTGAGGTTTCTATTATTCTTTTTATTAGTACCTGGTGCATTGGTTTTACAGCCTGCGATTCAGATTTTGTCCTAGCCCCAAGCACCCATTGAAGCAGGCAGGCTGTGGCGGATCAGCACCCAATTGGCCGGGGGCTGCCCAGCTTGAGGCGGGCGGTAGCTGATCAGTGACACCTGTAGGTGTCTCCCACCGTCAGAGGCAACGCGTGGCGCCCCATGTCTACGCCAACTGACAAGGACTTATAACCCGTAATAGTTGCCTCTCGCTTTGATTCCGAGACCGGTTAAGACCAGGGATGGAGTTATTGCCTCTCCATAGCACAAAGCCTGGGCTAAAATAAAGAAACCATGTGTTGCCCATGCAGCATGATCCCTCTCTCGGCCTGCCTAGTTCACTCCAGAGGAAAGTTAACACCTATACATCTGGAACACGACAAGATGCAGAAGCTGCCGGATCAGCAAAGCAATGCTCTAACTGTCCGTCTGTCGGAGCTTCGATCCTAGACCAGCTGCCAACAAAGGCTTAGGGCCTGGTCTGCCCTGCCATGACTTATTTTGTCTTTGGGTTGCATTTCCTCGCACCAGGATAAGGCTAGTACCCTCCCAATTGCGCTCTTCCGCCCGAAGCCGTTGGCACAATGTGGGGTGTCAGGTTTGGTAAGCGCCGCCCAACATTCGGCGCTGACAGAAAGCAGGTAGTACCGTCTACTGTCATACGGTAGCTCAGTCACATACAATGTGTCCGTAAAAAATAGTGGATGGGTTTCAATAGGTTGATTCCTAACATTGATATAAACATGATGGAATAAGCCAGTCCGGTAAGCTCTGCACAGCATGTCTCAGAAACTTGATTTGCCTCAAGAACGTCTACTGCTGTATTCCAAGTTCCGCCAAGGACCACACATCCAGGGCGGAGAAGGGGATACGTGTTGAAAGTCTTGCATGTTGTTCTATACACTAGTAGGATGTGTGTTGAAAGTCTTGCATGTTGTTCTCTAAACTAGCGAAGATACGTGTTGAAAATCGTGCATGATTTTCTCTAATCTAGTAGGGTGTGTGTTGAAAGTCTTGTATGTTGTTCTCTAATCTAGTAGGATGTGTGTTGAAAATATTGCATGTTGTTCTCCAATCTAGGAGGGTGTGTGTTGAAAGTCTTGTATGTTGTTCTCTAATCTAGTAGGGTGTGTGTTGAAAGTCTTGCATGTTGTTCTCTAATCTAGGAGGGTGGGTGTTGAAAGTCTTGCATGTTGTTCTCTAATCTAGGAGGGTGGGTGTTGAAAATCTTGCATGTTGTTCTCTAATCTAGGAGGGTGGGTGTTGAAAATCTTGTATGTTATTCTCTAATCTAGGAGGGTGGGTGTTGAAAGTCTTGTATGTTGTTCTCTAATCTAGGAGGGCGTGTGTTGAAAATCTTGCATGTTATTCTCTAATCTAGGAGGGTGTGTGTTGAAAGTCTTGCATGTTGTTCTCTAATCTAGGAGGGTGGGTGTTGAAAATCTTGCATGTTATTCTCTAATCTAGGAGGGTGTGTGTTGAAAGTCTTGCATGTTGTTCTCTAATCTAGGAGGGTGGGTGTTGAAAGTCTTGTATGTTGTTCTCTAATCTAGGAGGGTGGGTGTTGAAAGTCTTGTATGTTGTTCTCTAATCTAGGAGGGTGGGTGTTGAAAATCTTGCATGTTGTTCTCTAATCTAGGAGGGTGGGTGTTGAAAATCTTGCATGTTATTCTCTAATCTAGGAGGGTGTGTGTTGAAAGTCTTGCATGTTGTTCTCTAATCTAGGAGGGTGTGTGTTGAAAGTCTTGCATGTTGTTCTCTAATCTCGGAGGGTGTGTGTTGAAAATCGTGCATGTTGTTCTCTAATCTAGGAGGGTGTGTGTTGAAAGTCTTGCATGTTGTTCTCTAATCTAGGAGGGTGTGTGTTGAAAATCTTGCATGTTGTTCTCTAATCTAGGAGGGTGTGTGTTGAAAGTCTTGCATGTTGTTCTCTAATCTAGGAGGGTGTGTGTTGAAAGTCTTGCATGTTGTTCTCTAATCTAGGAGGGTGGGTGTTGAAAATCTTGCATGTTGTTCTCTAATCTAGGAGGGTGGGTGTTGAAAATCTTGCATGTTGTTCTCTAATCTAGGAGGGTGGGTGTTGAAAGTCTTGTATGTTGTTCTCTAATCTAGGAGGGTGTGTGTTGAAAGTCTTGTATGTTGTTCTCTAATCTAGGAGGGTGTGTGTTGAAAGTCTTGTATGTTGTTCTCTAATCTAGGAGGGTGTGTGTTGAAAGTCTTGCATGTTGTTCTCTAATCTAGGAGGGTGGGTGTTGAAAATCTTGCATGTTGTTCTCTAATCTAGGAGGGTGGGTGTTAAAAGTCTTGCATGTTATTCTGTAAACTAGGAGGATGCATGTTGAAAGTACTATATGTTTTCCACACTGCTATGTGCTTGTGAAACTTGGACTGCTTATGAGCGACATGCTAGGAATTTAAACGACTCCCACACTGCCTTCCTTAGGAAGCTATTGACGGTTAATTGGCAAGACAAGATCACAGACACTGAAGTCCTAGAAAGAGCGTCCATGCCCAATATCCACACTCTACTAATGAAGAATTATATTCACTGGGCTGGACACTTAACTCGAATGCCAGATCACAGGCTCCCTAAACGAAGTTTTTACGGCGAGATGCGTTGTGGTAAACGCTCCCAAGGCGGCCAGAGGATGCGCTTTAAAGACACTCTGAAAATCTCACTGAATGCTTTTGGAATTCATCTTGACACCTGGGAGACTGCTGCTAAAGACCGTAATTCGTGGCATGCATCAATACATAAGGGTGCAATCACTTGTGAAGCAACCAGGACTGCAAGAGCTGTGAAGAAAAGGCGAGACAGAAAAACCACTGGAGGAGATCCTCCTCCTGGAACATCTAGCACTCTTTGCCCATAGTGTCAAAGAACATTTCGAGCCAAAATAGCTCTTATCAGCCACCTTAGAACTCACGGTTTCATACTTTCAACCACACTGGATGAAGTGAATAGTCATCATCATTCTTGATGGACAAACAACATATGTTTTTCTCTAAATTAGGTGGATGCGTGTTGAAAGTCCTACACGTTTTTTCTCTAAACTAGCGAGGATGGTCTTACATCACCGCATCTATTTCCAACTATGTGCACATGACTGGACAAAGTGTAAAAGTCCACTGTATGCACACAAATGCACCAGTAAACACACATTGTATCAATAACATAGCGTCACGTGGTATCAGTTACGTCATCCTTCAAGATGTCTACAGGCCATCGCCGGCCTCCCCAACCTTGCAGTTCCATCCACAGGTTCTAGCCATGAACATTTAAATATGGGTAGTTTACTGTTCCTTCACATCAGTTGCAGTTTCCTGTTCTAGAATATCGAGCTTGTGGGTAAGTGCTGCATCATACTTGACTGTGATCTAAAATATCGGTAAAGTCATGGCGTCTCAGCGATCATCTTCAGCCACTCTCAAATCTGATAGGGACGATTCTGTGCTCACAATTTCATCTCCATGGCAAAGACGTTGGAGACCAGACACAACCACTCCACCTTCATTGGCAACAATCCATTCCCTCATTGGAAACAGTTTACAAGCTCCGCCCACTCCCCGCATATTGACGTCACTTGGCAACAAGGTACCAGGCTATTCCAAGACTACACCTGGCGTGTCATCTCCCATTGGTGCTTCCTTTACATTTCCACAGTTGGTATCCCTTCCAGGAGAGTCACCTCTGAGATACAGCAGACAGCAGTCTCCTGGCTCCCCAAACAGATCATCATCATCATCATTTAGTGACGAGGAAAGTTGCTCGTCTCCGTTTTCACCAACAGCTCGATACCATGTGGACTCGGCCACTTTGTTTGGTGGAGACTTCGATTCATATCGCACGCCCCGTCCCAAGGTTGTTGGCCGCCCACCGTTACCACCTAGCGCAAGACAAACATCACTCTCTGCATCAAGAACATCATCTTCTACCCAACTGCGATCTGGTGATTCGAAGCATGGACCAAGAGGAAGAAATGTTTCAGATTCAGAATCATCACGCAAAGCGAATGCAAGCTATTTTCAGGATACACCCAGAAAAACACATGCTATGAAAGGCGATGCAGTGCCAAACTTTAAGAAACCTCTACATAGAACAAATTCTCTACAGCTGGATTTGTCATCACTTGACGAAGATAGTTATTATTCATCACCAGAAACACCACCTGCGTATTTTCGTGAGCCCTTCTCGCGGCCAGATCGACAACAGCCATTGTTTACAATTGGTGAAGAGAGCGAATATTCATCACCAGAAACACCACCTGCGTATTTTCGTACACCCTTTTCGCAGCAAGATCAACAAAGACTTGGCAAAGGGAGCGGATATCCATCACAAGAATCACCACCTTCGTATTCTCGTGCACCCTTACCGAGGCCAGATCGACAACAGCCAATGTTTACACTTGGCGAAGAGAGCGAATATTCATCACCAGAATCACCACCGGCGTATTCTCGTGCACCCTTACCGAGGCCAGATCGACAACAGCCAATGTTTACACTTGGCGAAGAGAGCGAATATTCATCACCAGAATCACCACCGGCGTATTTTCGATCACCCTTCACGAGTCCAGATCGACAAAAGCCAATGTTTTCACTTGGCGAAGAGAGCCAATATTATTCACCAGAATCACCACTGGCGTATTCTCGGGAGCCCTTCCCGCGATCTCCATCACCACCAGCTAGACCCATTAGAAAGAAAGCTACCTTCTCCATAGGCGATTCATTAATACCCAGCGTTCCACAGTTGTCAACAGAACCATCCTCCCTCATTGGCCCCGTAATTCCGAGACGGCGTATACCCCCCATGAAGAGCTCAGGCCTTGGTGACGACGAGTTTTGGCGGCACATTAAATCTGACGTTCCCACTTGTTCAGCGGATACAAGTGGCGACGATGCAAATATTCCGTTTTCCAAAGCTGGGAAGTTTAAAGCTGGGAAGTTTAAAGGAGGGAGGTTGCGGCAGAAGATGTCCAAGTTGTCGTCTGGTTTACAGTCCATCAGTGAGTCACCAGAAGTCAGACCAGGCATACGGGCCCCGCCCACTAGGTCTACCGACACAGTGAGCAGCTTAACAGGCAAGACGTACCAGAATTTCATCAAGCAGCAGAAAATGGCTTTAATTATGTTCTACAGCAGTGCCACAGGTGGTCCAGTGACACCGGACGCCTTCAGTAGCTACTCTGTTACGGTAAAATATGTGTGTATGTGTGTTTGTGTTCATGCATGAACAGCTTTAAGTGAGACTGATACACCAGGCTTTGATATATGTCCACAAATATATAACACTAAAACAGTAAAACACTTGTGAGAAAGAGACAAAGATCATTCTTTGGGCATGTGATGAGACTAGAAGCATTGGTAACATTGTGACAACAGGAAAGATCAATGGAGAAAAGGACTAAGAAATATGATGCTGGATGGAGTAAGACGGTGGCATCGAGGCATATCTTCAGCAAAGTTATACCAGGAAACGAGATTTGTGGATACATGAACGCCTACACTAGTCTGCCATGCACATGATAATGATGATGATATGTGTCAGTGTAGCTGCCTCGTTCAACAAAGTAAGACGGTCAGACGGGAATAGGTAGCTAGTGCGGTACTCCGGTACAGAGCCTGAGTTGAATTGAGCTGAGTTGAGTTAAGAACCGACATGAAGGCACTTGGGAAATGCACATAAGCGCTCCGTCCTCATCTTGGGCAGTCTGCGAATACACACTGTCAAACTCCTCTCTAATAGAAATAAAGAATTGGCCCCTAACCATATACACTGCCATACTCCTCTCTAACAGAAATAGAGAATTGGCCCCTAACCATACACACTGCCATACTCCTCTCTAACAGAAATAGAGAATTGGCCCCTAACCATACACACTGCCATACTCCTCTCTAACAGAAATAGAGAATTGGTCCCTAACCATACACACTGCCATACTCCTCTCTAACAGAAATAGAGAATTGGCCCCTAACCATACACACTGCCATACTCCTCTCTAACAGAAATAGAGAATTGGCCTCTAACCATACACACTGCCATACTCCTCTCTAACAGAAATAGAGAACTGGCCCCTAACCATACACACTGCCATACTCCTCTCTAACTGAAATAGAGAATTGGCCCCTAACCATACACACTGCCATGCTCCTCTCTAACAGAAATAGAGAATTGGCCCCTAACCATACACACTGCCATGCTCCTCTCTAACAGAAATAGAGAATTGGCCCCTAACCATACACACTGCCATGCTCCTCTCTAACAGAAATAGAGAATTGGCCCCTAACCATACACACTGCCATGCTCCTCTCTAACAGAAATAGAGAATTGGCCCCTAACCATTCACACTGCCATACTCCTCTCTAACAGAAATAGAGAATTGGCCCCTAACCATACACACTGCCATGCTCCTCTCTAACAGAAATAGAGAATTTGCCCCTAACCATACACACTGCCATGCTCCTCTCTAACAGAAATAGAGAATTGGCCCCTAACCATACACACTGCCATACTCCTCTCTAACAGAAATAGAGAATTGGCCTCTAACCATACACACTGCCATACTCCTCTCTAACAGAAATAGAGAATTGGCCTCTAACCATACACACTGCCATACTTCTCTCTAACAGAAACAGAGAATTGGCCTCTAACCATATACACTGCCATACTCCTCTCTAACAGAAATAGAGAATTGGCCCCTAACCATACACACTGTCATACTCCTCTCTAACAGAAATAGAGAATTGGCCCCTAACCATACACACTGCCATACTCCTCTCTAACAGAAACAGAGAATTGGCCTCTAATCATATACACTGCCATACTCCTCTCTAACAGAAATAGAGAATTGGCACCTAACCATACACACTGCCATACTCCTCTCTAACAGAAATAGAGAATTGGCACCTAACCAAACACACTGCCATGCTCCTCTCTAACAGAAATAGAGAATTGGCCCCTAACCATACACACTGCCATGCTCCTCTCTAACAGAAATAGAGAATTGGCCCCTAACCATACACACTGCCATGCTCCTCTCTAACAGAAATAGAGAATAGGCCCCTAACCATACACACTGCCATGCTCCTCTCTAACAGAAATAGAGAATTGGCCCCTAACCATACACACTGCCATGCTCCTCTCTAACAGAAATAGAGAATTGGCCCCTAACCATACACACTGCCATGCTCCTCTCTAACAGAAATAGAGAATTGGCCCCTAACCATACACACTGCCATGCTCCTCTCTAACAGAAATAGAGAACTGGCCCCTAACCATACACACTGCCATGCTCCTCTCTAACAGAAATAGAGAATTGGCCCCTAACCATACACACTGCCATGCTCCTCTCTAACAGAAATAGAGAATTGGCCCCTAACCATACACACTGCCATGCTCCTCTCTAACAGAAATAGAGAATTGGCCCCTAACCATACACACTGCCATGCTCCTCTCTAACAGAAATAGAGAATTGGCCCCTAACCATACACACTGCCATGCTCCTCTCTAACAGAAATAGAGAATTGGCCCCTAACCATACACACTGTCATACTCCTCTCTAACAGAAATAGAGAACTGGCCCCTAACCATACACACTGCCATACTCCTCTCTAACAGAAATAGAGAATTGGCCCTTAACCATACACACTGCCATGCTCCTCTCTAACAGAAATAGAGAATTGGCCCCTAACCATACACACTGCCATGCTCCTCTCTAACAGAAATAGAGAACTGGCCCCTAACCATACACACTGCCATGCTCCTCTCTAACAGAAATAGAGAATTGGCCCCTAACCATACACACTGCCATGCTCCTCTCTAACAGAAATAGAGAATTAGCCCCTAACCATACACACTGCCATGCTCCTCTCTAACAGAAATAGAGAATTGGCCCCTAACCATACACACTGCCATGCTCCTCTCTAACAGAAATAGAGAATTGGCCCCTAACCATACACACTGCCATGCTCCTCTCTAACAGAAATAGAGAATTGGCCCCTAACCATACACACTGTCATACTCCTCTCTAACAGAAATAGAGAACTGGCCCCTAACCATACACACTGCCATACTCCTCTCTAACAGAAATAGAGAATTGGCCCCTAACCATTCACACTGCCATACTCCTCTCTAACAGAAATAGAGAATTGGCCCCTAACCATACACACTGCCATGCTCCTCTCTAACAGAAATAGAGAATTGGCCCCTAACCATACACACTGCCATGCTCCTCTCTAACAGAAATAGAGAATTGGCCCCTAACCATACACACTGCCATACTCCTCTCTAACAGAAATAGAGAATTGGCCTCTAACCATACACACTGCCATACTCCTCTCTAACAGAAATAGAGAATTGGCCTCTAACCATACACACTGCCATACTTCTCTCTAACAGAAACAGAGAATTGGCCTCTAACCATATACACTGCCATACTCCTCTCTAACAGAAATAGAGAATTGGCCCCTAACCATACACACTGCCATACTCCTCTCTAACAGAAATAGAGAATTGGCCCCTAACCATACACATTGCCATACTCCTCTCTAACAGAAACAGAGAATTGGCCTCTAATCATATACACTGCCATACTCCTCTCTAACAGAAATAGAGAATTGGCACCTAACCATACACACTGCCATACTCCTCTCTAACAGAAATAGAGAATTGGCCCCTAACCATACACACTGCCATGCTCCTCTCTAACAGAAATAGAGAATTGGCCCCTAACCATACACACTGCCATACTCCTCTCTAACAGAAATAGAGAACTGGCCCCTAACCATACACACTGCCATGCTCCTCTCTAACAGAAATAGAGAATTGGCCCCTAACCATACACACTGCCATGCTCCTCTCTAACAGAAATAGAGAATTGGCCCCTAACCATACACACTGCCATGCTCCTCTCTAACAGAAATAGAGAATTGGCCCCTAACCATACACACTGCCATGCTCCTCTCTAACAGAAATAGAGAATTGGCCCCTAACCATACACACTGCCATGCTCCTCTCTAACAGAAATAGAGAATTGGCCCCTAACCATACACACTGCCATGCTCCTCTCTAACAGAAATAGAGAATTGGCCCCTAACCATACACACTGTCATACTCCTCTCTAACAGAAATAGAGAACTGGCCCCTAACCATACACACTGCCATGCTCCTCTCTAACAGAAATAGAGAATTGGCCCCTAACCATACACACTGCCATGCTCCTCTCTAACAGAAATAGAGAATTGGCCCCTAACCATACACACTGCCATGCTCCTCTCTAACAGAAATAGAGAATTGGCCCCTAACCATACACACTGCCATGCTCCTCTCTAACAGAAATAGAGAATTGGCCCCTAACCATACACACTGCCATGCTCCTCTCTAACAGAAATAGAGAATTGGCCCCTAACCATACACACTGCCATGCTCCTCTCTAACAGAAATAGAGAATTGGCCCCTAACCATACACACTGTCATACTCCTCTCTAACAGAAATAGAGAACTGGCCCCTAACCATACACACTGCCATACTCCTCTCTAACAGAAATAGAGAATTGGCCCCTAACCATACACACTGCCATGCTCCTCTCTAACAGAAATAGAGAATTGGCCCCTAACCATACACACTGCCATGCTCCTCTCTAACAGAAATAGAGAACTGGCCCCTAACCATACACACTGCCATACTCCTCTCTAACAGAAATAGAGAATTGGCCCTTAACCATATACACTGCCATGCTCCTCTCTAACAGAAATAGAGAACTGGCCCCTAACCATACACACTGCCATACTCCTCTCTAACAGAAATAGTGAATTAGCCTCTAACCATATACACTGTCATACTCCTCTCTAACAGAAATAGAGAATTGGCCCCTAACCATACATTCTGCCATACTCCTCTCTAACAGAAATAGAGAATTAGCCCCTAACCATACACACTGCCATACTCCTCTCTAACAGTAATAGAGAACTGGCCCCTAACCATACACACTGCCATACTCCTCTCTAACAGAAATAGTGAATTGGCCTCTAACCATACACACTGTCATACTCCTCTCTAAGAAATAGAGAACTGGCCCCTAACCATACACACTGCCATACTCCTCTCTAACAGAAATAGTGAATTAGCCTCTAACCATATACACTGTCATACTCCTCTCTAACAGAAATAGAGAATTGGCCCCTAACCATACATTCTTCCATACTCCTCTCTAACAGAAATAGAGAATTGGCCCCTAACCATACACACTGCCATACTCCTCTCTAACAGAAATAGAGAATTGGCCCCTAACCATACACACTGCCATACTCCTCTCTAACAGAAATAGTGAATTAGCCTCTAACCATATACACTGTCATACTCCTCTCTAACAGAAATAGAGAATTGGCCCCTAACCATACATTCTTCCATACTCCTCTCTAACAGAAATAGAGAATTTGCCCCTAACCATACACACTGCCATACTCCTCTCTAACAGTAATAGAGAATTGGCCTCTAACCATACACACTGCCATACTCCTCTCTAACAGAAATAGAGAATTGGCCTCTAACCATACACACTGCCATACTCTTCTCTAACAGTAATAGAGAATTGGCCCCTAACCATACACACTGCCATGCTCCTCTCTAACAGAAATAGAGAATTGGCCTCTAACCATACACACTGCCATACTCCTCTCTAACAGAAATAGAGAATTGGCCCCTAACCATACACACTGCCATACTCCTCTCTAACAGAAATAGAGAATTGGCGCCTAACCATACACACTGCCATACTCCTCTCTAACAGAAATAGAGAATTGGCGCCTAACCATACACACTGCCATACTCCTCTCTAACAGAAATAGAGAATTGGCCTCTAACCATACACACTGCCATACTCCTCACTAACAGAAATAGAGAATTGGCCCCTAACCATATACACTGCCATACTCCTCTCTAACAGAAATAGTGAATTGGCCTCTAACCATACACACTGCCATACTCCTCACTAACAGAAATAGAGAATTGGCCCCTAACCATATACACTGCCATACTCCTCTCTAACAAATAGAGAACTGGCCCCTAACCATACACACTGCCATAGTCCTCTCTAACAGAAATAGTGAATTGGCCTCTAACCATATACACTGCCATACTCCTCACTAACAGAAATAGAGAATTGGCCCCTAACCATACACACTGCCATACTCCTCTCTAACAGAAATAGTGAATTAGCCTCTAACCATATACACTGTCATACTCCTCTCTAACAGAAATAGAGAATTGGCCCCTAACCATACATTCTGCCATACTCCTCTCTAACAGAAATAGAGAATTGGCCCCTAACCATACACACTGCCATACTCCTCTCTAACAGAAATAGTGAATTAGCCTCTAACCATATACACTGTCATACTCCTCTCTAACAGAAATAGAGAATTTGCCCCTAACCATACATTCTTCCATACTCCTCTCTAACAGAAATAGAGAATTGGCCCCTAACCATACACACTGCCATACTCCTCTCTAACAGAAATAGAGAATTGGCCCCTAACCATACACACTGCCATACTCCTCTCTAACAGAAATAGTGAATTAGCCTCTAACCATACACACTGCCATACTCCTCTCTAACAGTAATAGAGAATTGGCCTCTAACCATACACACTGCCATACTCCTCTCTAACAGAAATAGAGAATTGGCCTCTAACCATACACACTGCCATACTCTTCTCTAACAGTAATAGAGAATTGGCCCCTAACCATACACACTGCCATGCTCCTCTCTAACAGAAATAGAGAATTGGCCTCTAACCATACACACTGCCATACTCTTCTCTAACAGTAATAGAGAATTGGCCCCTAACCATACACACTGCCATGCTCCTCTCTAACAGAAATAGAGAATTGGCCTCTAACCATACACACTGCCATACTCCTCTCTAACAGAAATAGAGAATTGGCCCCTAACCATACACACTGCCATACTCCTCTCTAACAGAAATAGAGAATTGGCGCCTAACCATACACACTGCCATACTCCTCTCTAACAGAAATAGAGAATTGGCGCCTAACCATACACACTGCCATACTCCTCTCTAACAGAAATAGAGAATTGGCCTCTAACCATACACACTGCCATACTCCTCACTAACAGAAATAGAGAATTGGCCCCTAACCATATACACTGCCATACTCCTCTCTAACAGAAATAGTGAATTGGCCTCTAACCATACACACTGCCATACTCCTCACTAACAGAAATAGAGAATTGGCCCCTAACCATATACACTGCCATACTCCTCTCTAACAAATAGAGAACTGGCCCCTAACCATACACACTGCCATAGTCCTCTCTAACAGAAATAGTGAATTGGCCTCTAACCATATACACTGCCATACTCCTCACTAACAGAAATAGAGAATTGGCCCCTAACCATACACACTGCCATACTCCTCTCTAACAGAAATAGTGAATTAGCCTCTAACCATATACACTGTCATACTCCTCTCTAACAGAAATAGAGAATTGGCCCCTAACCATACATTCTGCCATACTCCTCTCTAACAGAAATAGAGAATTGGCCCCTAACCATACACACTGCCATACTCCTCTCTAACAGAAATAGTGAATTAGCCTCTAACCATATACACTGTCATACTCCTCTCTAACAGAAATAGAGAATTTGCCCCTAACCATACATTCTTCCATACTCCTCTCTAACAGAAATAGAGAATTGGCCCCTAACCATACACACTGCAATACTCCTCTCTAACAGAAATAGAGAATTGGCCCCTAACCATACACACTGCCATACTCCTCTCTAACAGAAATAGTGAATTAGCCTCTAACCATACACACTGCCATACTCCTCTCTAACAGTAATAGAGAATTGGCCTCTAACCATACACACTGCCATACTCCTCTCTAACAGAAATAGAGAATTGGCCTCTAACCATACACACTGCCATACTCTTCTCTAACAGTAATAGAGAATTGGCCCCTAACCATACACACTGCCATGCTCCTCTCTAACAGAAATAGAGAATTGGCCTCTAACCATACACACTGCCATACTCCTCTCTAACAGAAATAGAGAATTGGCCCCTAACCATACACACTGCCATACTCCTCTCTAACAGAAATAGAGAATTGGCGCCTAACCATACACACTGCCATACTCCTCTCTAACAGAAATAGAGAATTGGCTTCTAACCATACACACTGCCATACTCCTCACTAACAGAAATAGAGAATTGGCCCCTAACCATATACACTGCCATACTCCTCTCTAACAGAAATAGTGAATTGGCCTCTAACCATACACACTGCCATACTCCTCACTAACAGAAATAGAGAATTGGCCCCTAACCATATACACTGCCATACTCCTCTCTAACAAATAGAGAACTGGCCCCTAACCATACACACTGCCATAGTCCTCTCTAACAGAAATAGTGAATTGGCCTCTAACCATATACACTGCCATACTCCTCACTAACAGAAATAGAGAATTGGCCCCTAACCATATACACTGCCATACTCCTCTCTAACAGAAATAGAGAATTGGCCTCTAACCACACACACATACACACTGCCATCATCATCCTGTGCAATGCCGATAAGCGTGGGCGGTCATATCTCGTCATCTTATTCGAGCACCAGAGTCGCGGATCAGATCAGTGTCCTTGTCTCGACCATGCCAGGTGGTCAAATCATCCAGGTATTTACTTCTCTGCCTTCCCCTTGTTCTTTTCCCCTCAATCTTGCCAGTTGTCACCAAGTTCTCTAATTTATTTCTTCTCGTAACATGACCAAAGAAATGCTGACTGTCTACATCTAATTTCTCTAATCAGTTTGCGATTTTAAATTTTTTTTTTTTTTTTTGGGTAAGACTTTGTCATTTGGTTTTCTGTCTGTCCATGGTATTCTTTGCATTTTCCTCAGAAATCACATTTTCACAGCCATCAGATTTTTTTTCAGCTTGACTGCTCATTGTCCACGCTTCGCATCCATGCAAAAATACAGCTTCTATGTAGCACATCAACATACAACTCTTCTTCTAGTAGGAAATGACATATTTTTTATTGGTCAGTATGTTTTTTTCATCTTGTAAAATGCTACCTTCGCCATGGCGATTCTTGTTCTAATATCTTCAAGGCATTGTACCGATACACTTGTTTAAGACACAGATTATGATCGTGAATAGGATGAAAGACATTTCGTCCTAGTGAAGACCATAATCCGTATCTTCTTTCAGTTCAAACCTAACCGTAATTGTTCACTGTGTGCAACAACCGCATCTACTAAATGCTGCAATTATTGCTAATTGTCTGCAATCAGTACTGTATCATCTGCATATCTAATGTTATTGATGTTTCGTCCTCCAATGATGATTCATTTCATATCTTCTATATTTTTGAAAATAGTTTCAATGTACAGTAAAGGGAAAAACGATCTGGGGGCTTTACACAACAATGCCATACTCCTCACTAACAAAAGAGAATTGGCCAATAACGATCTGCTTGCAATTACACAATGGCATACTCCTCTAACACACTAACGAATCTTCGCTAACTGCTAGCTAACGTAATGCGCCAATATCACTATTTATGAAACTTTAGGTATATATATAAAGTCATAGTCCTACGCTCTGACGTCATATTTTACGACCACATTTTCAAAACATTGGCGGGAAATTTCTTGGGTCCCTTCCGGATGTCATGATGACTACTTCCGGTCCTCGGGTACTCCCTACCGACCACCCCGCCCACAGGTACCTCCTCCGGCCGCCTCCGCTTCCCCCGACCGCTTCCGAGCCCAGTCAAAGACAGCGGTGCAAGCCCCGTGCATGTGGATTACTTATATAGATAAGTAGACCAACTAGTCACCGGGGACCTGGGTCTAGTCCCAGTGTGTAGGTGTGTGTGTGTGTGTGTGTGTGTGTGTATAGGGGTAGGCCAATGTGTGAGGGCGCGATGGAGTAGGCCCCTACCCCGATATTAACCTTTGCCCCTCAGAGAGAGGCCTTCATACACACATCGAGATATGAAGAATAGTAAGTAAAAAGACCCTCGCCTGACCCCAAATGTAGTGTATACTACACTTTGATCTGAGCCAACAGGAGCATAGACGATGTCACATTACCCCTAACCCACTCAACCTCAAGGAGAAGGTATAGTAGGGTCCATCACTGGCTCAGAAAGATAGTCCTGTGACTAGACAGCTACCGAAGCAGCTGAATATGGTTTTACCCTCACAGTCTTATCAATCCGAAGGTGAATGTTGTCCACAAGGGAAATGGACACCGTAGACGATGTCGTGTGTAATGCTGGTATCTTCAGCTTTAGGAAAAAAAGTCTGAAGCCAGATTACGGTTAATAATTCTATATATGGGTATATTGCCACAATTAATAAACACGTAATACCATATAGGTAGTGATTAATTCTAGACAAAACAACACTGCCATACTCCTCACTAACAAAAGAGAATTGGCCAATAACGATCTGCTTACAATTACACAATGGCATACTCCTCTAACACACTAACGAATCTTCGCTAACAGCTAGCTAACGTAATGCGCCAATATCACTATTTATGAAACTTTAGATTCATATCTTTAAGTCAGCCAATCGGATCATGTTTAAATATCAGTCAAAACAAGTTATAGAAGTAATGCAAAGTTTGAGGACACAAACGAGGTTGACAATGCGAACATGAGGACATGAATACACTACAAGAACAACTAAATATGTATCGTAAAGACCTGCTAATAATGTTTTAACACACATATTGGCAGCACACAACAGTCAACAGAAACAACCATTCAGGAATAGTTCAGCACATAGAGAAGATGGCATGGAAGGGGTCTAGTACACGCATTGATATAAGCCGCTGGACATCATAAGATGTTGGGATTCGTGATCTCCACGCCATCCGACAAGGCACTTGATGATAATGGGGAGGACGACATACATCATGCTCACTGTTTTTTCAAGAAATGGTACAAGCTGATAACATCAATTAGTATTAATTAATATTGAAATACAATGAAGTAGTAGTCCTCTTTCTGTGTATTCTCAGTTGTGTCAAGCTCATCTTACCTCAATTAAATATTATCTGTGACAAGTTGGGAAATACCTTAACAAAAATCTAAAAATATGGCAGGAATATTGCAGTGGAATGTATGATATGAATTACTATGAGGATATGAATGATTTACATGAAGCAATGACAGCAGAAACAGAACCTGAACCCTCATTAGTTGAAATTGCATGGGCAATAAAGAACCTGAAGAATGGTAAATCACCTGGAAGTGATGATATACCAGCTGAACTAATTACAGGGGGGGGGGAAGAGAGAAGAAAGCGTACATATCTATCACGCATTATGTACAAAAGATATGGAAATATGGTATCTGGTCAAAAGATTAGAAGAGAACTATTTTCATTCCAATACTAAAAAAGGGCAACCTGAAATTATGCACCAAGTATAGAACTGTTGCCCTGATCAGTCATGCAAGTAAAATTCTACTAAAAATCATAATGGGAAGACTTCTTAAGAAAATGGTCTTTTCCATCAATTTGTAGATCATCAATCATTCTTATCATGTCGACATGTCTCACTTTATCGAAAGCCTTTGTGTAGTCAATAAAGCAAAGGTGTAGATCTGTGTTTACTTCTATAGAACGTTCAATTATTGTTCTCAGTATGTACACTGCATTTACTGTACCCTTGCCTTCTACAAACCCGCATTGTTCCTGTCCTATTTCAGGTTGTATTTTCTTCCTAACTCTTTGCATCATCATTCTTGGCAAAATCTTCGTGATGTGACTCATTATACTAATTGTTCGATGTTGATCACATTCCAAGGCTCCTGATTTCTTTGGGATTGCAATAAATAGAGAATTACATAATTCATGAAGTATATATATATCTCCAGTATCATATATTGTATTCAGGAGTCTGGTAACTTTATCTATTTCGTATTCCTCTAAAGCAATATTCATTTCCGGTTTGGGCCAAGATGGCTGGACGTGTTTTCTTCTAGCTTGGCTTAAGACGGTTGATCAACGGCTTGACAATCCGTCATTATAAATCTTCCCGTTGTTTCAGAATCAGTTTTATGGCTCTAAATGTTAGACGCTTCGCTCGAACTTGTTAAATTCCAAGGACGAACATCATAAAATCTTTCTATAAGGAGACACGTTGATGCGTGAGAACAGAATCAGGCAACTCTGACTGGTTCTCAGTGGAAACGGGAGTGAAACAGGGTTGTCTCTCACCGATGCTATCGATTGGGTCATACGCAAATGCATAAACAACACAAGTAGGGGTATCCATCGGGTTGACAACATTCTAGAAGACCTGGACTTTGCCAACGACGTAGTGCTTTTGAGTTCAACACACCCAGATGCCCAAGAGAAAATAAACCATCTCCAAAATGTTTCAGGACAAATTGATCTCCAAATTAACACCACAAAAACAAAAACTATTGATCTTACCAACAGTTCAGACGACACCAAATTAAGCAACCATGTTCTTGAAAAAGTCAACAGCTTCACATACCTAGGAAGCAAAATGACATCTACAGGGGACTCAACACCAGAAATATCTTCTAGAATCGCACTGGCATCTGGTGCCTTTAATAAACTGTCAAACATCTGGAAGTCAAAGACACTCAGCAAACACAGAAAACTTAAAATCTTCATTTCTTGTGTGATTCCAGTGCTAACGTATGGATGTGAGAGTTGGAAATCAACGGTAGCTTTAGATAATAAAATTAGACAATTTTGAGAACAAATGTCTTAGAAGAATTCTAAACATCCAGTGGACAGATTTCAAAACCAATGCGCAAATAAGACAAGAGAAAAAGCAAGATATTGTATCCTATTTTATAAGAAAACGCCGTTGGAACTACATCGGTCATGTACTCAGAATAGACAAAACAAGACTCCCCAACCAAGCCCTCATATGGTCACCAGTAGGGAAAAGAAAACGGGGGAGACCAAGAGAGACCCTGCGTAGAACCATCATCAGAGAAGGCTCATTCAACGGCCAAGTGAACATCCAAGATCTACAACAGGTAGCAGCGAGCCGCCAGACATGGAGAGCCATGAATTCTGCCCTATGCGCCGGCTTAGGCTCAAGAGTTAAGACTAACTAACAAACTAACTAACTAACTAATAATCATTTCTGTTGTGATGCTGTCGTCTGAAACAGGGGTCTTGCCAGTTTTCATATGGTTAAGAGCATTCTGAACCTCCATCTTTAAAATTGATGGTCCTTTTTAATATCATACTGTTCTCTGTTATCATCATAAAGGTTTTTCACATAATCTGACCATACATGTAAAATCTAATCTTTTTCTGTTATAATTTCTCCATAAGTTGTCTTTAGGCAGCCTGCTGGTGTATGTGCTCTTTGATTAGTAAGCTCCTGAATTCTTTTGTGCATTAGTTTGCTGAAGAGAAAGAAGATCATATTAAAGAAGACTTTTATAATGGTCTGGAAAATGTCATAGAAGAAACCCCCAAACAAGACATCCTGATTGTGCTGGGAGACTTCAACGCAAAAATAGGTAGAGAGCAAACTCATAAAAATGTTTCCGGTATCGAAAGCCTACATACAACTTCAAATGATAATGGATGGAGAGTCATCAAACTAGCAGAAGCCAAAGGACTGCAGATCAGCAGTACCAGACTGCAAATAAAGGATATACATAAACAAACTTGGAAATCCTGTGACAAGAGAACCTATAATCAAATAGATCACATTTTAATTAACAACAAAAATGCATCAAACATACAACAAGTTAGAAGCTATAGAGGAGCTGAGTGCCACAGTGACCACTTTCTCGTTGGGGCAAAATTTAAAATAAAACTTAAGCGAGCTTTCTATACTAAATTACAAAGATTGCACCCAACATATAACAGAGAAAAACTACAAGAAATTACTGTTAAAGAGAAATTTACAGATGAAATCAAATGTAAACTTGAAACTCTGCAAAACCCTTCGGAGGAAAGCGTTGACCAAACTTGTTTGAACATCAAGAATACAATTCAATCTACCGCAGAAGAATGTCTCGGTGTGTTAACCACGCATAGAAAGAACAGATGGTTCAATCAAAAATGTGAAGAGGCAGTCATTAGGAAAAAGAATGCCAGACATTTATGGTTAAATGACATCAACAACATCCAAAAGGAAGAGCATTATAGAAATGAATGTAAAGAGGCTACAAAAATAGTCCGACAGCAGAAGCGAGAATATATGAGTAATATAATCAAAGATATAGAAACTAATCACCAGAAAAACGAATCCAGATAGTTTTTTTAAAGATCTGAAGTCAATGAAACGAGGGCACCATCACAACACATATGGTTTAAAAGACAAAATGGGAATATGATAAATACCAATGAGGAAATGTGCAACACATGGACAGAATGTTTTGTTGAATTACTAAATTGTGAAGCTCAAAGTAACACTTTCCCACAGGAAGAGGATCTAACGTGTGAACCACAAATTGAAGAATCTGCATTTGAAGAAATTCTATATGTAATCACATGACTTAAAAACAATAAGGCAACTGGGCTGATGGAATTGCTGCTGAATGTATAAAGGCGGGCGGCCATAATTACATCTAAATCTATACGAACTAGTAATAAAAATCTGGAGGACAGAAGAATTACCCCATGACTGGAAAGAGTCATTATTGATATCCATCTTTAAGAAATGAGACAAGTTCCAGTGTGAAAATTATAGAGGAATAGCACTACTGTCCACAAGCTATAAGATAATATCCGCAGTATTACTAAATAGACTAAAGCCATATTCAGAATACATATTAGGTGACTACAAGGCGGGTTTTAGACAAAACAGATCAACAATAGATCAGATATTTATCTTACGACAAATAGCCGAGAAAAATTGGGAATATAAAAGAGATCTCCATAAAAAAATTTTTGGATTTTAAAAAGCCTTATGATAGTGTCCATAAGAATAGTCTATGGAATTCTATGCGGGAATTTGGAATACCAAGGAAGTTAATCAACATGACCAGACTATGGATGCAAGATACTTATAATATAGTAACATATAAAGGCAGGAAATCAGACCTTTTCCAAATAACATCTGGCTTGAAACAGGATGATGCACTATCGCCGCTACTCTTCAATCTGGCTCTAGAGAAAGTTGTTAGGAGGGTAAAAGAGGAATGTGATATTGGAGGAACATCCAAACTGCTTGGTCATGCAGATGATACAGATATTATAGGGGAAAATGAACAAAAGACATTGGAAATATTGACTCACTTAAAGGAAAAAGCCCAAAAGATGGGCCTGGTTATCAACCAAGATAAGACAGAATATATGGTAATTTCAAGAGAAGGAATGGCTAAAAACTCTGGCCACATACAAATAGATAATATGACCATTAAAAGAACAGAAACATACAAATACCTGGGTACAATCTTCAACTGCTCCAACATCATAAGGGAAGAAATACAAACTAGAATCAATTCTGGAAATAAGATATACTATGCACTACAACATCTACTAAAATCAAATGCGCTATCTCGTAACACCAAGATCACAATATACAAAACACTGATCAGACCAGTTGTGCTGTATGGCTCTGAAACCTGGAGTACAACGAAAGGAGACGAAGCCTTGTTACAAACCTTTGAGAAAAACATTTTAAGACGCATCTTTGGACCCATTAGGGATACACAAAGTGGAGAGTGGAAAAGAAGAAGTAACAAAGACATTTATGATCTGTTTAAGTCCCCGCTAATCACTGGTATCATGAAGGCTAATAGACTACAATGGCTGGGGCATATAGAAAGAATGGAAGATAATAGGGAAACAAAACTCGCTTACACTCAGGAAATAAATGACCGTAGACCCCGAGGTAGACCAAGAAGACGGTGGAGAGATAATATATATACATACCTACAAGCACTTGGAATCAACGACTGGCAAGAGAAGGTCAACCAGAGAGATGAATGGAGACGGATTGTATCTGCAGCAAAGAACCTCAATGGCTCGGAATGCTGAAGAAAAAGAAGATTAGTTTGGTATTTTTACTGTTTTGTTGGTTTTCAATTTCTATGCTATTTTTCTCGAGCCATGCTTCTTTTGCCTCCTTACATAATGTTATGATTTTTCTGTGAATTCCTTTATATGTTGCAGGTTTCGTTTTGTTGTCTTCTTGTTTCCATTAGCTGTAAAAAAAAATTCAGTCATCCATGTCTTTCTTTAATTTTGGAATAGTTATTTCTGTAGCTAAACTGATTGAATTCTTCAATATTTCCCATTGATTATCCACATCTTGAAATAGATCTCTAGATCAGACAATATATCAAATTTGCTCTTTACTTCTATGTTAAAATTATCTTGGATTTCTTCGTCAGTTTTCAATTTACACAAATCATATTTAGTACTTGACTTTCTTTAACTTTACCCTCAGTGAGTCTGCAAGTAATCTATGATCACTGTACCAGTCTGCATTGGGAACTGTTTTTACGACTGTTAGCGCATTTCGAAACCGCCTGATAATCAGGATGTAATCTATCTGGTTGGACTCCTCCATGTCCATAATCTTCTAGGATGCTGTTTAAACCAGGTGTTTCCTACAACCATTTCTTGCTCGTTTGCCAATTCTACAAGTCTGTATCCTCTTTCGTTCGCTCTGCCAAACCATGGTTGCCTACACTGCATCCATCGCCTTGATTTCCCACTTTTGCGTTGAAATCACCCATTATAATTTTTATTTCTGATTTTTTACATTTTATCAAAGCACGCTCCATGTCATTATAAAATTCAACTATACTTACTTCACTGCATTCACTTGTTGAATGACATTTATTTTAAAAGGTCTTCCGTTTAATTTTACTAATAGAACTCTGTCTGACACAGCCAAAGCTACAATGGCTACATTAAGAAGTAATAACCTAATATGAAGAATGGTCAGATGGAAAGCAAAATGAACACTCGGAACAAATATCTATGAAAGGTGCTGAAAACTCAGTAGAAGGACATGATTCCAAATACACTGGTTCTTGGCATCGCAAATCATCGTTACGCTGATTCTATAGAATCTCGAGATAACCAGACAGGGATACCTAATCCTCAGCCAACTCATTGGCTTCCAAATACGAGAGGGATTCAAATGAAAACATGAAATGATTTTTTTTTCTTTTTTTTTGGGGGGGGGGGGGGGGTATGAATATATTCTGAACAAAAAATATTTTAATGCAAAAAGATAAATAAATTTTTAAAAATGCATCATTTTCGGTGTAGACACCACTGCGTTCAATGCATGTCCTCCAGCGCCGATGAAGTGCTTGAATTCTTGTAGAAAAACAAATATCTTGGTCCCGTGTGTAACCACTCATGCACCATCTGCTGTACGTCTTGATCGTACCAATAATTATTTCCCCCCAGTGATCATCTAAGTTGTCCAAACAGGTGGACACCACTTCGAGGATAGGTTGGCGTATACCAGGGATGTGGTACACACTGAAAGTGGAGGTCTTCGATGGTTTCAATAGTTGCAAGGGCAATATGAAGTGCAGAGAATTTAATGTAAACCTATTCTCATGGTTTGTGGATTATTCAAAGGCATTAGACTGTGTACAACACCAGAAACTTTGGGAAATCATAAGGAATATGGGCTTTCAAACGCATGTATTACAACTCATAAGAATGCTCTATCTAGACCAACAAGCAACGGTTAGAATAGATGGTTAGACATCAGATTGGTTTTACATCAAGCAAGGAGTCCGTCAGGGATGTGTGCTGTCATCCTATTTGTTTAACCTGTACGCCGAAAATATAATGAGAGATGTATGAGATTATATAAATAGGGAGCTATATGATGCCCTAAATATCGGTGGTCATGACATATCAGAGATTCTGTATGCTGATGATACAGTATTGCTATCCACAACACAGAATGTTATAGAAAACCTAATAGCCTCAACCCAATTGAATAGTGAAAATCACAACTTATATCTTAACATAGCAAAAACAAAGATAATGCATAAAGATAAAACTACTATGGAGAAAGAAATATATGTTAATGAGGAAAAATTGGAGGTGGTGGACAATTTTGAATATCCTGGGTCATTGATTACCAACAATGGTGACACAATGAGAGAAATTGAACGACGACTATCAATTGCTGTTCAAAGTCTAAAATAACTGAATGAATTATGGAGTGAGACAGATAGAACTACTCAAATTAGATTTTTAAGAGCATGCATCTTTCCCACGATGTAATACAAAAGTAAATGGGAATATTCAACAGGTGAATCGGTACAATTATCTCGGATCTGATGGGAGATGCCTTGAAGAGATTAGAACAAGAATCGCCATGGCGAAAGTAGCCTTTAGCAAGATGAAAAACATTCTGACCAATAAAATGATGTCAATTCTTCTTCTTCTTCTTCAGCGTTCCGAGCCATTGAGGTTCTTTGCTGCAAATACAATCCGTCTCCATTCGTCTCTCTGGTGGACCTTCTCTTGCCAGTTGTTAATTCCAAGTGCTTGCAGGTCTGTACATGTATTATCTCTCCACCGCCTTCTTGGTCTACCTCGGGGTCTACGGTCATTTATTTCCTGAGTGTAAGCGAGTTTTGTTTCCCTATTATCTTCCATTCTTTCTATATGCCCCAGCCATTGTAGTCTATTAGCCTTCATGATACCAGTGATTAGCGGGGACTTAAACAGATCATAAATGTCATTGTTACTTCTTCTTTTCCACTCTCCACTTTGTGTATCCCTAATGGGTCCAAAGATGCGTCTTAAAATTTTGTTCTCAAAGGTTTGTAACAAGGCTTCGTCTCCTTTCGTTGTACTCCAGGTTTCAGAGCCATACAGCACAACTGGTCTGATCAGTGTTTTGTATATTGTGATTTTGGTGTTACGCGATAGCGCCTTTGATTTTAGTAGATGTTGTAGTGCATAGTATATCTTATTTCCAGAGTTGATTCTAGTTTGTATTTCTTCCCTTATGATGTTGGAGCAGTTGAAGATCGTACCCAGGTATTTGTATGTTTCCGTTCTTTTAATGGTCATATTATCTATTTGTATGTGGCCAGAGTTTCTAGCCATTCCGTCTCTTGAAATTACCATATATTCTGTATTATCTTGGTTGATAACCAGCCCCATCTGTTGGGCTTTTTCCTTTAAGTGAGTCAATATTTCCAATTTCTTTTGTTCACTTTGCCCTATAATATCTATATCATCTGCATAACCAAGCAGCTTGGATGTTCCTCCAATATCACATTCCTCCTTTACCTTCCTTACAACTTTCTCTAGAGCCAGATTGAAGAGTAGCGGCGATAGTGCATCACCCTGTTTCAAGCCAGATGTTATTTGGAAGGGGTCTGATTTCCTGCCTTTACATGTTACTATATTATAAGTATCTTCCATGCATAGTCTGGTCATGTTGATTAACTTCCTTGGTATTCCAAATTCCTGCATAGCATTCCATAGACTATTCCTATGGACACTATCATAAGCCTTTTTAAAATGATGTCAATTGAAACTAGAAAAAGAGTGTTGAGGGGATACATAGAGGCTGTTCTTTTAAATGGATGTGAAACTTTGACAATGAGCAGGCAAGTTGAAAAACGTCTGATGGCTGCAGAAATGTGGTTTCTGAGGAAAATGCAAAGAATACCATGCACATCCTGTGCAATGCCGATAAGCGTGGGTTGTCATATCTCGTAATCTTACTCGAGCACAAGAGTCGCAGATCAGATCAGTGTCCTTGTCTCGACCATGCCAGGTGGTCAAGCCATCCAGGTATTTACTTCTCTGCCTTCCCCTTAATCTTTTCCCCTCAATCTTGCCAGTTGTCACCACGTTCTCCAATTTATTTCTTCTCGTAACGTGACCAAAGAAATGCTGACTGTCTACGTTTAATTTCTCTGATAAGTTTGCGATTTTAATTTTTTTCTTGTAAGACTTTGTCATTGGGGTTTTTGTCTGTCCATGGTATTCTTTGCATTTTCTTCAGAAACCACATATCCACAGCCATCAGATGTTTTTATTTTCAGCTTGACTGCTCATTGCTCACGCTTCGCATCCATACACAAGTAAAGGTTCTATGTAGCACATCAACACACTCTTTTTCTAGGAACAATAGACATCATATTGTTGGACTTCTGTTTTTCATCTTGCAAAAGGCTACCTTCGCCATGGCGATTCTTGTTCTAATCTCTTCAAGGCATCCCGCATCAAATGTTATGACTGTTGTGAGATATTTGTATAGATACACTTGTTTAACACACAGATTATGGTCACCACTAGGACTAAAGATATGTACCTTCTTTTAATTGAAACCAAACCCTAATTGTTCACTGTGTGCAGCAACCTCATCTACTAAATGCTGCAATTATTGCTCATTGTTTGCAACAATTACTGTATTATCTGCATATGTGGTTTCTGAGGAAAATGCAAAGAATACAATGGACAGTCAGAAAAATCAATGACCAAGTAATATAGGAGACAATAGAAAATCGTAAACTGATTAGAGAAATTAGACGTAGACAGTCAACATTTTTTGGACATGTTATGAGTAGAAATGGATTGGAGGACTTAGTGACAACTGAGTCGAGTTCGAAGGAACGAACGAACGAACGAACAAACTTTATTTTCAAAGGGTTAAGAATTGGGCACGCAGGCCCGTCTAACATTCTGCCCTTCTATCACTCTCTTTCATACATTATTTCATTCACACATCATTCAAGGCTAACAAAGAACAGTAGCAATATAAAAGATATGCACTATAAAGGCATGGGCAAAATCCAAACATCAAAACTACACGACACAGTAATATTAGATAATGGTCTGACACTTGTTATTAGCCATGTGGAATATATTGGACTACAAAAAGGTGATTGGCTGTTATACTAGGGTTTTGTTATTATTATTATTATCTCAATTATTAAGGGGGAAGGTAATCCGTATTGAGATAGTGTTCGAATATTTTGCGATTATATGAATAGGGATTGGTGATGTCTTTGATTTCTTGTGGAAGATTGTTCCACAGCTGAGATGCAGAGTACGTTAAGCTTGTTTTGTATAAGTCAATCCTAGGCTTCGGAATGTGTAGTATATTTAAACGTTTACTGTGTCTAGCATTATATTTAAACAAAGGCCAAAGGTAATTTGGGGCATTCCGATGCAGGATTTTGTGAATTAGTTTAGCTTTATTGAAAAGCAGGCGTTTGCGGAATGGTAGTAACTGAAGGCGTTTATACAGGCTAGGATTGTCAGATAAATGTTTGCTATAAATTAGACTCATGGCCCGTTTCTGGAGTGAGTAAAGTCACTTAGTGTTTGAATTAGAACAACCGTCCCAGATTGTAGAGCAGTAGTCAAAGTGTGTCTGTATATGAGAAGTATAGAATAGTTTCCTTGTGTCCTCATCAAGGAAGTTTGTAATCTTGGCGAGTTGATAGACTTTTTTCGCTGTTTGTTTAATGAGCGCTTGAACATGGGAATTAAAGGTTAGGTTTCTATCAATGATTAGGCTTAATGTGTTGTGCTCAATTACACTTTCTACTGGCATGTTATCGATGTGAAGTTGAAGTGATGTGTGTGGGCTTAGAGTTTGAAGTCTTTGTCTGGTTGTTAATAACATTGCTTTTGTTTTAGTGATGTTAATTTGCATACGGTTTGAATAGCTCCACCTAACTACATTATTTAATTCTTGTTGTAAAGACGACTCCAGTAAAATACAGTTTTCAGCGTTTGTGTACACCGTACAGTCATCTGCAAATAGATCGCAGGACGACGAAAGATGCAAAGGTAGATCGTTAATATATATGGCAAACAATAGACTGCCAAGAATAGAGCCTTGCGGTACTCCAATATTGAAGGTAGTGGTATGAGACAGAGATTTATAATGTGATACTACTTGCTTTCTGTTTGATAGAAAAGATGATATTAGAGTGACTACATTAAGGCCAATTTTCATTGTCTCGAGTTTTTTAATTAAAATAACAAGACCAAGAGGAAGAACGAGAGGATAATAACTGGATGGCTTGGTCACATGACATGGACGAGACAGGAACACTGAGGTGATCCACGACTCTGGTGATTGAGTCAAATGGCGAGTCATGACCGCCCACGCTTTTAGGCATGGCACATGATTGATTGATTCATTGCATTTTTTCCCCCAGCAAAATACGCATGTGAGACCTGGACACTTACTAAGCAAGCTGATCAGCGTATAAATGCCTTTGAATATAAATGTTATAGACTAGTTCTAAGAATATCTTGGGTAAAGAAAAGAACAAATGCATACATACTTCAAGAGCTGAATATTGAAGAAGGCTGGTTATTA
The DNA here is from genome assembly GCA_963921405.1 of Cepaea hortensis. Classification (NCBI taxonomy): domain Eukaryota; kingdom Metazoa; phylum Mollusca; class Gastropoda; order Stylommatophora; family Helicidae; genus Cepaea; species Cepaea hortensis. The sequence goes on from OY992891.1 coordinate 97,490,245, forward strand.
AAACGATAAAACAAAGAAAATTGAAATATTTTGGTCACTTGAAACGTCTCTAAAGTTTGGAGAGAACAATAATGGAGGGGTATATGCCTGGGAAGAGAGGAAGAGGAAGGCCAAAGAGAAAATGGGTCCAGGATGTGGCGGATGATCGCCAGATGTGTGTATCGGACGCGGGACATCTTGCTTATGATCGAGAAGTTTTCCGGAAGGTTGTTATGGGAGCGAGGTTATGCAAAGGACATGCTACTGAATGAATGAATGAATGAAGGGTAATATGGGGTTGAGCATTGTCATGTTGCAAAACGCCTCCTTCACTCAGAGGTCCACGCCATTTCGATTTTATTGTGAGTCGAAGATGATTCCTGAGAAGATTTGTGTACGTATAACTGGTGACAGTTTTTCTTCTTGGCATGTAGTGTTCTAAAATAACGCCTCGTTCATCCCAAAAAGAGAGTCAGCATAACCTTCCCAGCAGATGGCTGTATTCGAAACTTCTTTATTTTTGGTATATAGGGGTGGCGCCATTCCTTGCTCGTTCTTTTCGTTTCCGACTCTTCGTGGTGAACCCAAGTTTCATTGCCAGTAACAATTCTTGACAAGAAACCATCAACTTCTGCTCCAAGGCACTGCACACGTTCTCGACAAGCATCAGTGTGTCCCTGTTTCAGTTCGGGAGTAAGCTGCCGTGGCACCCACCTTGCAGATACCTTGCGATACTGTAGCACATCATTGATAATGTTGTGAGCTGAATTTTGACTGATGTCAAGATGTCCAGCAATGCTGCTCACAGAACTGCAACAATCGACTCTGGGGTTACTACTTGGTGTGCCTAACCCGGCCGTGAACATTCTGTCACAGAAGTCACACCGATGTGAGACCGCCTACTCCACTCATTCACTTGCTGGACTAACCAGCATGCATCACCAAACTGGACCTTCATTCGATGATGAATTTCAATAGGGTTCCTCCCATCACTGATTAAACAAAAACGGATATCAGAAAGCTGCTCCACTTTCGTGCAAGTCAAATGTGGGTAGTTATCTTTGAAATAAACTTATTACGTCACCGTGTTCATTTCCACCGTGATTGCACATGCTTAACCCTCTTTACATCCTTAACAACAATATTGACAGGTTACAATACAATGTGGTCCTCTCAGTGCTGGAGGTCCCGGGTTGAAGCCCCAGTGAGGCCCGGGATTTGTTCACGTGGACTTCTAGTAATAATTTCCCCTTGCTATAATGTTGTTTCCTCTAATATTACGCTCGAATCAGGAACCAAAGTGAATCAATCGTAACGAAAATTAGTTCAGCAACGACGGAATTCCTCGTCGAATATACACATATTTATTGATGGCAATCGTTCATACAGTGTAATGACGTCACCGTTCCCTTGTTGATAGGAGGGCCGGTGAAAGACAATTAATAATCATTTGTAAATATTTAACATTACCTGTAGAGTCCGATTCCAACATTCTAATGTTAATCACTAACGAGTAAAGTTCATCCGATGCCTCGTTCCGTGCCTTCTATTACGTCTTTGATTCAAAGAATATGATTTACGTTGAGCTAGGTGTGTGTTGATGATTTACGTTGAGCTAGGTGTGTGTTGACGCCATGACCTCTATCTGACAAACGGGTCGGCAGTTCTGATACACTCTCATTTCCTCACTTTCTCTTTGTTAAACTTTCATCTTCCATTCGTCCTCGGTAATGCAGACTATGCCTCTTGTCCTGATCTTTGTGGATTACCAGATGTTATGGTCGATACGCCTTTTCTGCTGACTATTTGCCTTCATAGTTAATGTTGTTATCATGCGACCGCCTCCATCGATCATCCCATAATCTAACTAAGTTTAGTGACGTAGTACGCCGTGGCGTCATATAGCAACTTGTGTATTATGTTGCTTCTTGATTAACTCTTCTTGTCCCGTTTGCCAAAATTTTCTTATCTGATTTTAAATCACTGTCTCTTGCCTCCGACGCTACATGGCACCCCTGTTCTCGAGGTAGTGAGATCGGACGCCCGTGTGTAGTGTTGCGAACGTAAAAATTCCCTTGGCAGTCGGAAATCGAAAAGAGTAGCATAACGGGGCTGCCCGGGCAAAATTTCGAGTTAAAAATCTACCCGACGTAATTCAGGATCCTCGCTGGTGCTACGGAGTTCCTGAACTGAACTGAGATTCTCTGGACTCAGGCTTGAGTTAGGAGTAGAATGGAGCACTTATGGGCTGTACCCGTGTGCCGTGTTGCTGATCCGTCGACTAAACTAAAACTAAACTAAGATCCGTGGCCCTCTCATTTGGCACGAACAACGAGCATGTATTCTTAAAATATTATGTCCAATGATAATTGGTAACCACTGGCCACGAGGCACTCACGCGTGACCATTTGTCTCTTCCTTCTCCAGGCTTCTCGAGGAGCCAAGCCAGCCTTTGCCACTGTTGACTGTGCCAAGGAATCAGCTCTGTGTGCCAGTCAAGGCGTCCCATCATATCCGTTCTACAAGCTGTACTCGGGAGGCTACTTGCTCAAGGCCGTCGAAGACTTTGGATAACCGAACAACGGCTGAACTATGGCTGAACTCTGGATGTAGCTGCTTGCAGTGTATTATTCAACAGCCTGGCATAATAGAGGCTACACATATTTACCTATTTATATTCGGCTAAACCCCGTGTGTTAGGTGTATAACCCTGTCTATAGTTGACCGAACCCTGTATCTTAGATGTATAACTCAGTTTATAGTTGACCGATCCCTGTACGTTAGACGTATAACTGTCCCTGTTTAAACTTGAACGTGTTTTAAGTAAAATTGTTGCTATTTATACTTGACCGAATCGTGTGTGTTAGAAGTGTACTTGTGTCTGTTTATGCATGCAGAATTCTGTGTTAGACTTATAACTGTGTCTGTTTATACTTGACCGAATCATGTGTGTTAGAAGTGTTCTTGTGTCTGTTTATACTTGACCGAATCCTGTGCGTTAGAAGTGTTCTTGTGTCTGTGTATACATCCAGAACTCTGTGTTAGACGTATAACGGTGTCTGTTTATACTTGACCGAATCATGTGTGTTAGAAGTGTTCTTGTGTCTGTTTATACTTGACCGAATCTTGTGTGTTAGAAGTGTTCTTGTGTCTGTGTATACATCCAGAACTCTGTGTTAAACGTATACCTGTGTCTGTTTTTAATTGACAGAATCATGTGTGTTAGAATTGTTCTTGTGTCTGTTTATACTTGACCGAATCATGTGTGTTAGAAGTGTTCTTGTGTCTGTGTATACATCCAGAACTCTGTGTTAGACGTATAACTGTGTATGCGTATACTTGACCGAATCCTGTGTGTTAGATGTATACTTTTTTATGTTTATACTTGATCGAACCTTGTGTGTTAGCCGTAAGATTGTGCCAGTGTATGCTACACGGCTCTGAACACCATGAGTTAGATGCACTCATCACTCAGTGTGTTCTATATTGGTCCCAACTGTTCCACTGAAGCAACATGTGTGTCCTGTATTGGTCCCAACTGTTCCACTGAAGCAACATGTGTGTCCTGTATTGGTCCCAACTGTTCCACTGAAGCAAGATGTGTGTCCTGTATTAGTCCCAACTGTTCCATTGAAGCAACATTTGTGTCCTGTATTGGTCCCAACTGTTCCACGGAAGCAACATGTGTCCTGTATTGGTCCCGACTGTTCCACGGAAGCAAAATGTGTCCTGTATTGGTCCCAACTGTTCCACTGAAGCAACATGTGTCCTGTATTGGTCCCGACTGTTCCACGGAAGCAAAATGTGTCCTGTATTGGTCCCAACTGTTCCACTGAAGCAACATGTGTGTCCTGTATTAGTCCCAACTGTTCCATTGAAGCAACATTTGTGTCCTGTATTGGTCCCAACTGTTCCACGGAAGCAACATGTGTCCTGTATTGGTCCCGACTGTTCCACGGAAGCAACATGTATGGTGCAGCAGCCACCCACAACCAGAGATAGACTGTCAAACAACCATTGAACGACTCCAAAACATCTGTAACCAGACATCTTGAGTAGGCAATCCGGCTGAATAAACCTGATACCAATACTCACTGAGTTTTGTTCTACTGGCGTTTTATGTTGCTCTTCCACTCGTAAGTAGTTCTCTGTTGTACTGCCGTAATCTATTGCTCTTCCAATCATATGTAATATGTTGTATTGCTTTGATCTATTGTTCTTCATCTCGTAATTAGGTTACTCTTATATTGCCGTTATCTATTGCACTTCCACTCGTATGTAATTCTCTGTTGTACGGCCGTGATCTATTACTCTTCAAGTCTATGTCTTTGGAAAGTTGGAAAAAAAAACAACGGACATGAAAGGAAATACACTAGACATAACAAAGAGTAGCCTCGCCCGGTAGGGGTAGTCATATTCACCAGGTGACTCCAGACAGTCATCAGGCGACTGGGTGCAAAAGAATATCAACATTGAAAGTAGGAACTTGTAATGTAAGAACTATGATTGCGGATGGGAAATTTGATAGCGTTAAGAATGAAATGAGAAGATTAAATATTAACCTGTTAGGTGTATGTGAGACCAGACGGACAGGAATGGGCATTATGACATCTGAGGAATATAGAATAATCTATTCTGGTGGAGAGAAACAACAGCGAGGAGTAGCAATTATAATGGATACAGAGAGAGCAAAATCAATCAAAGGATATTGGACTGTATCAGACAGAGTGTTACTGGTGAAGTTAAGTGGAAGACCTTTTGATGTCAACGTCATACAAGTTTATGCACCAACAGCAGACAGTAATGAGGACAGCATCGATGAATTTTATAGTTATTTAGAGAAAGAATTCAAGAAATGCAAGAATTCTGAAGTAACTATCATAATGGGTGACTTGAATGCCAAAGTTGGAAATCAACAGGATGGATGCAGAATGAAAGAGGTTGCAGACTAGTACAGTGGGCAAAAGAGCAAGATTTGATTATTGGAAACACCTGGTTTCAACAGCACCCAAGGAGATTATGGACATGGAGGAGCCCTGATCATAAGATTAGAAATCAGATTGATTACATCCTCATCAACAGATGATTTCGAAATGCCTTAAAAGTCTCAAAAACTATACCAAGCGCAGACTTGCTACAGCGACCATAGATTAATCTTAAGCAATTTACATATAAAATGAAAGAAAGTCAAATATTCACCAAGAAACACAAAATGTGATCTACAAGCACTGAAGAGTGAGGAAATAAAAGATAAATTCAATGCAGAGGTAAAAAAACAGATTCGATGCATTGTCCGATATGGAAATATTATTTCAAGGCGTCAGTGACCAATCGGAAATGTTAAAGAAATCAGTCAACCAAGCTGCAGAAACAACCATCCCAAAAGTAAAGATAATAGGACGCAAGAAATGGATGACGGAAGACATCTTAAAACTCATGGAAGTAAGAAGAAATAACAAAAATAACAAGGAAAAATATGAAGAGATTCATAGGAAAATTAGGAAGCTATGCAAAGAGGCAAAAGAAACATGGCTTAAGGAAAATTGCAAGGAAATTCAACACCAACACAATACCCAGAATACCAAATTAATGCACAGAAGAATTAATGACATCACTAACAAAAGAACACGCACATCAACGGGTTGCCTAAAAACCAAAGATGGCAAAATCATAGCAGAAAAAGATCAGATATTACATGCGTGGTCAGATTATGTGAAAGGCCATTATGATGATTCAAGAGAAGAAGAATATGATCATCGGAATAATAATGAAGGACCATCAATGTTGAAGATAGAAGTACAGAATGCACTTAACTAAATGAAAACTGGCAAGTCCCCGGGTACAGATAACATCACAGTAGAAATGATCAATGCCTTAGAAGAATATGGAATTGACCAAGTCACCAGGCTGCTGAACGCAATATACGATACTGGGGATATACCTCCTGAATTATGTAATTCTATATTTATTGCAATCCCGAAGAAATCAGGAGCCATGGAATGCGATCAACATAGAACAATTAGTATAATGAGCCACATCACAAAGATTCTGCTGAGAATTATCATGCAAAGAGTGAGGAAGAAAATACAACCCGAAATAGGAGAAGAACAATGTGGGTGTGTAGAAGCCAAGGGCACAGTAAATGCTGTGTATATACTGAGAACAGTAATTAAGCGTTCTATAGAAGTAAACAAAGATCTATATCTTTGCTTTATTGACTACACAAAGGCTTTCGATAAAGAGAGACATGTCGACATGAGAAGGATGCTTGAAGATCTACACGTTGATGGAAAAGACCTTAGACTTGTAAAAAACATATATTGGAAACAACAATCTGCCATTATTATTGATAACGATGTAGGTCAATATCATATATATATATATATATATATATATATATATATATATATATATATATATATATATATATATATATATATATATATATATATATATATATATATATATATATATCAAAAGAGGTGTGAGACAGGGATGTGTAATGACTCCAGATCTTTTTTCCCTGTACAGTGAAAATATATTTAAAAATATAGAAGATATAGAAGGAATCAACATTGGGGAACGATACATCAATAACGTTAGATACGCAGATGATACAGTCTTGATTGCAGACAATGAACAGGACCTGCAAAATTTGGTAGATGCGGTTGTTGCACACAGTGAACAACTAGGGTTAGAACTGAATATTAAGAAGACACAGATTATGGTCGTCACTAGGAAGAAGGAAATACCACAATGTGATATACGAGTAAATAGGCATATTCTTAAGCAAGTGAATCGATACAGTTGTCTCGGCACAGTCATAATATCTGATGGGAGATTCTTTGAAGAGATTAGAACAAGAATTGCCATTGCGAAGGTAGCCTTTTGCAAGATGAAAAACATACTGACCAACAAAAACATATCAATTGAAACGAGAAAAAGAGTGTTGAGATGCTACATAGAACCTATACTTTTGTAAGGATGTGAAGCGTGGACAATAAGCAGTCAAGCTGAAAAACAGCTAATGGCTGTGGAAATCTGGTTTCTGAGGAAAATGCAAAGAATACCATGGACAGATAGAAAAACCAACGAACAATTCCTTCAAGAAACAAATGAAGATCGTAAACTGATTAGAGTCATTAGACGTAGACAGTCAAAATTGTTTGGGCATGTTATGAGAAGAAATGAATTGGAGAACTTGGTGACAACTGGCAATATCGAAGGCAAGAGACCGAGGGGAAGACCTAGAAGCAAATACCTGGATGGCTTGGCCACGTGGCATGGTCGAGACAGGAACACAGAGCTGATCCACTACTCTGGTGATCGAGTGAGATGGCAGAACATGACCGCCCACGGTTACCGGCATGGCACATGATGGATGGATGGAACAAAGAATGTCAGAGAGAAATGGGTCACATAGGAAACTCTGCAATTGATGAGTATTCGAAAAAAAATAAAAAACCGATAACACAATCAAGATGTATTTCAAAGGATATATACAGAATAAAATATGGAAATGTAATGCAGCGAAAGTAAACTGGCTAAATAGTCGACGCAGGGGTGTAGATAAACAACAAGAGAACATGCAATCAATGTTTTAAAAAATACAAGTGTATATCTGCAAAATTTAGTAGATGCGGTTGGTGCACACAATGAACAACTAGGGTTAGAACTGAATATTAAGAAGACACAGATTATGGTCGTCACAGGGAAGAAAGAAACACCACAATGTGATATACGAGTAAATGGGCATATTCTTAAGCAAGTGAATCGATACAGTTGTCTCGGCACAGTCATAATATCTGATGGGAGATTCTTTGAAGAGATTAGAACAAGAATTGCCATTGCGAAGGTATCCTTTTGCAAGATGAAAAACATACTGACCAATAAAATGATATGAATTGAAACGAGAAAAATAGTGTTGAGGTGCTACATAAAACCTATACTTTTGAATGGATGTGAAGAGTGGACAATGAGCAGCCAAACTGAAAAACATCTGATGGCTGTGGAAATGTTTTTTTCTGAGGAAAGTGCAAAGAATACCATGGAAAGATAGAAAAACCAATGAACAAGTCCTTCAAGAAGCATATGAAGACCGTAAACTGATTAGAGACATTAGACGCGGGCGGTCAACATTTTTTGGGCATATTATGAGAAGAAATGACTTGGAGAACTTGGTGACGACTGGCAAGATTGAAGGGAACAGACTAAGGGGAAGACCGAGAAGTAAATACCTGGAAGGCTTGGCCAAGTGACAGGAAAACGGAGCTTTTCCACAACTCTGGTGATTGAGTGAGATGGCAGAACATGACCAACCACGCTTATCAGCATGTCATTTGTCAGTAACTAACAACAACTGCCTGAACCAGGTAATGAAACTAGAACATTATATACAACAATAAGGAAGAGACAAACATCTTTCTTCAGTCATGTGATGAGAAGAGAGGTATTGGAGAACACCGTGACAACTGGAAAGATCGAGGGGAAGAGAGGCAGAGGCAGACCAAGAGAAATGATGCTGGATGGATTGAAACGGTGGCATGGAGGAATATCATCAGCAGAGTTAATCCAGAACACCAAAGGCCGAGATCTGTGGAGAGCCATGAACGCCTACGCCAGCTGGCAGGGCACTTGATGATGATGATATGACTGATGGAAGGATACACACACACACACACACACACACACACACACACATATATATATATATATATATATATATATATATATATATATATATATATATATATATATATATATCTTCATTTATTCAGTAGCATGTCCTCGTCTTCATTCGCACTGCGAGCGCTAACAAGTCAAGTTGCCTTTTTACGTCAAGAAGCCTGATAAGAGGGAAAATGTCACGTTGAAAGGGCAACAACAAGAAACACGCGGTAGCCAAGATGTGCAGCGTGGGAGCCGACAACAAGAAGAATTAGCATGTCCTTTGCAGAACCACCCTCCCATAACAACCTTCCGAAAAACCTCTCGATCATATGCAAGATGTCACTTGAAACGTCACGACAGTTTGGAGAGAACAATAATGGAGGGGTATATGCCCGGGAAGAGAGGAAGAGGAAGGCCAAAGAGAAGATGGGTGCAGGATGTGGCGGATGATCTCCAGATGGGTACATCGGACGCAGGACATCTTGCTTATGATCGAGATGTTCTCCGGAAGGTTGTTATGGCAGCGAGGTTCTGCAAAGGACATGTTACTTCTTCTTCTTGTCGGCTCCAACGCTTCACATCTTGGCTACCGCGTGTTTCTTGTTGTTGGCCTTTCAACGTGACATTATATATTTTCCACGTCTAACCGTACACGGTGTCCTCCTGTCAGTCCAAGATGTGACAGCGCCATGATATTGTTTCGACCTGAGAGCAAGGAACAACAGTTGACTAACCTTTCCCTCACCGTGGCAATTGACGAGTGCAGATGTTGGCTCGTCGTCCGACCGTGCAAACGACATTACTAGCGCATTTCGCGATCAAATGTTAGCCGCCGAATCTGGTGTGTAAGTTGTGGAAGAGGGAGAATCTGAGACCCTAAGGATATGTCCGGAGTGCATGGGTGATTCCCCAAACAGATAACTAACACAACTGTTGTCTGGTCATTAGTCCTTAGCTTCATAAGTGATATTGAATGTAATAATGTATGAGAGGAATTAGAGAAGAAGGGCAGAATGTCAGACGGGCCTGCGTGCCCAATTCTTAACCCTTTAAACGTAAAGACTGTTCGTTCGTTCATTCGTTCGCTCGTTCCATCATAGATGATGAAACAGATAATTAACACAACTGGTGTCTGATCATTCGTCCACCACAGGTTATGAAACAGATACCTAATACAACTGGTGTATGATCGTTCGTCCATCACAGGTGATGAAGTGTACACCTTCTTTCATCCATCCTGAGGTGGTTTTTAGTAGTTTGTGGGCCCTGAGATGACTTATAAGTCCGGGATGACACTTGATGATGATGATGATGATATCAGTATATGTTTCATAAAGCACCCCTCTTCTCGCTGCATTTGACAGTTGATTTTTTCAACAGTATGTTTTCCATATTGCTAACTTAGTCATAACTCGAGGATAGCCTGCCACAATAATTCACGCCCCAAGGAAACCGAATATGAATGGCTCACTAGAGTGATGTGTATGTTGTCATGAAACTGTCATGGATGGTCATGTATCAACGACCAAGCTAGTCAGATATGGACAGCGCACTGGGTCAGGTGTGAAGTGTTTTTCTTTCACAAAGTGAGCACCAGATCACACCATTCGCACCACCTACATGACGCTCATGCATGCAACGTCAGTGACGTCATCCTTCAAGATGTCTACAGGCCACAGCCGGCCTCCCCAACCCTGCAGTTCCATCCACAGATTCTAGCCATGAACATTTAAATATGGATAGTTTACTGTTCCTTCACATCAGTTGCAGTTTCCTGTTCTAGAATATCCGGCTTGTGGGTAAGTGCTGCATCATACTTGACTGTGATCTAAATCATCGGTAGAGTCATGGCGTCTCAGCTATCATCTTCAGCCACTCTCCAATCTGATAGAGAAGATTCTGTGTTCACATACTCACCTCCATCATGGGCACACAAAGAATGGGAACAGTACTACAACTACCCAAGTTTATCCCAACCCCCATCACCAGGACACGGAATGGTCGAATCACACTTTGCATCTATGTCATCCCTAGTCGTTAGGACGGAAAAGACATCGCCATCCGGCACCTGAAAAAACGTCTCGAGACCGCACTTAGAAAATGCTCACTCACGTGACAGTGATACACGCCAGTCTCACACCTCTACAGCACCATCACCAGCAGGTCATCCCTGGCAAAGAAGTGCAAGAGCAGACACAACAACTCCACCTTCATTGGCAACAATCAATTCCCTCAATGGAAACAGTGGACAAGCTCCGCCCACTCCTAGCATATTGTCATCACTTGGCAACGAGGGACCAGGCTATTGCACGTCTACACCTGGCTTGTCATCTCCCATTGGTACTTCCTTTTTGTTTCCACAGGAGGTATCCCTTCCAGGAGGATCACCTCTGAGATATAGCAGTCAGCAGTCTCCTTGCTCCACAAACAGATCATCATCATCTCCATTTAGTGAAGAGGAAAGTTATGGCTCGTCTCAGGGTTCACCACCAGTTAGATACCACGTGGATTCGGCCACTATGTTTGGAGACTTCGAATCACCTGATCAGAGAGGCAAAGCTGCTGCCCTTCCACCGCGACCACCTACTAAACGAGCAAGACGAGAAGCACTCTCTGAGTCAAGAACACCATCTTTTACTCAACATCCATCTGGTGATTTGATTAGAAGCAACATAAGTGAAAGTCCTTCCTCTTCCTACAGCTCCATCTCAACCAGCTATCCAAGTTTTACAACAGACATATCGCCATCACCACCACTCGGAGGCATTATAGGGAAATTTACCTTCTCCCCGATCGATTCGTTATCACCCAGCTCTCCAAAGCTGTGAATTAGTAAATCCAACCAGACATGGGACGATATAATTCTTTCTTACAATTTCAAACAACTACTAAACCGTCCAACAAGGGTTGCTGACACATCCTCAACTATAATTGATCATATATATGTTACTTGTCCTGATAATATTATTGAATGTTTTATTCCTGTTAGTACATGGTGAAAACTTGGGTTCAAATCTCTTAAATATAAACATTTAAGTATCAAATTTAGAAAAAAAGCATTCAACCAAGATTTATATTTGCAAGACTTAAAAAAACAGCCCTTGATCATGTTTACCAACTTCCTGACCTGGACGATGCATTAGCTTTCTGGACGAAGACAGTCTACAATGTGTTCGATAAACACGTGTCAGTCAAAGAAGTTCAAAAATCAACATAAATCCCCATGGGTCACTAGTGAAGTTCTGGAAATCATGAGAGAGCGAGATACAGCACACAAAAATAATGACTTCATCAAATACCGTAGACTAAGGAATAAAGTTAAATATGAAATTCGTAGGATAAAACAAAGATCATTTTAAAAATTTGATTGTAGATAATTCAAACAGTACAAATATATGGAAGGCTATTAACTTGCTAACCAATAAGAAACGCCCTACAGAATCAGCAATACCAAATTCTATAACATGCGATGAATTCAGTTGGTTCTTTCAATCAGAAATAGAGAATCTAGAGTCTTCAATAACAGACTCATCGTGTAATTTAAATTCACTGGTATCATACTGTGAGGAGAAGTGCACCAGAAATATTCCCGCTGAGATTCCCTTAATTTCTGTTGAAGTTTATAAATATCTCTTAAACCTCAAAGCAACAAATTCACACGGCCTAGATTCACTAATTTGGCTTTGTTAAAAAGGAAGCACTTTCGAAGTGATAGAAGTCTTAGATGACTGTATAAATTATTACTTTCAACGTGCTTTCTGCCAGAAACTAGACGTATAGCGCGGTTTTGTAGAGAACATTGTAGTTTCAAACTGGGTTTAGGGCAGCCATCCCAAACTGTGGAACAGTAATCGAGATGTGATTGGATATAGCATGTATAGAATATTTTTCGTGTGCTTTTGTCCGGGAAGTGCTGGATTTTAGAAAGTTGATAAACCTTTTGTGCTATTTTCTTCTACCACTGATTCAATCTAATGCAATGAACAGCAAGCGCCTAAATTTGTTACATGTACCAATGCCTAGATTGGACCTATACAAAACATATTTCGCCATTTTGGTGCTCACTTATGGAATGATCTTCCTCCAGATATGAACACCCCAATGAGTCCCTACACTTTTAACCGAAAACTCTTTCAATACTTAATCCATAACGACTATATGCCACCATAATTCATCAGCTGGTATAATTGTTCATTATAATTGTTTAACTATAACTGTTTACTATATATGTGTGTGCATGTGGGAAAAAGAGAGAGAGAGAGAGAGAGAGAGAGAGAGAGAGAGAGAGAGTCAGAGTGTGGGAGAGTGAATGTGTGTGTACGCACGTGCATGAGGGTGTGTGTGAGAGAGTGATTGAGCGAGAAATTGTGTGGAAGTGTGTCAGTGCATGCATGCGTACGTGTATGTGTGAGTGAGGGAGTGTGTGCGTGTGCGTGAGTTCATGCGTATGTGTATGTGTGAGAGAGTGTGATTGGGAGAGTGTGTGTGTGTGAAAGATTGTGTGTGTGAGAGAGAGTGAGTGAGTAAATGAGTGAGTGGGGAGTGAATGAGTGAGAGAGTGTTTGAGTGAGTGAATGAGTGTTAGAGTGTGTGTGTGTAATTTAGAGATAGAGAGAGAGTAAAAGAGAGAGTGAGTAAGTGCGCTAGGATAAGAGAGTGAGTGAAACATTGAGTGACAGCGTGAGGGTTTGTGTCTGTCTGTGTGTGAGTGAGAAGAGAGAGAGAGAGAGAGAGAGAGAGAGAGAGAGAGAGAGAGAGAAAGTAAGAGAGTGAGAGATAGAGTGAATGAAATGTGTAGGTGTTGGTGGGTTGGGGTATGTGTGGGTGGATGTTTCGGGGTGTAAGTCGGGGGTGTGGGGCACCTGATATGTGGCATTACCGGGATGTGTGTATGGTGTGTGAGTGGGTGTTGGTTTGTGGTGGGTGGGTGGAGGATAGTGTGTGGTGTGTGTGGGGGATGTGTGTGATGGGTGCGGGGAATGTGTGAATGGGTGGGGGATATGTGTGTGTAGAGTATGTGTGGGTGGTGGGGGATGTGTGGGTGTGTGTGTGTGAGTGGCTGAAGAATGCATAGGTGGATGAAGGATGTGTGTGTGTTTTGGAGCGGGATATGTGAGTGGGTGAAGGATGTGTGTGGGTGGGGGTATGTGTGATCGAGAGATATTTGGTTAGAGGTGGGCGGTTGTGGGGTGTCTGGCTGCGTAGTGGAGGATGTGTGGGTGAGTGCGTGTGTGTGTGTGTTGGTGGATGGGTGGGGATGTGTGTGTGGTGTGTGGGTGGAGATGTGTGCGAGGGTGGGGGATTTGTGTGGTGTGGGTATATGTGCGTGGTGGGTGGGTGAGGCTATCTATGTGAGTGTGGATGGGGGATATGTGTGTTGTGTGTGGGTGGGGATATTGTGTGGTATGTGGGTGACGGATATGTTGTGTGTAGGTGGGGGATGTTTTGGTGTGTGGGTGTGGGATAATGTGGCTTGGGGATACCTGTGTGTGGTGTGTGGGTGGGGAATATTGGGTGGGTGGGGGTGTGTGAGGTACGGTGGGGGATAAGTGTGTGGTGGTGGATGTGAGTTACTGCATGTGTGGGTAGGTGTGTATGTATATGTGGGTGATAAAGGGTGTGTGTGAGTAGATTGGGGATATATAGTTGGGTAGGGAGATGTGTGTTTGTGGGTAGGGAGATGTCTGTTGGTGGGGATGTGTGTGTATGGGTTGGGGATATGTGAGTGGGTGCGTGATGTGTGGGTTGGTGGGGGATGTGTGCGTGGGTGGAGAATGTTTGGTCGATGGAGGCGTGGTTGGGGGATGGGTGCTTGGGGTGTGGGTGGGTGGGTAGAGGATGAGTGAGTGGGGGATGGGTGTGTGGGTTAGGATGTGTATGTGGGTGGGTGCGGGATATGTGGATTGGTGGGAGATCTTTGTGTGGGTGGCGAGTGTGTGTGGGTTGGGGGAACGGGTGAGGGCAATGTGTGTGGATGGGGGATTGTTGGAGGGGGATGGCTCGGTTAGGGTATTATGTGTCTCTGGGTGTGTGTGTGGGTGTGGGGTGATGTGTGGGTGGGTGGGAGATGTGCCTCATAACATGGAAATGTGCATTGTTTATGTTTAGAACATTCATTTTGACAATGTTTTTTCTTCCTATGTAAATGTATAATGCACCGTTGATGAACGAAAGATGAGTGATTGGAAGGGCCGAATGTAAGACGGGCCTGCGTGCCCAATTTGTCACCCTTTTAAAATAAAGTTGATTTGATTTTTGATTTGTCAACAGAATCACCCTCTCCTCTTGGCCCCGCATTTCCGAGGGACGCCATCACACGAAAATCAACGAGACGGCGAATACTCCCCATGAACAGGTCAGGCCTTGGTAACGCCGCGTTTTGGCGGCACATTAAATCTGACGATGCCACTTGTTCAGCGGATACAAGTGGCGACGATGCAAATATTCCGTTTTCCAAAGCAGGGAAGTTTCAGAAGAAGATGTCTGGTTTACAGTCCACCATTGAGTCAAAAGAACTCAGATTAGGCCCACGGACCGTGCCTACCTACACAGTGAGCAGCTTAACAGACAAGACGTACCAGAATTTCGTCACGCAGGAGAAACAGCCTCTTATCTTGTTCTACAGCAGTGTTACGGACGGTCAGCTGAACCCGGAATTCTTCGGTTTATTCTTTTTTGTGGTAAAATATGTGTGTATGAGTGTTGGTGTTCATGCATGAACAGCTTTAAGTGAGACTGATACACCAGGCCTTGATATATGTGCACAAATATATAACACTCAATCAATCAGTCAATCATGTGCCGTGCCGGAAAGCGTGGGCGGTCATGACTCGCCATTTCACTCGATCACCAGTGTCGTGGATCAGCTCAGCGTTCCTGTCTCGTCCATGCCATGTGGTCAAGCCATCCAGGTATTTACTTCTCTGCCTTCCTCTTGTTCTTTTCCCCTCAATCTTGCCAGTTGTCACCAAGTTCTCTAATTTGTTTCTTCTCATAACGAGACCAAAAAAATGCTGACTGTCCGTCATGGTATTCTTTGCATTTTCCTCAGAAACCACATTACACAGCCATCAGATGTTTTTCAGCTTGACTGCTCATTGTTCACGCTTCACATTCACATAAAAGTACAGGTTCTATGTAGCACATCAACACACACTCTTTTTCTAGTAGCAATTAACATCTTTTTATTGGTCAGTATGTTTTTCATCTTGCAAAAGGCTACCTTCGCCATGGCGATTCTTGTTCTAATCTCTTCAAGGCATCTTCCATCAGATGTTATGTCTGTTCCGAGACAGTTGAGATGCTTGTTTTGAGATAATTGTACCGATTCACTTGTTTAAGACACAGATTACGGTCGTCACTAGGATGAAAGATACTTCGTCCTAGTGAAGTCCATAATCTGTATCATCTTTCAATTCAAACGTAACCCTAATTGTTCACTGTGTGCAACAACCGCATCTACTAAATGCTGCAATTATTGCTCATTGTCTGCAATCAGTACTGTATCATCTGCATATCTAATGTTATTGATGTTTCGTCCTCCAATGATGATTCATTTCATATCTTCTATATTTTTGAAAATAGTTTCAATGTACAGTACAGGGAAAAACGATCTGGAGGCATTACACAACAATGCCATACTCCTCACTAACAAAAGAGAATTGGCCAATAACGATCTGCTTGCAATTACACAATGGCATACTCCTCTAACACACTAACGAATCTTCGCTAACTGCTAGCTAACGTAATGCGCCAATATCACAATTTATGAAACTTTAGATTCATATCTTTAAGTCAGCCAATCGGATCATGTTTAAAAATCAATCAAAACAAGATATAAAAGTAATGCACAGTTTTAGGACACAAACGAGGTTGACAATGCGAACATGAGGACATGAATACACTACAAGAACAACTAAATATTTATCGCAAAGACCGGCTAATAATGTTTTAACACACATATTGGCAGCACACAACAGTCAACAGAAACAATCATTCAGGAATAGTTCAGCACATAAAGAAGATGGCATGGAAGGGCTCTAGTACACGCATTGATATAAGCCGCTGGACATCATAAGATGTTGGGATTCGTGATCTCCACGCCATTCAACAAGGCACTTGATGATAATGGGGAGGACGACAAGCATAATGTACACTGTTTTGCAAGAAATAGTACAAGCTGATAACATCGATTACATAATTAATATTGAAATACAATGGAGTGTTAGACCCGGTTCTGGGTATTCTCTATTGTGCTAAGCTCATTCAACTTCAATTAAATGTTGTTTGTGACAAACTGGGAAATACCTTAACAGAATCAAGACAAATTCTTGAAAGATGGCAGGAATATTGCAGTGGAATGTATGATATGAATGATTGTGGGGATATGAATGATATATATGAACCAATGACAACAGAGACAGAACCTGAACCCTCATTAGTTGAAATTGCATGGGCAATAAAGAAACTGAAGAATGGTAAATCACCAGGATGTGATGAGATACTAGCTGAACTAATTAAAACGGGAGGAGAAAAAAGCGTACAAATCTATCACGCATTGTGTTAAAAAAGATATGGAAATAGGTATATGGTCAAAATATTAGAAGAGAACTATATTCATTCCAATACCGAAAAAAGGGCAGCCTGAAATTATGCACCAACTATAGAACTGTTGCCCTGATCAGTCATGCAAGTAAAATTCTACTAAACATCATAATGAGAAGACTTGGTAAGAAAATGGAAGAAGAGATTAACATGGTTCAAGCTGGATTTAGACAAGGAAGAGGAACAAGGGATCACATACTCAATATGCGTTTAATAATAGAGAAGTGCAGAGAATTTAATATAAACCTATTCTCATGTTTTGTGGATTATTCAAAGACATTTGACTGTGTACAACATAAGAAACTTTGGGAAATCATGAGGAATATAGGCTTTCCATCACATGTAGTACAACTCCTAAAAATGCTCCATCTTGACCAACAGGCAGTGGTTAGAATAGATGGCGAGACATCAAATTGGTTTAACATCAAGTATGGATTCCGTCAGGGTTGTGTGCTATCATCCTTTTTGTTTAACCTTTACGCGAAAATATAATGAGAAATGTCAGAGATGATATAAACAGGGAGCTATATGATGCCCTAAATATCGGTGGTCATGAATTACCAGAGAGAGAGTATTACTATCCACATCACAGACTGGTTTAGAAAACTTAATAACCTCAAACAAAAGAAATACTGAAAATTATAACTTATATCTTAACATAGCTAAAACAAAGATAATGCATACAGATAAATCTACTATGGAGACAGAAATATGTGTTAATGAGGAAAGTTTGGAGGTTGTGGACAATTTCGAATATCTTGGGTCAATGATTACCAACAGTGTCCTTCTTCTTCTCTTCTTTTTCAGCGTTCCGAGCCATTGAGGTTCTTTGCTGCAGATACAATCCGTCTCCATTCGCCTCTCTGGTGGACCGTCTCTTGCCAGTCGTTGATTCCAACTGCTTGTAGGTCTGTATATGTATTATCTCTCCACAGTCTTCTTGGTCTACCTCAGGGTCTACGGTCATTTATTTCCTGAGTGTAAGCTAGTTTTGTTTCCCTATTATCTTCCATTCTTTCTATATGCCCCAGCCATTGTAGTCTATTAGCTTTCATGATACCAGTGATTAGCGGGGACTTAAACAGATCATAAATGTCTTTGTTACTTCTTCTTTTCCACTCTCCACTTTGTGTATCCCTAATGGGTCCAAAGATGCGTCTTAAAATTTTGTTCTCAAAGGTTTGTAACAAGGCTTCGTCTCCTTTCGTTGTACTCCAGGTTTCAGAGCCATACAGCACAACTGGTCTGATCAGTGTTTTGTATATTGTGATTTTGGTGTTACGAGATAGCGCATTTGATTTTAGTAGATTTTGTAGTGCATAGTATATCTTATTTCCAGAATTGATTCTAATTTGTATTTCTTCCCTTATGATGTTGGAGCAGTTGAAGATTGTACCCAGGTATTTGTATGTTTCCGTTCTTTTAATGGTCATATTATCTATTTGTATGTGGCCAGAGTTTTTAGCCATTCCGTCTCTTGAAATTACCATATATTCTGTCTTATCTTGGTTGATAACCAGCCCCATCTGTTGGGCTTTTTCCTTTAAGTGAGTCAATATTTCCAATGTCTTTTGTTCACTTTGCCCTATAATATCTATATCATCTGCATAACCAAGCAGCTTGGATGTTCCTCCACTATCACAGTCCTCCTTTACCTTCCTTACAACTATCTCTAGAGCCAGATTGAAGAGTAGCGGCGATAGTGCATCACCCTGTTTCAAGCCAGATGTTATTTTGAAAGGGTCTGATTTCCTGCCTTTATATGTTACTATATTATAAGTATCTTCCATGCATAGTCTGGTCATGTTGATTAACTTCATTGGTATTCCAAATTCCTGCATAGCATTCCATAGACTATTCCTATGGACACTATCATAAGCCTTTTTAAAATCCAAAAAATTGTTATGGAGATCTCTTTTATATTCCCAATGTTTCTCAGCTATTTGTCGTAAGATAAATATCTGATCTATTGTTGATCTGTTTTGTCTAAAACCCACCTGGTAGTCACCTAATATGTCTTCTGAATATTGTTTTAGTCTATTTAGTAATACTGCGGATAGTATCTTATAGCTTGTGGACAGTAGTGATATTCCTCTATAATTTTCACATTGGAACTTGTCTCCTTTCTTAAAGATAGGTATCAATAATGACTCTTTCCAGTCATGGGGTAATTCTTCTGTCCTCCATATTTTTATTATTAGTTCTTATAGCTTTAGATGTAATGCATGGCCACCTGCCTTTATAAATTCAGCAGCAATTCCATCAGTCCCAGTTGCCTTATTGTTTTTAAGTCGTGTGATTACATATAGGATTTCTTCAAATGTAGGTTCTTCAATTTGTGGTTCACATGTTAGAACCTCTTCCTGTGGGAAAGTGTTACTTGGAGCTTCACAATTTAGTAATTCAACATAATATTCTTTCCATGTGTTACACATTTCCTCATTGGTATTTATCATATTCCCATTTGTGTCTTTTACACCATATGTGTTTTGTTGGTGCCCTCGTTTCATTGACTTCAGTTCTTAAAAAAAATTTCTGGCTTCATTTTTCTGGTGATTAGTTTCCATATCTTTGATTATATTACTCATATATTCTCGCTTCTGCTGTCGGACTATTTTTGTAGCCTCTTTACATTCATTTCTATAATGCTCTTCCTTTTGGATGTTGTTGATGTCATTTAACCATAAATGTCTGGCATTCTTTTTCCTAATGACTGCCTCTTCACATTTTTGATTGAACCATCTGTTCTTTCTATGCGTGGTTAACACACCGAGACATTCTTCTGCGGTAGATTGAATTGTATTCTTGATGTTCAAACAAGTTTGGTCAACGCTTTCCTCCGAAGGGTTTTGCAGAGTTTCAAGTTTACATTTGATTTCATCTGTAAATTTCTCTTTAACAGTAATTTCTTGTAGTTTTTCTCTGTTATATGTTGGGTGCAATCTTTGTAATTTAGTATAGAAAGCTCGCTTAAGTTTTATTTTAAATTTTGCCCCAACGAGAAAGTGGTCACTGTGGCACTCAGCTCCTCTATAACTTCTAACGTGTTGTATGTTTCATGCATTTTTGTTGTTAATTAAAATGTGATCTATTTGATTATAGGTTCTCTTGTCACATGATTTCCAAGTTTGTTTATGTATATCCTTTCTTTGTAATCTGGTACTGCTAATCTGCAGTCGTTTGGATTCTGCCAGGTTGATGACTCTCCATCCATTATCATTTGAAGTTGTATGTAGGCTTTCCATACCAACAGTGTAATGAAAGAAATTAAACCACGACTATCAATTGCTCTTCAAAGACTAAAACAACTTAATTAGTTATGCAGTGGGACAGATAGAACTACAAAAATTAGATTTGTAAGAGCATGCATCTTTCCCAATGCCACGTACGCATGTGAGACCTGGACACTTACTAAACAAGCTGAAGAGTGTATAAATACTTTTAAATATAAATGTTATAGGCGTGTTCTAAGAATATCTTGGGTAAAGAAAAGAACAAATCTCCATACTTCAAGAGCTGAATACTGAAAACGATAAAACAGAGAAAATTTATATATTTTGATCACTTGAAATGTCATGAAAGTTTGGAGAGAACAGTAATGGAGGGGTATATGCCTGGGAAGAGAGGAATAGGAAGGCCGAAGAGAAGATGGGTGTAGATTTTAGCGGATGATCTCCAGATGGGCGTATTTTGTTGTCGAAGATTAGCTTCATAAGTGATGTTGAATGAAGGAATGTATGAGAGGAAATAGAGAAGATGGGTAGAATGTCAGACGGGCCTGCTTGCCCAATTCTTAACCCTTTGCAAATAAAGATTGTTCGTTCGTTCTTATCGGACCCGAGACATCTTACTTGCGATCGAGAAGTATTCCGGAGCGTTGTTGTGAGAGCGAGGTTCAGCAGTGTCCAGCTGGAACACGAAGTATTGCAGCTCAACAGAAAACAGTTATGGAAAACAACGGATGTTGAGGCGACAAGCCTTCATCAGCTAACAAATACACGAAAACACAACATATAAACACGGGGCATACACGGCAGTGACTACATTAACTGATTTAGTGACAAACAAACAGTGGGTTTGGCCCAAGCAGAAATTGATGGCAGAAAATGGGAAGTAGGGGGTGTGTCATAATAATGGTCTAAAAAGTGTTAAAATGATAGCAAATATATTGTATTATATATCAAATTAAGTATCATTGCACACAGAACACGTTGGTATTGCTACTGTTGCTATAAGTTAGAAATATAATAATAATATTTGCAGATGTTGTAAACAAAAAATTGAAGACAGAGGTGACAAGTACGTGAAATTTCTACATACCAAAGCGCTAATGCTCCAACGCTGTTTATAATCAAATGAAACTTACTGAATTATGATAACTACACCACTTTGCTACACAAATATCACTAGAACGGCTCCATAACACCAATAAAACACAATAAAAACATCCTGCTTTGAAGCGCATCATTGTCACATAAAATGGAAAATGTCGGAAAATCACGAGACAGGTTTTGACCGTTTTCTGCTGATAAACACAAAATGTACGCTATTTTTTTTATTTAGTTATAATTATTATTCTTTTAAATTTAATTATTTAAATACTCCATAGATATGTGATAGGCAAAGCAAACTTTAGTGGCACAAGTGTGGCTCATTAGCTAATTGGACATGATGACAAACTTTTACGGTTAGCGGCTAAGGTAGCCGGTTAGTTTTGTTTACATTCATAAATATTAATTTTAACCAAATAACCACATTTAACATGTGCTATCAGTTTAGAATCGTTCACAAAGTCCTTTAAATCAGAATAACTACAATCTAACATTGTTTGAAACTATTATCTAATGTAAATATGTGAGGCCGAAAATCAAGGTCGATGCCGTTGTCAAATAAGAAAAGTAAACAAAAGTTTAACTAAGAATTTTTCCTCAATATTCATTCATTTTCGGTCTCTCGTGGCCTGTGTGTGAATGGAAAAACCTTCTTCGTACGAACATCGTCATTTCGGGGCATTCAAATTAAGCATGGCATGCAAACGAAACAAACAAACGAACTGCTAAGATCTTAGCAATACAGTGACCAAGGGGCAAAACAAATTGAGACTATTTGGCAACTGAGTGACCGTTGGCATCGAATAAGGAATAATAATCTAATAATAAAAATTGACAGATAGAAAACAAAACGAAAACGCGAAACAAATATCTCGGAAAAGTGCTGAAAAGTCAATGGAAGGACATGATTCCAAATACACTAGTTCTTGGCAGCGCAATTCATGGACACGCTGCTAAAGAAACTCCAGATAACCAGACTGGGACACCTAACCCGCAGCCAAGCCATCGGCTTCCAAATTACGAGAGGGACTCAAATGAAAACATGAAATGATTTATTTATTTTATTTTTATTTTTTTTTTATTTTTTTTTATTTTTTTTTTTTTGGGGGGGGGGGGGGGGGTTGAAAATATTCTGAAAAAACTAAAAGAAACCAAATGCAGCATTTTCGGTGTTGACACCACTGCGTTCAATGCAATACCCCAGCGCCGATAAAGTGCTCGAATTCCTGCAGAAAAAAAAAAATCTCTTGGTCCCGTGTTTAACCACTCATGCACCATCTTCTGTACGTCTTGATCGGACCGAAATTATTTCCTCCCAATGATCCTCTAAGTTGTTGAAACAGGTTGACATCACTTCGAGGATAGGTTGGCGTATACAGGGGATGTGGTACAAACAGAAAGTGGAGGTGTTCGATTGTTTCAACCGTTGCAAGGGCAATATGGAGTCGATCATTGTCATGTTGCACAAGGCAACCTTCACTCAGAAGTCCACGCCATTTCGATTTTATTGTTGGTGGAAGATGATTCCTGAGAAGATTTTTGTACGTATAACTGGTGACAGTTATCCTTCTTGGCATGTAGTGTTCTACAATAACGCCTCGTTCATCCCAAAAAGAGAGTCAGCATAACTTCCTTGCAGATGGCTATGTTCGAAACTTCTTTATTTTCGATATGGAGGGATCGCGCCATTCCTTGCTCGCTCTCTTCGCTTCCGACTCTTCGTAGTGAACCCAGCTTTCATCGCCAGTAACAATTTTTTGAAAAGAAACAACGTCTGCTTCAAAGCACTGCAAACGTTCTCGGCAAGCATCGATGCGTCGTTCATTGTTGTAGCATTGATGTGTAGCTGTTTCAGTTCGGGAGTAAGCTGCCGTGGCACCCACCTTGCAGATACCTTGCGATACTGTAGCACATCATTGATAATGTTGTGAGCTGAATTTTGACATGTCAAGATGTGCAGCAATGCTGCTCACAGAACTGTTACAATCGACTCTGGGGTTACTACTTGGTGTGCCTAACCCGGTCGTGAACATTCTGTCACAGAAGTCACACCGATGTGAGACCGCCTACTCCACTCATTCACTTGCTGGACTAACCAGCATGCATCACCAAACTGGACCTTCATTCCATGATGAATTTCAATAGGGTTCATCCCTTCACTGATTAAACGAAAACGGATATCAGAAAGCTGCTCCACTTTCGTGCAAGTCAAAAGTGGGGCGGCATCTTTAAAATAAACGTATTACATCACCGTGTTCAACTGCACTGTGATTTCACATGTTTAACCCTCTTTACAACCTTGACAACAATATTGACAGGTTACAAGACAATGTGGTCCTCTCAGTGCTGGAGGTCCCGGGTTCGAGCCCTGGTGATGCCCGGGATTTGTTCACGTGGACTTCTTGTAACAAAATTCCCCCTGGTCTCTGGGTAGTGAGATCGGACGGCCGTGTGTATTGCTGCGCACGTAACAATTCCCTTGGCAGTTGAAAATCGAAAAAGAGTAGTCCAACGGCGCTGCCCGGGCTAAATTTCGAGTTAAAAATCTACCGAATGTATTTCAGGATCCTCGCTTGTGCTACGGAATTCGTGCACTGAGCTGAGATTCTCCGACTCAACCGTCAATTAGGAGTAGAACGGAGCACTTATGGGTTGTACCCGTGTGCCGTGTTGCTGATCCGTCGACTAAACTAACACTAAATTAACATCCGTAGTCCTATCATTTAGCACGAACAACGAGCATGTATTCTTAAAATATAATGTCCAATGATAATTGGTAAGCACTGGCCATATGGCACTCACACGTGACCATTTGTCTCTTCCTTTTCTAGGATCATCCAAAATTCAAGACAAACTTTGGCACTGTTGACTGTGGCTGAACTATGGCTGAACTATGGCTGAACTATGACTAAACTATGGCTGAACTATGGCTGAACTATGGCTGAACTATGACTAAACTATGGCTGAACTATGGCTGAACTATGGCTGAACTATGACTAAACTATGGCTGAACTATCACTGAACTATGGCCGAACTATGGATGTAGCTGTAGCAGTGTATTGTTTGACAGCCGGGCATAATAGAGACTACACAAAGTTACCTATTTATAGTCGACTAAACCCCGTGTGTTAGGTGTATAAACCTGTTTATAGTTGACCGAACCCTATATTGTAGGCGTATAACTTTCTCTGTTTAAACTTGAACGTGGTGTACGTACAATTGTTGCTGTTTATACTTGACCGAATCATGTGTGTTTGAAGTGTACGTGTGTCTGTTTATACTTGACCGAATCCTGTGTGTTAGAAGTGTACTTGTGTCTGTTTATACTTGACCGAATCCTGTGTGTTAAATGTATAATTTTTTTATGTTTATACTTGATCGAACCCTGTGTGTTAGCCGTAAGATTGTGCCAGTGTATGCTACACGGCTCTGAACACCATAAGTTAGATGCACTCATCACTCGGTGTGTCCTGTATTGGTCACGACTGTTCCACGGAAGCAGCATGTGTGCCCTGTAATCTTCTCGACTGTTCCACGGAAGCAGGAGGTATGGTGCAGCAGCCACCTACAACCAGAGATAGACTGTCAAACAACCATTGAACGACTCCAAAACATCTGTAACCAGACATCTTGAGTAGGCCTTCCGGCTGAATAAACCTGATACCAATACTCACTGGGTTTTGTTCTACAGCTGTTTTATACTGCTCTTTCACTCGTATGTAGTTCTCTGCTGTTATGCCGTTATCTATTGCTCGTGTACATTATGTCGTTCATTGTTTTACTGATGTGATCTATTGCTCTTCTACTCTATATTGTTCAATCTTGTACTGCCGTGATCTATTGCTCTTCTACTCTATATCGCTCATTGTTGTACTGCCGTGATCTATTGCTCTTCTACTCTATTTCGTTCATTGTTGTACTGCCGTGATCTATTGCTCTTCTACTCTATATCGCTCATTGTTGTACTGCCGTGATCTATTGCTCTTCTACTCTATATCGCTCATTGTTGTACTGCCGTGATCTATTGCTCTTCTACTCTATATCGCTCATTGTTGTACTGCCGTGATCTATTGCTCTCCTACTCTATATCGCTCATTGTTGTACTGCCGTGATCTATTGCTCTTCTATTCTATATCGCTCATTGTTGTACTGCCGTGATCTATTGCTCTTCTACTCTATGTCGTTCATTATTGTACTGCCGTTATCTATTGCCCTTCTTTTCTTAAACAGATAACTAACACAACTGGTGTCTGGTCGTTAGTCCATCATAGGCGATGAAACAGATAACTAAACAACTGGTGTCTAATTTTTCATCATTCATAGGTGATGAAACACATAATTAACACAGCTGGTTTCTGATCATTCGTCCACCACAGGTGATGAAACAGATAACTAATGCATAATGCAACTGGTGTCTGATCATTCGACCACGACAGGTGATGAAGTTTACTCCTTTTGTTATCCATTCTGAGGTGCTGATGGTAGTTTGTGGGCCCTGAGATGACTTTTAAATGCGGAGATGACATGAACGTCAAGAGGTGACTTGTAAGTGCGGAGATGACGTGTAAGTCCGGAAATAACGTGTAAGTTCGGAAGTGACTTGTAAGTCCGGAGGTGACTTGTAAGTCTCGAGATGACTTGAAAGTCCGGATGTGACTTGTACATCTTAAGATGACTTGTGAGTCTGGAGATGACTTGTATGTCCGGAGGTGACTTGTAAGTTTGGAGGTGACTTATATGTCCGGAGATGACGTGTAAGTCCGGAGGTGACGTTTAAGTTTGGAGATGACTTGTAAGTCCGGAGGTGACGTTTAAGTTTGGAGATGACTTGTAAGTCCGGAGGTGACTTGTAAGTCTGGAGATGACTTGAAAGTCCGGAGGTGACTTGTACGTCTGAAGATGACTTGTAAGTCTGGAGATGACTTGTAAGTTTGGAGGTGACTTATAAGTCTGGAGATGACTTCAAAGTCCGGAGGTGACTTGTACGTCTGAAGATGACTTGTAAGTCTGGAGATGACGTGTAAGTCCGGAGATGACTTGTAAATCCGGAGATGATTATGGTCCGATATGGACCCTGAAATATCTTGAACAGTGAAGGTATGGAATATCTTCCCCATATGAAGGCCCATTTATTCAAGTGATTCCAGCTTGCCTCCACTGGTCAGCCTGTCTGGATGTCTCGCATATCACTGCGCCTACCCGGGGGGATATCATGCCAATGATTCAGTCTTGTGCCACGGCCTCCAGTGTGTCAGGGCTAATGTCGAAGACTTTAAGAGTTCTTGCGTTTTGTCTGTCCTCCCTGAAAACGTCTGTCCTTCCTTTTATCTCATCATCAACGATTACTATTGGTAGCCGTTTGTGTAGGGATCCGACAATTAGTAGTAGGTGACACCTTGCAGTCTTGACAGACCAAAGTATGTGAGTGGAATGTGGCCAATATTCCATCACAATGTCTGGGCAGAGCTTCAGAGAATCATGTGACGCCCAAACGACATGACCCCTCTCTCGGCCTAGTCTTGTGTATTCCAGAGGAATGGGTAACCAATACGTCTGGCACAAGGTAGGCTGCAGACGCTGGCGGCTCAGCGTCAATCCACCGAGACCTCACCACCACGAGCCGGTGGCGAGTTATGGCCAGACCCTGACACCCAAGGGACCCGGCTTAGAGACGTTCAGCCATGTCCCACAGGTGAGGGCCTCGTACGAGCCCGGACCATGGGGGAACGCACATCTGTCGAACACAAGTGTCCGGACCTGTGTAAAGCGTGCACTATCGTCATACTCTCCACCTGACTTTAGGCGGCCCCCGCGACCAGCGGGAATAGGCCCGCCAGAGCTACCGCAGGGGATATTGCCTGTCTATTTGCAAGCAGATCCCCCATCCTTCCACTGTGCGGATCTCGCGACCGGCAGGGGGTGCCCAGAGGTAATCATGCTACCTGGAGCTTCTCCATTTGCCCACTAAACCACCCAGGAACAGGACTACTCTCTCGTCAGCAATTTCTTGTCTCCGCGAATTAGTTTAACTAGATATTGACTCATGTGAAGCACATGTAAGAGTGATGTTGACGGTATCGAGGGTATGCAGGTGTAGGCGAGGTAATGCCGTGTGCAGGTATCGGAGTGGTATTCACGGTATACAGGTGTAGGTGTAATATTGACGGTATGCAAGTGTAGATGTGGTATTGACGGTATGTAGGTGTAGGTGTGGTATTGACGGTATGCAGGTGTGGTATTGACGGTATGTAAGTGCGGTATTGACGGTATGTAGGTGTAGGTGTGCTATTGACGGTATGCAGGTGTGGTTTTGACGGTATGTAGGTGTGATATTGACGGTATGTCGGTGTAGGTGTGGTATTGACAGTATGTAGGTGTAGGTGTGGTATTGACGGTATGTAGGTGTGGAATTGACGGTATGTTGGTGTGGTATTGACGGTATGTAGGTGCGGTATTGACGATATGTAAGTGCGTTATTGATGGTATGTAGGTGTGGTATTGACGGTATGTAGGTGTGGTATTGAAGGAATGTAGATGTGGTATTGACGGTATGTAAGTGCAATATTGAAGGTATGTAAGTGCGGTATTGACGGTATGTAGGTGCGGTATTGACGGTATGTAGGTGCGGTAATGACGGTACGTAGGCGTGGTATTGACGGTTTCTAATTGCGGTATTGACGGTATGCAGGTGTAGGTGTGGTATTGACGGTATGTAAGTGCGGTATTGACAGTATGTAAGTGTGGTAATGATGGTATGTAAGTGCGGTATGGACGGTATGTAGGTGTAGGTGTGGTATTGACGGTATGTAAGTGTGGTATTGACGGTATGTAGGTGTAGGTGTGGTATTGACGGTATGTAAGTTCGGTATTGACGGTATGTAGGTGTAGGTGTGGTATTGACGGTATGTAAGTGCGGTAATGACGGTATGTAGGTGTAGGTGTGGTATTGACGGTATAAAAGTGCGGTATTGACGGTATGTAGGTGTAGGTGTGGTATTGACGGTATATAAGTACGGTATTGACGGTATGTAAATGCGGTATCGACGATATGTAAGTGCGGTATTGAGGGTATGTAAGTGTAGGTGTAGTATTGAAGGTATGTAAGTGTAGGTGTGGTATTGACGGTATTTAAGTGCAGGTGTGGTATTGACGGTATGTAACTTCGGTATTGACGGTATATAAGTGCGGTATTGACGGTATGTAAGTGCGGTATGGGCGGTATGTACGTGCGGTATTAACGGTATATAAGTGCGTTATTGACGGTATGTAAGTGCGGTATTGACGGTATGTAGGTGTAGGTGTGGTATTGACGGTATAAAAGTGCGGTATTGACGGTATGTAGGTGTAGGTTTGGTATTGACGGTATGTAAGTGCGGTATTGACGGTATGTAAGTGCGGTATCGACGGTATGTAAGTGCGGTATTGACGATATATAAGTGTAGGTGTGGTATTGACGGTATGTAAGTGTAGGTGTGGTATTGACGGTATGTAAGTGTAGGTGTGGTATTGACGGTATGTAAGTTCGGTATTGACGGTATTTAAGTGCGGTATTGACGGTATGTACGTGCGGTATTAAAGGTATATAAGTGCGTTATTGACGGTATGTAAGTGCGGTATTGTTGGTATGCAGGTGTAGGTGTGGTATTGACAGTATGTAAGTGCGGTATTAACGGTATGTAAGTGAGGTATTGACGGTATGTAAGTGCGGTATTGACGGTATGTAGGTGTGGTATTGACAGTATGTAAGTGCGGTATTGACGGTATGTAAGTGCGGTATTGACGGTTTTAAATTGCGGTATTGACGGTATGTAGGTGTAGGTGTGGTATTGACGGTATGTACGTACGGTATTGACGGTATGTTAGTGCGGAATTGAAGGTATGTAAGTGTGGTATTGGCGGTATGTAAGTGCGGTATTGACGGTTTTAAATTGCGGTATTGACGGTATGTAGGTGTAGGTGTGGTATTGACGGTATGTACGTACGGTATTGACGGTATGTTAGTGCGGAATTGAAGGTATGTAAGTGTGGTATTGGCGGTATGTAAGTGCGGTATTGACGGTTTTAAATTGCGGTATTGACGGTATGTAGGTGTAGGTGTGTTATTGACGGTATGTTAGTGCGGTATTGAAGTTATGTAACTGCAGTATTGACGGTATGTAAGTGCTGTATTGACGGTATGTAGGTGTAGGTGTGGTATTGACGGTATGTAATTGCGGTATTGACGGTATGTAGGTGAAGGTGTGGTATTGACTTATGTAAGTGCGGTATTGACGGTATGTAGGTGTAGATGTGGTATTGACGGTATGTATGTGCGGTATTAACGATATGTAAGTTCGGTATCGACGGTATGTATGTGCGGTATTGACGGCATGTAAGTGTAGATGTGGTATTGACGGTATGTAAGTGTAGATGCGGTATTGACGGTATGTAAGTGTAGGTGTGGTATTGACGGTATGTAAGTGCGGTATTGACTGTATGTAAGTGCGGTATTGACGGTATGTAAGTGCGGTATTGACGGTATGTACGTGAGGTATTGACGGTATGTAAGTGCGTTATTGACGGTATGTAAGTGCAGTATTGATTCTATGCAGGTGTAGGTGGAATATTGACGGTATGTAAGTGCGGTATTGACGGTATGTAAGTGCGGTATTGACGGTACGTAAGTTCGGTATTGACGGTATGTAGGTGTAGGTGTGGTATTGACGGTATGTACGTACGGTATTGACGGTATGTAATGCGGAATTGAAGGTATGTAAGTGTGGTATTGGCTGAATGTAAGTGCCGTATTGACGGTATGTAGGTGTAGGTGTGGTATTGACGGTATGTAAGTGCGGTATTGAAGTTATGTAAGTGCACTATTGACGGTATGTGAGTGCGGTATTGACGGTATGTAGGTGTAGGTGTGGTATTGACGGTATGTAAGTGCGGTATTGACGTTATGAAGGTGTAGGTTTGGTGTTGACGGTAGTAAGTGCGGTATTGACGGTATGTAAGTGCGGTATTGACGGTATGTAGGTGTAGGTGTGGTATTTACGGTATGTAGGTGCGGTATTGACGGTATGTAGGTTTAGGTGTGGTACTGAAGGTATGTAAGTGCGGTATTGACGGTATGTAAGTGCGGTATTGACGGTACATAAGTGCGATATTTACCGTATGTAACTGCGGTATTGACGGTATGTAAGTGCGGTATTGACAGTATGTAAGTGCGGTATTGACGGTATGTTGTGGTAGGTGTGTATTGACGGTATGTAAGTGCGGTATTGACAATATGTAGGTGTAGGTGTGGTATCGACGGTATGTAGGTGTAGGTGTGGTATTGACGGTATGTCGGTGTAGGTGTGGTATTGACGGTATGTAGGTGTGTTATTGACAGTATGTAGGTGTGGTATTAAAGGTATGTAGGATTATTATTGACGGTATGTAGTTGTAGTTGTGGTATTGACGGTATGTAGGTGTGGTATTGACTGTATTTATGTGTAGGTGTGGTATTAACCGTATGTAGGTGTAGGTGTGGTATTGACGGTATGTCGGTGTAGGTGTTGTATTGACGATATGTAGGTGTGGTATTGACGGTAATTAGATTTGGTATTGACGGTATGTAGGTTTGATATTTTCGGTATTTAGGTGTAGATATGGTAATGACGGTATGTAGGTGTAGGTGTGGTATTGACGGTATGTAGGTGTGGTATTAACGGTATGTAGGCGTGGTATTGACGATATGTAGGTGTAGGTGTTGTATTGACGGTATGTAGGTGTGGTATAAATGATATTTTGGTGTAGGTGTGGTATTGACGGTATGTCGCTGTAGGTGTTTTATTGACGGTATGTAGGGGTAGGTGTGGTATTGACGGTATTTAGGTGTGGTTTTGACGGTATGTAGGTCTGGTATTGATGGTATGCAGGTGTGGTATTGACGGTATGTAGGTGTATGTCAACAACCTGAATTTACACAGGCATGCTGGTCACTTCATTCATATCTCACGATCACAAACACGTTTCGTACGAATGGTATATAATGAATCAGGATTTATTCTACATAATATACAGCTCGTTTCTCGAGCATACATAACTGGCATTCAATACTCACATACATTCTTTACACTCGCTACGTATAAATGCGCCCTTTCTAAACTACACCGATGGCGAGAGTAAACACACAGGTCTTGACGCTCTAACTGTCGGGTCCGGTCTGCCTGAATTCACAGGTCTGGTTCAGCTACTGGTCCTCAGTCCTCGTGCGGTCAGCCGCACGGCGTGCTGAGTCACTTGTCACGCAGTCCAGTGGTCCAGTCCTCGTTAACCTTCAGCTGTACTATTGTTCAGTCTGTTTACGGGTAGTCCCCGTGGTTAAAATACTCTGTCCTATCTCGGGAGTTAATCCCGTTATGTCCTAGTTATGTCTTAGCTATGACACGTGCGTGTCCTGTCTAGGTCCTGTCCTAGAACTGTTTGGAGTTCTATCTGCTTATACTGTCTTTCTCTATCTATTCTCTTGTATAGGTCCTTATCTATGTCCTGTCTCTGTCCTTTCCTTTCATTCGTCTTTGTCCTACTTCTCTCTATACATTTTTTTCTCTACTTTGTCTATACGGGTCCTGTCCTAGAACTGTTTGGAGTTCTATCTCCTTATACTGTCTTTCTCTATCTATACTCTTGTAAAGGTCCTTATCCATGTCCTGTATTATCCCCCCGTATTGCGTCACCAAATTTAGCAATCTGTTGTAATATCTAAAAATTAGTTGGGTCTAATTTTGTCAAGAGCTGGTAGGGTTAAGTACTCATGTCTTGGGTATAATCACTAACTTATGACCGTCTGATGTCATAATGTCGTACTTATCCACTGGCTTATTAATCAGTGCTGCACAACTGTACTGTTGGTCAAAGTGAATACTCATTCCCATTACATATATGAGAGCTGTAACGAACCAAAGCCATTGTCTATAAGACCTGCTTTTCAAAATGTCGATTGACCGACATCCCGCACAGTTTGTCCCTTTTACGGGTACAATACATGAATATAAATTCATGATCTCATGTAATGTTTCTCCAACTCTATTACATGTTGTGTGTGTCCTGATGTTCACCTCTCTAACTTCCGTTTGTGGCTAAATCTTTCAATGTGTCCTCAGAGTTTAGTAAGTCTGTTATGTCCCCTGTTCATGAGTCACCCCCCCCCCTTCCTTTTTATTGCTGTCTGCATTTTTTTCTGTAAATATGTCTGGTTGTTTGCGTGTTTAGTTCAATTTAACTACCAGGACTTGTCGCTTTTATTGACGGTATGTAGGGGTAGGTGTGGTATTGGCGGTATTTAGGTGTGGTTTTGACGGTATGTAGGTGTGGTATTGACGGTATGCAGGTGTGGTATTGACGGTATGTAGGTGTGATATTGACGGTATGTCGGTGTAGGTGTGGTATTGACAGTATGTAGGTGTAGGTGTGGTATTGACGGTATGTAGGTTTGGTATTGACGGTATGTTGGTGTGGTATTGACGGTATGTAGGTGCGGTATTGACGATATGTAGGTGCGTTATTGACGGTATGTAGGTGCGGTATTGACGGTATGTAGGTGTAGGTGTGCTATTGACGGTATGCAGGTGTGGTTTTGACGGTATGTAGGTGTGGTATTGACGGTATGCAGGTGTGGTATTGACGGTATGTAGGTGTGATATTGACGGTATGTCGGTGTAGGTGTGGTATTGACAGTATGTAGGTGTAGGTGTGGTATTGACGGTATGTAGGTGTGGTATTGACGGTATGTTGGTGTGGTATTGACGGTATGTAGGTGCGGTATTGACGGTATGTAGGTGCGGTAATGACGGTATGTATGCGTGGTATTGACGGTACCTAATTGCGGTATTGACGGTATGCAGGTGTAGGTGTGGTATTGACGGTATGTAAGTGTGGTATTGACAGTATGTAAGTGTGGTAATGATGGTATGTAAGTGCGGTATTGACGGTATGTAGGTGTAGGTGTGGTATTGACGGTATGTAAGTGTGGTATTGACGGTATGTAGGTGTAGGTGTAGTATTGACGGTATGCAAGTTCGGTATTGACGGTATGTAAGTGTAAGTGTGGTATTGACGGTATGTAGGTGCGGTAATGACGGTATGTAGGTGTAGGTGTGGTATTGACGGTATGTAAGTGCAGTATTGACGGCTTGTAGGTGTAGGTGTGGTATTGACGGTATAAAAGTGCGGTATTGACGGTATGTAGGTGTAGGTGTGGTATTGACGGTATATAAGTGCGGTATTGACGGTATGTAAATGCGGTATCGACGGTATGTAAGTGCGGTATTGAGGGTATGTAAGTGTAGGTGTGGTATTGACGGTATGTAAGTGTAGGTGTGGTATTGACGGTATGTAAGTGTAGGTGTGGTATTGACGGTATGTAACTTCGGTATTGACGGAATGTAAGTGCGGTATTGACGGTATGTAAGTGCGGTATGGACAGTATGTACGTGCGGTATTAACGGTATATAAGTGCGTTATCGACGGTATGTAGGTGCGGTATTGACGGTATGTAGGTGCGGTAATGACGGTATGTATGCGTGGTATTGACGGTACCTAATTGCGGTATTGACGGTATGCAGGTGTAGGTGTGGTATTGACGGTATGTAAGTGCGGTATTGATGGTATGTAAGAGCGGTATTGGAGGTATGTAAGTGCGATATTGACGGTATGTAAGTGTGGTATTGACGGTATGTAGGTGTAGGTGTGGTATTGACGGTATGTAAGTGTGGTATTGACAGTATGTAAGTGTGGTAATGATGGTATGTAAGTGCGGTATTGACGTTATGTAGGTGTAGGTGTGGTATTGACGGTATGTAAGTGTGGTATTGACGGTATGTAGGTGTAGGTGTAGTATTGACGGTATGCAAGTTCGGTATTGACGGTATGTAGGTGTAGGTGTGGTATTGACGGTATGTAGGTGCGGTAATGACGGTATGTAGGTGTAGGTGTGGTATTGACGGTATGTAAGTGCAGTATTGACGGCTTGTAGGTGTAGGTGTGGTATTGACGGTATAAAAGTGCGGTATTGACGGTATGTAGGTGTAGGTGTGGTATTGACGGTATATAAGTGCGGTATTGACGGTATGTAAATGCGGTATCGACGGTATGTAAGTGCGGTATTGAGGGTATGTAAGTGTAGGTGTGGTATTGACGGTATGTAAGTGTAGGTGTGGTATTGACGGTATGTAAGTGTAGGTGTGGTATTGACGGTATGTATCTTCGGTATTGACGGAATGTAAGTGCGGTATTGACGGTATGTAAGTGCGGTATGGACAGTATGTACGTGCGGTATTAACGGTATATAAGTGCGTTATTGACGGTATGTAAGTGCGGTAATGACGGTATGTAGGTGTAGTTGTGGTATTGACGGTATGTAAGTGCAGTAATGACGGTATGTAGGTGTAGGTGTGGTATTTTTTTTTTTTTTTTTTCCGCGTTTCCATCCTATTTCAGGATATTGCAGTCAACACCAGCATCTTTCAGCTGTATGTTGATTCCTAGGCTAGATTACGCTCATCAGCACGCCACGACTTTCTGAGCGACCGGCTCCATACTCTCATAAGTCACTTTTGCGATTCGAACCACTTGCTAATTCTCGTCGCGTCACGTGACGAGAGTATTCGGAGTTAGCGGAGAAAGCTGCTAACCCCTCGGCCACGGAGTCGGAGCAGGTGTGGTATTGACGGTATAAAAGTGCGGTATTGACGGTATGTAGGTGTAGGTGTGGTATTGACGGTATGTAAGTGCGGTATCGACGGTATGTAAGTGCGGTATTGACGGTATGTACGTGCGGTATTAACGGTATATAAGTGCGTTATTGACGGTATGTAAGTGCGGTATTGTTGGTATGCAGGTGTAGGTGTGGTATTGACAGTATGTAAGTGCGGTATTGACGGTATGTAAGTGCGGTATTGACGGTTTTAAATTGCGGTATTGACGGTATGTAGGTGTAGGTGTGATAATGACGGTATGTACGTACGGTATTGACGGTATGTTAGTGCGGAATTGAAGGTATGTAAGTGTGGTATTGGCGGTATGTAAGTGCGGTATTGACGGTATGTAGGTGTAGTTGTGGTATTGACGGTATGTAAGTGCGGTATCGACGGTATGTAAGTGCGGTATTGACGGTATGTAAGTGTAAGTGTGGTATTGACGGTATGTAAGTGTAGATGCGGTATTGACGGTATGTAAGTGTAGGTGTGGTATTGACGGTATGTATGTGCGGTATTGACGGTATGTAAGTTCGGTATTGACTGTATGTAAGTGCGGTATTGACGGTATGTAAGTGCGGTATTTACGGTATGTACGTGCGGTATTGACGGTATGTAAGTGCGTTATTGACGGTATGTAAGTGCAGTATTGATGGTATGCAGGTGTATTTGGAGTATTGAAGGTATGTAAGTGCGGTATTGACGGTATGTAAGTGAGGTATTAACGGTATGTAAGTGCGGTATTGGCGGTATGTAAGTGCGGTATTGACGGTATGCAGGTGTGGTATTGACAGTATGGAAGTGCGGTATTGACGGTATGTAAGTGCGGTATTGACGGTATGTAAGTGCGGTATTGACGGTATGTAGGTGTAGGTGTGGTATTGACGGTATGTACGTACGGTATTGACGGTATGTAAGTGCGGAATTGAAGGTATGTAAGTGTGGTATTGGCTGAATTTAAGTGCCGTATTGACGGTATGTATGTGTAGGTGTGGTATTGACGGTATGTAAGTGCGGTATTGAAGTTATGTAAGTGCACTATTGACGGTATGTGAGTGCGGTATTTACGGTATGTAGGTGTAGATGTGGTATTGACGGTATGTAAGTGCGGTATTGACGGTATGTAGGTTTAGGTGTGGTATTGACGGTATGTAAGTGCGGTATTGACGTTATGAAGGTGTAGGTTTGGTATTGACGGTATGTAAGTGCGGTATTGACGGTATGTAAGTGCGGTATTGACGGTATGTAGGTGTAGGTGTGGTATTTACGGTATATAGGTGCGGTATTGACGGTATGTAGGTTTAGGTGTGGTACTGACGGTATGTAAGTGCGGTATTGACGGTATGTAAGTGCGGTATTGACGGTACATAAGTGCGGTATTTACCGTATGTAACTGCGGTAATGACGGTATGTAGGTGCTGTATTGACAGTATGTAGGTGCGGTATTGACGGTATGTAGTGTAGGTGTGTTATTAACGACGATATGTAACTGCTGTATTGACGGTATGTAAGTGCGGTATTGACAGTATGTAAGTGCGGTATTGACGGTAAGTTGTGGTAGGTGTGTATTGACGGTATGTAAGTGCGGTATTGACAATATGTAGGTGTAGGTTTGGTATCGACGGTATGTAGGTGTAGGTGTGGTATTGACGGTATGTCGGTGTAGGTGTGGTATTGACGGTATGTAGGTGTGTTATTGACAGTATGTAGGTGTGGTATTAAAGGTATGTAGGATTATTATTGACGGTATGTAGTTGTAGTTGTGGTATTGACGGTATGTAGGTGTGGTATTGACTGTATTTATGTGTAGGTGTGGTATTAACCGTATGTAGGTGTAGGTGTGGTATTGACGGTATGTCGGTGTAGGTGTTGTATTGACGATATGTAGGTGTGGTATTGACGGTAATTAGATTTGGTATTGACGGTATGTAGGTTTGATATTTTCGGTATTTAGGTGTAGATATGGTAATGACGGTATGTAGGTGTAGGTGTGGTATTGACGGTATGTAGGTGTGGTATTAACGGTATGTAGGCGTGGTATTGACGATATGTAGGTGTAGGTGTTGTATTGACGGTATGTAGGTGTGGTATAAATGATATTTTGGTGTAGGTGTGGTATTGACGGTATGTCGCTGTAGGTGTTTTATTGACGGTATGTAGGGGTAGGTGTGGTATTGACGGTATTTAGGTGTGGTTTTGACGGTATGTAGGTCTGGTATTGATGGTATGCAGGTGTGGTATTGACGGTATGTAGGTGTATGTCAACAACCTGAATTTACACAGGCATGCTGGTCACTTCATTCATATCTCACGATCACAAACACGTTTCGTACAAATGGTATATAATGAATCAGGATTTATTCTACATAATATACAGCTCGTTTCTCGAGCATACATAACTGGCATTCAATACTCACATACATTCTTTACACTCGCTACGTATAAATGCGCCCTTTCTAAACTACACCGATGGCGAGAGTAAACACACAGGTCTTGACGCTCTAACTGTCGGGTCCGGTCTGCCTGAATTCACAGGTCTGGTTCAGCTACTGGTCCTCAGTTCTCGTGCGGTCAGCCGCACGGCGTGCTGAGTCACTTGTCACGCAGTCCAGTGGTCCAGTCCTCGTTAACCTTCAGCTGTACTATTGTTCAGTCTGTTTACGGGTAGTCCCCGTGGTTAAAATACTCTGTCCTATCTCGGGAGTTAATCCCGTTATGTCCTAGTTATGTCTTAGCTATGACACGTGCGTGTCCTGTCTAGGTCCTGTCCTAGAACTGTTTGGAGTTCTATCTGCTTATACTGTCTTTCTCTATCTATTCTCTTGTATAGGTCCTTATCTATGTCCTGTCTCTGTCCTTTCCTTTCATTCGTCTTTGTCCTACTTCTCTCTATACATTTTTTTCTCTACTTTGTCTATACGGGTCCTGTCCTAGAACTGTTTGGAGTTCTATCTCCTTATACTGTCTTTCTCTATCTATACTCTTGTAAAGGTCCTTATCCATGTCCTGTATTATCCCCCCGTATTGCGTCACCAAATTTAGCAATCTGTTGTAATATCTAAAAATTAGTTGGGTCTAATTTTGTCAAGAGCTGGTAGGGTTAAGTACTCATGTCTTGGGTATAATCACTAACTTATGACCGTCTGATGTCATAATGTCGTACTTATCCACTGGCTTATTAATCAGTGCTGCACAACTGTACTGTTGGTCAAAGTGAATACTCATTCCCATTACATATATGAGAGCTGTAACGAACCAAAGCCATTGTCTATAAGACCTGCTTTTCAAAATGTCGATTGACCGACATCCCGCACAGTTTGTCCCTTTTACGGGTACAATACATGAATATAAATTCATGATCTCATGTAATGTTTCTCCAACTCTATTACATGTTGTGTGTGTGCTGATGTTCACCTCTCTAACTTCCGTTTGTGGCTAAATCTTTCAATGTGTCCTCAGAGTTTAGTAAGTCTGTTATGTCCCCTGTTCATGAGTCACCCCCCCCCCTTCCTTTTTATTGCTGTCTGCATTTTTTTCTGTAAATATGTCTGGTTGTTTGCGTGTTTAGTTCAATTTAACTACCAGGACTTGTCGCTTTTATTGACGGTATGTAGGGGTAGGTGTGGTATTGGCGGTATTTAGGTGTGGTTTTGAAGGTATGTAGGTGTGGTATTGATGGTATGCAGGTGTGGTATTGACGGTATCTAGGTGTAGGTGTGGTATAGACAGCATGTAGGTGTAGGTTTGGTATTGACGGTATCTAGGGTTTGTATTGACGGTATGTAGGTGTGATATTGACGGTATGTATGAGTAGGTGTGGTGTTGACGGTATGTAGTTGTAGGTGTGGTATTGACGATATGTAGGTGTAGGTGTGGTATTGACGATATGTAGGTGTAGGTGTGGTATTGACGGTATGTAGGTGTGGTATTGACGGTACGTAGTGTGATATTGACGGTGTGTAGGTGTGGTTTTGACGGTATGTAGGTGTGGTATTGACGGTATAGGTGTGTTATTGATGGTATGTAGGTTTAGTATTGACGGTATGTAGGTGTGGTATTGACGGTATGTAGATGTGGTATTGACGGTACGTAGGTGTGGTATTGACGGTATGTAGTTGTGGTATTGACGGTATGTAGGTTGGGTATTGACAGTATGTAGATGTGGTATTGGCTGTATGTATGTGTATTTGTGGTATTGACGGTATGAAGGTGTAGGTGCGGTATTGACGATATGTATGTGTGGTATAAACGGTACGTATGTGTGGTATTGACGGTATGGTGTTGTGGTATTGACGGTAT
This sequence comes from Cepaea hortensis, assembly GCA_963921405.1. Classification (NCBI taxonomy): domain Eukaryota; kingdom Metazoa; phylum Mollusca; class Gastropoda; order Stylommatophora; family Helicidae; genus Cepaea; species Cepaea hortensis. The sequence goes on from OY992891.1 coordinate 97,529,849, forward strand.
GTAGGTGTGTTATTGATGATATTTAGGTGTAGGTGTGGTATTGTCGGTATGTTGGTGTGGTATTGACTTTATGTGGGTGTGCTATTGACGGTATGTAGGTGTGGTATTGCCAGTATGTTGATGTGGTTTTGACGGTATGTATGTGTACGTGTGTTATTGACGGTATGTAGGTGTAGGTGTGGTATTAACGGTATGCCGCTGTAGGTGTGGTATTTACGGTATGTAGATGTGCTATTGACGGTATGTAGGTGTGGTATTGATGGTATGTAGTTGTAGGTGTGGTATGACGGTATGAATGGGTAGGTGTAGTATTGACGGTATGTAGGTGTAGGTGCGGTATTGACGTATGTGTAGGTTTGGTATTGAAGGAATGTAGGTGTGGTATTCACGGTATGTAGGTGTAGGTGTGGCATTGACGGTAAGTTGGTGTAGGGTGTGTATTGACGGTATGTAGTTGTGGTATTTACGGTATGTAGGTGTGGGTGTAGTATTGAGGGTATATAATTGTGGTATTAACGGTATGTAGGCGTGGTATTGACGATATGTAGGTGTAGGTGTTGTATTGACGGTATGTAGGTGTGGTATAAATGATATTTTGGTGTAGGTGTGGTATTGACGGTATGTCGCTGTAGGTGTTTTATTGACGGTATGTAGGTGTAGGTGTGGTATTGACGGTATTTAGGTGTGGTTTTGACGGTATGTAGGTCTGGTATTGATGGTATGCAGGTGTGGTATTGACGGTATGTAGGTATATGTCAACAACCTGAATTTACACAGGCATGCTGGTCACTTCATTCATATCTCACGATCACAAACACGTTTCGTACGAATGGTATATAATGAATCAGGATTTATTCTACATAATATACAGCTCGTTTCTCGAGCATACATAAATGGCATTCAATACTCACATACATTCTTTACACTCGCTACGTATAAATGCGCCCTTTCTAAACTACACCGATGGCGAGAGTAAACACACAGGTCTTGACGCTCTAACTGTCGGGTCCGGTCTGCCTGAATTCACAGGTCTGGTTCAGCTACTGGTCCTCAGTTCTCGTGCAGTCAGCCGCACGGCGTGCTGAGTCACTTGTCACGCAGTCCAGTGGTCCAGTCCTCGTTAACCTTCAGCTGTACTATTGTTCAGTCTGTTTACGGGTAGTCCCCGTGGTTAAAATACTCTGTCCTATCTCGGGAGTTAATCCCGTTATGTCCTAGTTATGTCTTAGCTATGACACGTGCGTGTCCTGTCTAGGTCCTGTCCTAGAACTGTTTGGAGTTCTATCTGCTTATACTGTCTTTCTCTATCTATTCTCTTGTATAGGTCCTTATCTATGTCCTGTCTCTGTCCTTTCCTTTCATTCGTCTTTGTCCTACTTCTCTCTATACATTTTTTTCTCTACTTTGTCTATACGGGTCCTGTCCTAGAACTGTTTGGAGTTCTATCTCCTTATACTGTCTTTCTCTATCTATACTCTTGTAAAGGTCCTTATCCATGTCCTGTATTATCCCCCCGTATTGCGTCACCAAATTTAGCAATCTGTTGTAATATCTAAAAATTAGTTGGGTCTAATTTTGTCAAGAGCTGGTAGGGTTAAGTACTCATGTCTTGGGTATAATCACTAACTTATGACCGTCTGATGTCATAATGTCGTACTTATCCACTGGCTTATTAATCAGTGCTGCACAACTGTACTGTTGGTCAAAGTGAATACTCATTCCCATTACATATATGAGAGCTGTAACGAACCAAAGCCATTGTCTATAAGACCTACTTTTCAAAATGTCGATTGACCGACATCCCGCACAGTTTGTCCCTTTTACGGGTACAATACATGAATATAAATTCATGATCTCATGTAATGTTTCTCCAACTCTATTACATGTTGTGTGTGTCCTGATGTTCACCTCTCTAACTTCCGTTTGTGGCTAAATCTTTCAATGTGTCCTCAGAGTTTAGTAAGTCTGTTATGTCCCCTGTTCATGAGTCACCCCCCCCCCCCCCCCCTTCCTTTTTATTGCTGTCTGCATTTTTTTCTGTAAATATGTCTGGTTGTTTGCGTGTTTAGTTCAATTTAACTACCAGGACTTGTCGCTTTTATTGACGGTATGTAGGGGTAGGTGTGGTATTGGCGGTATTTAGGTGTGGTTTTGAAGGTATGTAGGTGTGGTATTGATGGTATGCAGGTGTGGTATTGACGGTATCTAGGTGTAGGTGTGGTATAGACAGCATGTAGGTGTAGGTTTGGTATTGACGGTATCTAGGGTTTGTATTGACGGTATGTAGGTATGATATTGACGGTATGTATGAGTAGGTGTGGTGTTGACGGTATGTAGTTGTAGGTGTGGTATTGACGATATGTAGGTGTAGGTGTGGTATTGACGATATGTAGGTGTAGGTGTGGTATTGACGGTATGTAGGTGTGGTATTGACGGTACGTAGTGTGGTATTGACGGTGTGTAGGTGTGGTTTTAACGGTATGTAGGTGTGGTATTGACGGTATAGGTGTGTTATTGATGGTATGTAGGTTTAGTATTGACGGTATGTAGATGTGGTATTGACGGTATGTAGATGTGGTATTGACGGTACGTAGGTGTGGTATTGACGGTATGTAGTTGTGGTATTGACAGTATGTAGATGTGGTATTGGCTGTATGTATGTGTATTTGTGGTATTGACGGTATGAAGGTGTAGGTGCGGTATTGAAGATATGTATGTGTGGTATAGACGGTACGTTTGTGTGGTATTGACGGTATGGTGTTGTGGTATTGACGGTATGTAGGTGTGTTATTGATGATATGTAGGTGTAGGTGTGGTATTGTCGGTATGTTGGTGTGGTATTGACTTTATGTGGGTGTGCTATTGACGGTATGTAGGTGTGGTATTGACAGTATGTTGATGTGGTTTTGACGGTATGTATGTGTACGTGTGTTATTGACGGTATGTAGGTGTAGGTGTGGTATTAACGGTATGCCGCTGTAGGTGTGGTATTTACGGTATGTAGATGTGCTATTGACGGTATGTAGGTGTGGTATTGATGGTATGTAGTTGTAGGTGTGGTATGACGGTATGAATGTGTAGGTGTAGTATTGACGGTATGTAGTTGTAGGTGCGGTATTGACGTATGTGTAGGTTTGGTATTGAAGGTATGTAGGTGTGGTATTCACGGTATGTAGGTGTAGGTGTGGCATTGACGGTAAGTTGGTGTAGGGTGTGTATTGACGGTATGTAGTTGTGGTATTTACGGTATGTAGGTGTAGGTGTAGTATTGAGGGTATATAATTGTGGTATTGACGGTATGTAGGTGTAGGTCTGGTATTTACGGTATATAGGTGTGGAATTGACGGTATGTAGGTGTGGTATTCACGGTATGTAGGTGTAGGTGTTATATTCACGGTATGTAGGTGTAGGTGTGGTATTGACTTTATATAGGTGTGGTATTGACGGTATGTAGGTCTGGTATTGACGGTATGTAGGTCTGGTATTGACGGTATGATGGTTTGGTATTGAAGGTATGTAGGTGTAGGTGTTGTATTGACGGTATGCAGGTGTAGGTTTGGTATTGGCGGTATGTATGTGTGGTATTGACGGTATGTAGGTTTGGTATTGACGGTATGTAGTTGTGGTATTGACGGTATGTAGATGTGGTATTGAGGGTATGTAGATGTGGTATTGACGGTATATAGGTGTATGTGTGGTATTGACGGTATGTAGGTGTGGTATTGACAGTATGTAGGTGTGGTATTGACGGTATGCAGGTGTGGTATTTACGGTCCGGTGTGTGGTATTTACTTCATGTAGGTGTGATATCCGGTTAGCGGGGTAGGGGTATCCCCTATCAAAGGAGATGTAAGACGCCCCCTTTCCTCCGTTAGTCTACGGGACACCCTTGGGCAAGGTGGAGTACCCGTTTAGCCCCCCGATCAGGATTACGTGAAGCCATGGAAGCAGGTGGTGGATGGAGTGTGAGAGCAGCCGACAGATTGTTGTTGGTTATGGTCTTGCACTCTGCGGCGATAGGCAGATGATCTCATCAGTAGAGACAATGGCTATGGCCACCGACTAGTACAGTCACTGCCCAGAAGGAAAGCAACGGCAAACTACCTTCTGCAAAACTTGCCAAGAAACCATAACAACCATGAAAGAAAACATAATAAGAAAGAGATCTGGTGGCGAGACCCCCAGGCCAGGCAGATCAGATAACACTGGGGAAGAGTGTGACGCAGGGACCAGTACTAGTAATCGTGATGACGGAGTTAATCCTGACTGTGTTACCAAGGAAATTCCCTGTGTCAGACTAAGAAACAGAGTGAGAATGGCAACGTGGAATGTGAGAAGTTTGTATGAGGGAAAGCTTAAAGTAGTGTGTGATGAGATTGAGAGGTTAAACATTCACATTTTAGGAATTAGTGAACATCGCTGGAGCGGCAAGGGACATTTCACAACTGAAAATGGAAGTATTTTCATTTTTTCTGGTAGAGATGTCGGAGGCCAGAGTGGAGTGGCATTTTGTTTAGATAAGACAACTGCAAAAGCTTTAATGGGATACAATCCAGTTAGTGATAGAATCCTCACTATTAGACTTAAAGGCCGTCCAAAAAACACAACTCTCATACAGATATATGCACCTACTTCAACAGCAGAGGAGGACGAAATTGAAGATTTTTACAACACACTACAAGACACATTAAATAAGATTGGTCATAATGATATAGCAATAATAATGGGAGATTTTAATGCTAAAGTAGGTGCAGGAAGAGCTGAAAATGAGAGACACATTTTAGGAAAATTTGGATTAGGAAATAGAAATGATGCAGGTGACAAATTAATTGAATTTTGCACAGAAAATGAGTTAACGATAGCCAACACACTTTTTAAACAACATCCAAGAAGACTCTTCACATGGAAGTCTCCAGACAGTTTTACCAAAAATCAGATAGATTATATTTTAATACAAAGAAGATGGAGATCAAGCATAACATCTGCAAAAACCCTACGAAGTGCAGACTGTGATACAGATCATCAGTTATTAGAAGCAGATCTGAAATTAAAACTCAAAAAGCTTACCCGAGGACCAAGGCCACTTCGTTTTGATCTCACACAAATACCGGACGCATACAACATAGAAGTTAGGAATCGCTTTGGGGTCTTGATGTCTGTACAAGAAGAAATGACACCTGATGAACTGGCAGTACAAGCTAGAGATATCTTGATAACTGCAGCCAAAGATTTCATTCCGACCAAGAAAACGCAACGTAAGCCATGGATTACATCAGACACGTTAGAATTAATAAAACAACGAAGGGAGCTGAAACAGAAAGGAGATGAATCCGATAGCAGGAAGAAGTATAAATCTTTAACTCGAGAAATAAGAAAGAACACAAGAAAGGACAAAAATCAATATATACAAGATAGCTGTACCAGAATAGAGCAATATCATGAGGCTGGAAGAGATTATGAAATGTTCAAGGAAATGAAGTTATTGACAAGAAATGTTCAACCTCAATTGAATGTTATCTGTGACAAGATGGGAAATACCTTAACAGAATCTAGACAAATTCTAGAAAGATGGCAGGAGTACTGCAGTGGAATGTATGATATGAGTGACAGTGAGGATATGAATGAGATACATGAGCCAATGACAGCAGAGACAGAACCTGAACCCTCATTAGATGAAATTGCTTGGGCTATAAGGAACCTGAAGAATGGTAAATCACCTGGATGTGATGAGATACCAGCTGAACTAATTAAAGCAGGAGGAGAAGAAAGCATACACATATATCATGCATTATGTACAAAGATTTGGAAATATGGTATATGGCCAAAAGATTGGAAGAGAACTATCTTCATTCCAATACCAAAAAAGGGCAACCTGAAACTATGCACCAACTATAGAACTGTTGCCCTGATAAGTCATGCAAGTAAAATTCTACTAAAAGTCATAATGCAACGACTTAGTAAGAAAATGGAAGAAGAGATTAACGTAGTTCAAGCTGGATTTAGACAAGGAAGAGGAACAAGAGATCACATATTCAACATGCGTTTAATAATAGAGAAGTGCAGATAATTTAATGTAAACCTATTCTCATGTTTTGTGGATTATTCAAAGGCATTTGACTGTGTACAGCATCAGAAACTTTGGGAAATCATGAGAAATATGGGCTTTCCTTCACATGTAGTACATCTCATAAAAATGCTATATCTAGACCAACAAGCAGCAGTTAGAATAGATGGCGAGACATCAGATTGGTTTGACATCAAGCAAGGAGTCCGTCAGGGCTGCGTGCTGTCACCCTATTTGTTTAACCTGTATGCCGAAAATATAATGAGAAATGTAAGAGATGATATAAACAGGGAGCCATATGATGCCCTAAATATCGGCGGTCATGACATACCAGAGATTCGATATGCTGATGATACAGTATTACTATCCACAACACAGAATGGCATAGAAAACCTAATAGCCTCAACACAATTGAATAGTGAAAATCACAACTTATATCTTAACATAGCAAAAACTAAGATAATGCATACAGATAAAACTACTATGGAGAAAGAAATATACATTAATGGGAGAAAATTGGAGGTGGTGGAAAATTTTGAATATCTTGGGTCATTGATTACGAATAATGGTGACACAATGAAAGAAATAAAACGGCGACTATCCATTGCTCTTCAAAGACTAAAACAGATGAATAAATTATGGTGTGGGACAGACAGAACTACAAAAATTAGATTTTTAAGAGCATGCATCTTTCCCATTGCAACATACGCCTGTGAGACATGGACACTTACTAAACAAGCTGAACAGCGCATACATGCCTTTGAATATAAATGTTATAGACGAGTTCTAAGAATATCTTGGGTAAAGAAAAGAACAAATGCATCCATACTTCAAGAGTTGAATATTGAGGAGGGATGGCTATTAAAGACGATAAAACAAAGAAAATTGAAGTATTTTGGTCACTTGAAACGTCACGACAGTTTGGAGAGAACAATAATGGAAGGGTATATGCCTGGGAAGAGAGGAAGAGGAAGGCCAAAGAGAAGATGGGTGCAGGATGTGGCGGATGATCTCCAGATGGGTGTATCAGACGCGGGACATCTTGCTTGTGATCGAGAAGTTTTCCGGAGGGTTGTTATGGGAGCGAGGTTCTGTAAAGGACATGCTACTGAATGAATGAATGAATGAGGTGTGATATTCACGGTATGTAGGTGTACGTATGGTATTGACGGTATGTAGTTGTAGGTGTGGTATTGACGGTATGTAGGTGAGGGGGGGGGGGGGGGGCAAGTGGCAAGTGCGACTGAATGAAACGGGATGACAACAATCAGACATTGATTGGGACATTCTATTATTTTGAAAATCGTAGTGGTCATCTCTGAATGTCGTCATAAAGTTTTTTCACGTAAACTGACCATACATGTAAGATCTGATCTTTTTCTATTATGACTCTTCCATCTTGTGTCTTTAGGCAGCCTGCTGATGTATGTGTTCTTTGATTAGTAAGCTCCTGAATTCTTTTGTGCATTAGTTTCGCATTTTTACTGTTGTTTTGTTTTTCAATTTTTTCGCAGTTTTTCTCAAGCCATGTTTCTTTTGCCTCCCTACATAAGGTTCTGAATTTTCTGTGAATTTCTTCATATTTGGCAGATTATTTTTGTTCTGTCTTCTTGTTTCCATTAGTTGTAAAATTTCTTCAGTCATCCATGTCCTACGGCCCACTTTCTTTAATTTTGGAATAGTTTTTTCTGCTGCACAACTGATTGAATTCTTCAGCATTTCCGATTGATCATCTACATCTTGAAATAGGATCTCTAGATCAGACAATATATCAAATTTGTTCTTTACTTCTATGTTAAAATTATCTTGTATTTCTTTGTCAGTTTTCAATTTGCACAAGTCATATTTAGGGTTTCCTGCTATATACCTGACTTTCTTTAACTTTACCCTCAATGTGCTTGTAATTAATCTGTGATCACTGTAACAGTCTGCATTTGGTACTGTTTTTACTACTGTTAACGCATTTCGAAACCTTTTTCCACATTTGTCACTGCCATTAAATATGTTTCATCTTGCCATCTTTGTTTGAAGTACCATATAACAGTACTAGGAGAAATGATGCTGGATGTATTGAGACGCTGGTATGTAGGTATATCATCAGCAGAGTAGATACAGAAAATCAAAGACCGAGATCTGCGATTGATTGATTGATTGATTGATTGATTGATTGATTGATTGAGTAACCGACATCACAGCATTTGGGGCATTTCCATAAGCGCTCCGTCACCATCCTCAGAAGCCAGCGAAGAGTTCCAACACCAATAGTGTCAGTAGCAATCTGATTACCACCAAACAATGGTTCTGGTGTCAGGTCTTAGTCAGATATGACTGAGCTACCGTATAACAGTAGACGGTACTACCTGCTTTCTGTCAGCGCCGAACGTTGGCCGGCGCTTACCAAACCCGACACCCCACATTGTGCCAACGGCTTAGGACGGAAGAGCGCAATTGGGAGGGTACAAGCCTTACCCTGGTGCGAGGAAATGCAACCTAAAGACAAAATGTCATGGCAGGGCAGACCAGGCCCTAAGCCTTGGTTGGCGGCTGGTCTAGGATCGAAGATCCGACAGGCGGACAGTTGGAGCATTGCTGTGCTGATCAGGCAGCTTCTGCAGCTTGTCTTGTTCTAGATGTAGAGGTGTTACCTTTCCTCTGGAGTGAACTAGGCAGGCCGAGAGATGGATCATGCTGCATGGGCAACACATGATCTCTATATTTTAGCCCAGGCTTTGTGCTATGGAGAGGCAATAACTCCATCCCTGGTCTTAACCGATCTCGGAATCAAAGCGAGAGGCAACTGTTACGGGTTATAAGTCCCTGTCAATTGGCGTAGACAACAATGAACAGGTTAAGAAAAAGAGTCTGGGAGAACAGGAAGCTTACTGCCAAAACAAAAGTTCTCGTCTATCAAGCCTGTGTCCTTAGTACTCTTCTTTATAGCAGTGAAACCTGGACAACTTACTCACGCCAAGAGAAACGTTTAAACAGCTTTCATATGCGGTATCTGCGACGAACTGAAGTATTGGACAGATCAGGTTGTGTGACGGTTTATTCCATGCTCAGTCTTCGTAGACTTAGATGGATAGGACATGTTAGTATGGATGATGGTAGAATACCAAAGGACATCTTTTTTGATGAATTACAGATGGGTAAGAGATCTCAGGGTCGGCCTCTACTACGGTACAAACATCTGTGTAAGCGGGACATGATTGATACAGGCATTGATAATGCACATTGGGAGCAAATTGCAACTGAACGTGTTGCACGGAGGGCAAACATCAGAAATGGAATAAAGACAAAGGAGAAAATGATTGCAGAAAAGTCACACACCGAGCGTGTGAGACGTAAGATGGTGCATGATGGTGGAAATAACCACGTGTTCACATGCACCCACTGTGAACGCACAATTACAGCGCAAATTTGCCTTACCAGTCACATTCGCTACCGCCATAGGTAAAAGTTATTATGCCTTTTTAAAGCACAAACTATCGTCTGTCAAGACGGCAAAGTGCCAATATAATCTGATTATATGTGCGTCTCGCCTTTCCTATAAGCGTGGAGCATCGGCCAGATCACCTCGTCACTCCTCGCTGTCGCATTCTTGCCAGACCATGGTGATCCATTTGCTCCTCCGAGGTGTACACGTGCTCCCACAAGGCCGCAACCACGTCTGCCTAATCATGCATCAATACTCCACCAAGTTTTGCAGGGCCAGCCACTATGTCTGCGTGTTCATTCCCCAGCACACCAGCATACACTGGAGAAAAGATCCAGACGAGGCTTGCCGCCCGTGACTTCCGAAACGAAGCAAGCCACTGCACGAAGCTTGCACGTCCTCACCCTACTCAGTATGCTTTCTGAATCAGTTACAATAACGATGTGTTTGTTTATCGTTTTCTCCATCCAGCGGAAAGCTACACTGACTGCTTCCACCTCACTGCTTAAACTAGATGTTGTGGTATCATATGCCAGGCTCTCCTGTACCAAACATCGACCATTAGCCTTTGCCAAGAACCCGCAGGCACTTCTATTACCTCTCAACACCGAACCAACTGTGTAGATAATCTGTGGAGAGTCATGAACGATTACGCCAGCAGGCATGACACTTGATGATGATGATGATAACAGTATATGTTTCATAAAGCATGTTCTCGCTGCATTTGTCAGTTGTTGTGTTTTTCCCCAGTATGTTTTCCATCTTGCTAACTTAGTCACAGCTCTGGGATAGCCTGCCACAATAATTCAAGCCCTATGCACACCGAATATGAATGGCTCACTAGAGTGATGTGTATGTTGTCATGAAACTGGCACGGATGGTCATGTATCCACACCCAAGCTAGTCAGATATGGACAGCACAATGTGTCAGGTATGAAGTGTAATGCTTGCACACAGTGAGCACCAAATCACACCATTCGCACCAACTACATGACTCTTATGCCATGCAACATCAGTGACGTCATCCTTCAAGATGTCTACAGGCCATCACCGGCCTCCCCAACCCTGCAGTTCCATCCACAGGTTCTAGCCATGAACATTTAAATATGGGTAGTTTACTGTTCCTTCACATCAGTTGCAGTTTCCGGTTCTAGAATATCGAGCTTGTGGGTAAGTGCTGCATCATACTTGACTGTGATCTACATCATCGGTAGAGTCATGGCGTCTCAGCGATCATCTTCAGCTACTCTCCAATCTGATAGGGACGATTCTGTGTTCACATACTCACCTCCATCATGGGCACACATAGAATGGGAACAGTACTACAACTACCCAAGTTTATCCCAACCCCCAGCTCCAGGACACGGAATGGGCGAATCACACTTTGCAACTCTGTCACACCCGTCGTTAGGACTGAAAAGACAACGTCCTCCGGCACCTGAAGACACACCTCGGGAACCGCACTTAGAAAATGCTCACTCACGTGACAGTGATACACGCCAGTCTCACACCTCTACAGCACCATCACCAGTAGGTCATCCCTGGCAACAAAGTGCAAGAGCAGACACAACAACTCCACCTTCATTGGAAATAGTGGACAAGCTCCGCCCACTCCCAGCATATTGTCATCACTTGGCAACGAGGGACCAGGCTATTGCACGTCTACACCTGGCTTGTCATCTCCCATTGGTACTTCCTTTTTGTTTCCACAGCAGGTATCCCTTCCAGGAGGATCACCTCTGAGATACAGCAGTCAGCAGTCTCCTTGCTCCACAAACAGATCATCATCATCTCCATTTAGTGAAGAGGAAAGTTAGATACCACGTGGATTCGGCCACTATGTTTGGAGACTTCGAATCACCTCATCAGGGAGGCAAAGCTGCTGCCCTTCCACCGCGACCACCTACTCAACGAGCAAGACGGGAAGCACTCTCTGAGCCAAGAACACAATCTTTTACTCAACATCCATCTTTGTGATTCGATTAGAAGCAACATAAGTGAACGCCCCTCTTCTTCCTACAGTTCCATCTCAACCAGCTATCCAGGTTTTACACCAGACATATCACCATCACCACCACTCGGAGGCATTAGAGGGAAATTTACCTTCTCCCCGATCGATTCGTTATCACCCAGCTCTTCACAGCTGTGAATTAGTAAATCCAACCAGACATGGGACGATATAATTCTTTCTTCCAATTTCAAACAACTACTAAACCGTCCAACAAGGGTTACTGACAAATCCTCAACTATAATTGATCATATATATGTTACTTGTCCAGATACTATTATTAAATGTTCTGTTCCTGTTAGTACGATTAGTGACCGTTACCCAGTATGTTGTAGATGGTCAAAAATTGGGTTCAAATCTCTTACAAATAAATATTTAAGTATCAAATTTAGAAAAAAAGCATTCAACCAAAATTTATTTTTGCAAGACTTAAAAAAAGCAGCACTTGATCATGTTTACCAACTTCATGACCCGGACGATGATTAGCTTTCTGGACGAAGACAGTCTACAATGTGTTCGATAAACACGTGTCAGTCAAAGAAGTTCGAGTCAAAAATCAACATAAATCCCCATGGGTCACTAGTGAAGTTCTGGAAATCATGAGAGAGCGAGATTCATTCATTCATTCATTCAGTAGCATGTCCTTTGCAGAACCTCGCTTCCATAACAACCTTCCGGAAAACCTCTCGATCATAAGCAAGATGTCCCGCGTCTGATACACCCATCTGGAGATCATCCGCCACATCCTGCACCCATCTTCTCTTTGGCCTTCCTCTTCCTCTCTTCCCAGGCATATACGCCTCCATTATTGTTCTCTCCAGACTTTCGTGACGTTTCAAGTGACCAAAATATTTAAATTTTCTTTGTTTTATCGTCTTTAATAGCCAACCTTCTTCAATATTCAACTCTTGAAGTATGGATGCATTTGTTCTTTTCTTTACCCAAGATATTCTTAGAACTCGTCTATAACATTTATATTCAAAGGCGTTTATGCGCTGTTCAACTTGTTTAGCAAGTGTCCATGTCTCACAGGCGTATGTTGCAATGGGAAAGATGCATGCTCTTAAAAACCAAATTTTTGTAGTTCTATCTGTCCCACTCCATAATTTATTCAGCTGTTTTAGTCTTTGAAGAGCAATTGATAGTTGCCGTTTAATTTCTTTCATTTTGTCACCGTTGTTGGTAATCAATGAACCAAGATATTCAAAATTTTCCACTACCGCCAATTTGTCCCCATTAATGTATATTTCTTTCTCCATAGTAGTTTTATCTGTATGCATTATCTTTGTTTTTGCTATGTTAAGATATAAGTTGTGATTTTCACTATTCAATTGGGTTGAAGCTATTAGGTTTTCTATGCTATTCTGTGTTGTGGATAGTAATACTGTATCATCAGCATATCGAATCCCCGGTATGTCATGACCGCCGATATTTAGAGCATCATATAGCTCCCTGTTTATATCATCTCTTACATTTCTCATTATATTTTCGGCATACAGGTTAAACAAATAGGGTGACAGCACGCAGCCCTGACGGACTCCTTGCTTGATGTCAGCGAGATACAAAAATAAAGACTTCATCAAATACCGTAGACTAAGGAATAAAGTTAAATATGAAATTCGAAGGATTAAAAAAAAAAGATCATTTTAAAAATTTTAATGTAGATAATTCAAACAGTACAAATATATGGAAGGCTATTAACTTGCTAACCAATGAGAAAAGCCCTGCAGAATCAGCAATACCAAATTCTATAACATGCGATGAATTCAGTTGGTTCTTCCAATCAGAAATAGAGAATCTAAAGTCTTCAATACCAGACTCATTATGTAATATAAGATCACTATCATCATTCTGTGAGGAGAAGTGCACCAGAAATATTCCCGCTGAGATTCCCTTAATTTCTGTTGCAGAAGTTTATAAATATCTCTTAAACCTCAAAGCAACAAATTCACACAGCCTAGATTCACTAATTTGGCTTTATTAAAAAGGAAGCACTTTCGAAGTGATAGAAGTCTTAGATGACTGTCGTGTGTGTAAAGAATGAATGTCGTAGTAGTTATTTGTTCTTCTTTACCACTTTAGTGTCGTACCTGGAGTGAGGGGAATCAACACCCACATTTGTTTTAATTCAGTATCTCTATCCTGGAGATATCCAGCAGACTCCGTCCACAACACTCCCTCAATCTGAAGACACCTTCTTCTCACTCTTACTCACTCCTGGATCATGCCCCCTCTCATTCTTCCCCAACATAACATACGTGACAACTCTAGCTTCAACAAATAAAACCAAGAAATGTATTAAAGCAAAGAGTATATGTAGGAGAAGTGTTTGTGTGTGTGTATAAGGTGTAGAATGTGTGACGTGTACTCTAAAGTGTATATAGACTCAAATAAGTGTTCAGGAGTATAGTCATTCTCATCACTGTGCTGAGAACACACTAGCACCATGTATTCCAGACAAGCAACCTCACCAAGGTGATGCTCCTCCGGTCACGTGAAGACTTCCTCCGTTGTCTCTTGAACCACTAGGATGCTTGGACACCCATGACAAACACTGTCTAATGAGAGTTTTCAATCTGTTTTACACTATGAATTTCCTCTGTTATTTAACTGATTGTTAATCAGAAAATTATAACCCTATTGTCACTGTTACTGGGGAAATCTTAATGGATCTAGTGTCACTTGTTTTAAAGACTCTGAATGTTCTAGGTATCAGTATAAATTTTGTATGAATGTTCCTGGTATCAGTAGTGTATATCTACAATGTTCTGACTGTTCAGTGATACAACTATCACTTGCTAAACATAAATCTCATCAGCATGTCCTGCTCAGCAGAAGCCAGGTTCCCGCAAACCAACTTGGGTATAAGCCCAATGTAGCGGCCTCTCAGAAACTTCTGTCTTCAAATTCTGAGCCATCATCTTCTAAATTGTGTTAGCTTCACTGTTGAAAATCATAGCACACATACGTGGACCTGTAAATGGAACCTGTAGAATAGAGAATACTATGGTGAGGGCAACTCAGTCCTGGCCGGAATTAGGTTAGTGTAGGCCAATAGCAGCACTCAGATCTATAACAGAGATCCGATCTCTGTCATACTGCCAAATAACTCATCATATGATCTGAGACATGGCAACACCAGGAAAGAATAAAGGAACGGGTAGAAACCCAGCAAATGCCCTACTGGAAGATCCTACCATTTCACATTCCTCTCCTCCCTCTCAACCATCCTTAATCTCTCTAATTATTATTCCACTACATTGTCTTCAACTCCCTGAGTAAAATGATATATCACACAAGCTAGTTGAAGCCACACAATAGAATACTAGTGCCGACGCTCCTATGATACTTTCTAGCACCGAACTTATAGAACATTCTATCACTAATCATAATACATTATATCACCACACCTATAATACATTATATCACCGCACCTATAATACATTATATTACCGCACAGTACTGTTCTATATTCCTAATCATAATCTAAGTTAGATATGATTAATAGCCTACCATATGCCTATTCCGGTTGCTAATCGAAACTAGGCAATCACAGACTGGATCTATGTCCGCCAATAACTATCAACAATTTGACACCCTAGTTTCTTTCATTGAGCACAAATCGGAAAACTGCACCGATCTTTCCCACTTCAGAAATCTTGATCGACTAACTCCACTTGTTTACCGCAACGCTTTTTATATTGGGCTGGAGTGACGTCACCAAAAAGTCTAGACGCTGATCCGTCCAGAATCTGGTTTCTTCCTCCTGTTCTAGACTAACTGGAGTCAATCCGCCGTCAAATTTGCTTTCATTTGGGGAAATTCTTTGTCCCGTACATCCATAGTTCAGTCTGTCTGTGAACCACAGTATTCCCTACATCACAGAATCCATCCCGCGTCTGTCCAGACTTTCCGTCTAGCACTTCAAAGGCTACTAAGCCGTGGCAGACGTTTGGCGTTGTTATTCGTTTCTCGAACAACCCACATCATAAAGATTCGCCGACCAGGGGTAGACATTTTGACGCGACGTATCTTGTTTCTCAGTTAGAAATGCCGATCGTGTGTAGACAGTTTTAACGACGTATTTTTCTCAGTCTGTACAACATCAAAGGGTCGGTTGTTTTTGCAGACTAATGTCGGGCCTTGTTTGTCATCGATCGCAACTAACAAGTTTATTTTCCGTGACAATGACTATAAATTATTACTTTCAACGTGCTTTATGCCAGAAACTAGTGCACTCTTCCGACAGACGGGTCTAAATATTTCTGCAGTGAATAATTTGATATAACTAACACTAACCCTAACCCTAATCACTTATTCACTGCAGAACTATTTAGACCCGTCTGTCGGAAGAGTGCCGAAACTAGACGTATAGCACGGTTTTGGAGAGAACATAGTCGTTTCAAATTGGAATTAGGGCGACCATCCCAAACTGTGGAACAATAATCGAGATGTGATTGGATATAGCATGTATAGAATATTTTTCGTGTGCTTTCGTCCGGGTAGTGCTGTATTTTAGAAAGCTGATAAACCTTTTGTGCTATTTTTTTCTACCACTGATTCAATCTAATGCAATGAACAGCAAGTGCCTACATCTGTTACATGTACCAAAGCCTACATTGGACCTATACAAAACATGTTTCGCCTATTCTGGTGCTCACTTATGGAATGATCTTCCTCCAGATATGAAAACTCCAATGAGTCCTTACACATTTAACCGAAAACTCTTTCAATACTAAATCCATGCCGACTATATGCCACCATAATTCATCTACTGGTATAATTGTTCATTATAATTGTTTAACTATAACTGTTCACTATATATGTGTGTGCGTGTGGGAAGAGAGAGAGAGAGAGAGAGAGAGAGAGAGAGAGAGTGAGAGAGAGAGTCAGAGAGAGTGGGAGAGTGAATGTGTGTGTGTGTGTGTGTGTACGCACGTGCATGAGGGTGTGTAGGAGAGAGTGAATGTGCGAGAAATTGTGAGGGAATGTGTCAGTGCATGCATGCGTACGTGTATGTGTCAGAGTGAGTGAGGGTGTGTGTGTGTGCGTGAGTTCATGCGTATGTGTATGTGTGAGAGAGTGTGATTGGGAGAGTGAGTGTGTGTGTGTGTGTGTGTGAAGGATTGTGTGTGTGAGAGAGAGAGATTGAGTGAGTGAATGAGTGAGTGGGGAGTGAATGAGTGTTAGAGTGTTAGAGTGTGTGTATGTGTGTGTTTGAGAGAGGGAGTGAGTGAGTGCGCTAGGATAAGAGAGAGTGAGTGAAACATTGAGTGATAGCGTGAGGGATTGTGTCTGTCTGTGTGTGAGTGAGAAGAGAGAGAGAGAGAGAGAGAGTAAGAGAGTGAGAGATAGAGTAAATGAAGATGGAGAGAGTGAATGAATGAGGGAAATAGTGAGTGAGAGAGAGAATGAGCGAGCGAGAGAGAGAGAGAGGGAGAGATAGAGAGAGAGAGAGACAGTGGGAGAGTGGAAGTGTTAGTGTGTATGTGTGTGCGCGCGCATGCGTGTGAGTGTGTGTGTATGCACGAAGAGAGAGAGAGAGAGAGAGAGAGAGAGAGAGAGAGAGAGTTGAGCGCACGCATGTCATGTAACACGCGTGTCATGTAACACGCTAATCCATATGTTTGTGTATTCTCATCTGTCATATTAGTTGAATGTCGTTTGATTTTATCATGTATAATATAAACGTGTGTATATTACTGTAGTTTGAGTGAGAGAGTCAGTGAGTTTGAATGAGGGACAGAGTGAGTGAGTGTGAGAGTGAATGTGTGTGCGTGTGTGCGTGTGTGTTTAGTTTAGTTTAGTTTAGTTTATGGATCAGCATCACAGCACACGGGTGCAACCCACAAGTGCTCCGTTCTCCTCCTAACTCAAACCTGAGTCTGGAGAAACTCAGCTCAGTGCACGAACTCCATAGCACCGCCGAGGATCCTGAAATACTTTGGGTAGATTTTTAACTCAAAATTTTGCCCGGGCAGCGCAGTTAGGCTACTCTTTTTCGATTTTTTACGTGCGCAACAATACACACGGGCTTCCGATCTCACTACCCAGAGACAACAATACACACGGGCGTCCGATCTCACTACCCAGAGACAACAATACACACGGGCTTCCGATCTCACTACCCAGAGACCAGGGGAAATTACTGGAAGTCCAGGTGGATTTTTAAATAATTCCTGGTCCTCACCGGGGCCTGAACCCGGGACCTCCAGCACTCGAGGCGGACACCATACCTCGAGACCACGCAGCCCCCTGTGCGCGTGTGTGTGTGTGCCTGTCTCTGTGTGTATCTCTGTGTGTTGGAGCATCACTATTTTTTACGCCACACACTGTATATGTACACATTTTTCTCCATGTTTTACATTTTTGTGAGACTGCTAACGACAATTGTCAGTGTATGTTTGTGAGTAAAGTATGGGAGTTTGTTCATATTAGTTTCAATGATCACGCGAGGCATTGTGTATATGTCTAGATGTGGGGATGTGTGAGTGTGTGTGTGGGTGATGTGTGTGAGTGTGGGAATGTGTGTGGGGGATGTGTGGGTGGGGGTATGCGTTTGGATGGATTGGGGTGTGTGGGTGTTGGTGGGTAGTGATATTTGTGGGTGTTGGTGGGTGGGGTTATATGTGGGTGGATGTGTCGGGGTGTAAGTAGGGGGTGTGGAGGATGTGTGTATGGGTGGGGGATGGTTGCTTGGGATGTATGTATGGGTGGGGGATATGTGTGGCTGGGTGAGGATGTGTGGATGGTTAGGGGGAAGTATGTGTGAGTGGCAGGGTGTGTGGGTAGGAGATGTGTGTGGGTGGATTGTGGAAGTAAAGGTGGGAGGGGAGAAGTGTATGGAGTGTGAGTTAGGGATATATAGGTGGTGTGTGGGTCGGGGATGTGTGTGTGGTGTGTGGGTGGGTGTAGGTTTGTGGTGGGTGGGTGGATTGGGGGATAGTGTGTGGTGTGTGTGGGGGGATGTGTGTGATGGGTGCGGGGAATGTGTGTATGGGTGAGGGATATGTGGCGGGTGTGTAGAGTATGTGTGGGTGTTGGGGGATGTGTGGCTGGGTGTGTGTGAGTGGCTGAAGAATGTATATGTGGGTGAAGGATGTGTGTATGTCGGAGCGGGATGTGTGAGTGGGTGAAGGATGTGTGTGGGTGGGGGTATGTGTGATCGAGAGATGTATGGTTAGAGGTGGGCGGTTGCGGGGTGTGTGGCTGCGTAGTGGAGGATGTGTGGGTGAGTGAGTGTGTGTGTCTGTTGGTGGATGGGTGGGGGATGTGTGTGTGTGTGGGTGGGGAGATGTGTGGTGTGTTGTTCGGGGATATGTGTGTGGTATGTGGGTGACGGATATGTGTGTGGTGAGTAGGTGGGGGATATTTTGGTGTGTGGGTGTGAGATGTGTGGGTGGGGGATACCTGTGTGTGGTCTGTGGGTGGGGAAAATTGGGTAGGTGGGAGTGTGTGAGGTACGGGTGGGGGATATGTGTGTGGAAGGGGATGTGTGTTAGTGCATGTGTGGGTGGGTGTGGATGTATGTGTGGGTGGTGGGCTGTGTGTGAGTGGATTGGGGATATATAGGTGGGTAGGGATATGTGTGTTTGTGGGTAGGGAGATGTCTGTTGGTGGGGATGTGTGCGTATGGGTTGTGGATATGTGAGTGGGCGCGTGATGTGTTGGTTGGTGGGGGTGTGTGCGGGGTGGGGAATGTGTGGTCGATGGAGGTGTGGTTGGGAGATAAGTGGTTGGGGTGTGGGTGGGTGGGTAGAGGATGTGTGAGTGGGGGATGGGTGTGTGGGTTAGGATGTGTATGTGGGTGGGTGCGGGATGTGTGGGTTGGTGGGGGATGTATATGTGGGTGGCGAGTGTGTGTGGGTTGGGGGAACGGGTGAGGGCAATGTGTGTGGATGGGGGATTGTGGGAGGGGGATAGGTCGGTTAGGGTATTATGTGTCTCTGGATGTGTGTGTGGGTGGGTGGGAGATGTGCCTTATAACATGGTAATGTGCATTGTTTATGTTTAGAACATTCATTTTGACAATGTTTTTTTCTGCATCTCGTCAGGTACATACTGCAGAAATCACACAACTTATATGAATTAACTAGATAAATCCTTCAAGTTGAAATATACACATATTCGCACAGTAATGTCACTTATCTACCACGGTAATTTAAAGCTGACTAACATGTCTTTCTGTTTGCACAATTCTGGCTTGCGTTGATTGATCATAATTGCTTCTGCAAACTTTAACAAGCGAGTATTGTGTGTGTTAAACAACATGCGAAAGGCGGTGTCTCTGTCCGCCAAATTGACGGAGTGGCCATGGGGAGTCCTCTTGGTCCTATTCTAGCGGACATCTTCATGGCACATTTAGAAGAAAAGTGATCCTAAGACATCAACAACTTGGCCTTTTACCGTCGTTATGTGGACGATATACTAATTATCACCACAGACGAGCTACAAGCAACATCGTTCCAAGCCACAATGAACAAGACGCATAAAAACATCTCTCTATCTATGGAACACGAACACAACGAAGCATTGTTGTTCCTAGATATTCTAATGAGGCGTAGAGCAGATGGCACAATTCAAAGATCGGTGTATCGCAAAGGAACATGGTCTGGCCAATACCTAAATTTTCAGAGCTTCACACCTGTCCAGTACAAACGGGGCTTAGTACGGATCTTGTTTGACCGTGCTAGAAAGATATGCACCCAGGATACACTGACAGAAGAATTTGAAACTCTGAAGAATGTCTTAAACCTGAATGGGTACTCCACAAGATTTTTAAAGTGCCACTGCCAACAGCCCAAACCAAAACCAGACCCCAAACTCAAGGTATTCATCCAGCTAACCTTTCGAGGGGATGACGTAATGCAACGTCTACAAGAACGGCTTACTACAGCAGTAGGCCGAACATTCTGTGCTGCAAATCTAGTCATTAGATATAAAACCGTACCGATTCCTACACCAGCAGTCAAAGAGCCTGTTCCTCTGTACGCCACAAACAATTGTATTTACCAATTCACATGTAGATGCCAGGCCTTCTACATTGGTAGAACAGAGAGACAGCTTAACAAACGAGTGTCAGAACACATACCTCAATGGGTCGACAAGATACAACACACAGGAAATGCTAGCCTCGTGGGGCCGACACACCGGAAGCTCCCGGCGTCTTCAATTGGTAGGCACATTATCGAAAGCGGCCTTGTGCTGGACACAGACACTGCCTTTCGCGTGTTGTTTAACACACAAAATACTCGCTTGTTAAAGTTTGCAGAAGCAATTATGATCAATCAACGCAAGCCAGAATTGTGTAAACAGAAAGACATGTTAGTCAGCTTAAAATTACCGTGGTAGATAAGTGACAATACTGTGCGAATATGTGTATATTTCAACTTGAAGGATTATCTAGTTAATTCACGTAAGTTGTGTGATTTCTGCAGTATGTACCTGACGAGATGCAGCGACATATGCCAGGCAATAAATCGTGCAATCTATTGTTTGTGTCTTCGTTATTCAAATTCGCTACTGGAAAACATTGTTTTGAATGTTTTTTTTTTCTTCCTATGTAAATGTATAATGCACCATTGATGAACGAAAGATGAGTGATTGGGAGGGCCGAATGTAAGACGGGCCTGCGTGCCCAATTTGTGACCCTTTTAAAATAAAATTGATTTAATTTGATTTTTGATTTGTCACCAGAATCACCCTCTTCTCTTGGCCCCGCATTTCCGAGGGACGCCATCACACGAAAATCAACGAGACGGCGAATACCCCCAATGAACAGGTCAGGCCTTGGTGACGCCGAGTTTTGGCGGCACATTAAATCTGACGATGCCACTTGTTCAGCGGATACAAGTGGCGACGATGCAAATATTCCGTTTTCCAAAGCAGGGAAGTTTAAAGCTGGGAAGTTTAAAGGAGGGAAGTTTCAGAAGAAGATGTCCAAGATGTCGTATGGTTTACAGTCTATCAGTGAGTCACCAGAATTCAGATCAGGCCCACGGGCCCCGCCCACTAGGTCTACCGACACAGTGAGCAGATTAACAGGCAAGACGTACCAGAATTTCATCAAGCTGCAGAAACAGGCTCTTATCTTGTTCTACAGCAGTATCACGAGCGGCCCCGTGACACCGGACGTCTTCAAAGTCTACTCTCTTGGGGTAAAATATGTGTGTATGAGTGTTGGTGTTCATGCATGAACAGCTTTAAGTGAGACTGATACACCAGGCCTTGATATATGTGCACAAATATATAACACTCAATCAATCAATCAATCATGTGCCATGCCGGAAAGCGTGACTCGCCATTTCACTCGATCACCAGTGTCGTGGATCAGCTCAGTGTTCCTGTCTCGTCCATGTCATGTGGCCAAGCCATCCAGGTATTTACTTCTCTGCCTTACTCTTGTTCTTTTCCCCTCAATCTTGCCAGTTGTCACCAAGTTCTCTAATTTGTTTCTTCTCATAACGAGACCAAAAAAATGCTGACTGTCTGTCATGGTATTCTTTGCATTTTCCTCAGAAACAACATTTCCACAGCCATCAGATGTTTTTCAGCTTGACTGCTCATTGTTCACGCTTCACATTCACATAAAAGTACAGGTTCTATGTAGCACATCAACACACACTCTTTTTCTAGTAGCAATTAACATCTTTTTATTGGTCAGTATGTTTTTCATCTTGCAAAAGGCTACCTTCGCCATGGCGATTCTTGTTCTAATCTCTTCAAGGCATCTTCCATCAGATGTTATGTCTGTTCCGAGATAGTTGAGATGCTTGTTTTGAGATAATTGTACCGATTCACTTGTTTAAGACACAGATTACTGTCGTCACTAGGATGAAAGATACTGCGTCCTAGTGAAGTCCATAATCTGTATCATCTTTCAATTCAAACCTAACCCTAATTGTTCACTGTGTGCAACAACCGCATCTACTAAATGCTGCAATTATTGCTCATTGTCTGCAATCAGTACTGTATCATCTGCATATCTGATGTTATTGATGTTTCGTCCCCTAATGATGATTCATTTCATATCTTCTATATTTCTGAAAATATTTTCAATGTACAGAAAAAACAACAATCTGGAGACATTACAAAACAATGCCTTACTCCTCACTAACAACAGAGAATTGGTCAATACCGATCAGTTAACAGTCTGCTTGCAATTACACATGGGCATACTCCTCTAACACACTAATAAATCTTAGCTAACAGCTAGCTAACTTAATGCGCCACGATGATTGATCACAATTTATGAAACTTTAGATTTATATCTTCAAGTCAGGGGTTCAAGCTGGATTTAGTCAAGGAAGAGGAACAAGGGATCACATACTCAACGTCCGTTTAATAATAGAGAAGTGCAGAGAATTTTATATAAACCTATTCTCATGTTTTGTGGATTATTTAAAGACATTTGACTGTGTACAACATCAGAAACTTTGGGAAATCATGAGGAATATGGGTTTTCCATCACATGTAGGACAACTCCTAAAAATGCTCTATCTTGACCAACAGGCAACGGTTAGATTAGATGGCGAGACATCAAATTGGTTTAACATCAAGTAAGGAGTTCGTCAGGGCTGTGTGCTATCGCCCTTTTTGTTTAACCTTTACGCCGAACATATAATGAGAAATGTATGATATAACCAGGGAGCAATATGATACCATAAATATCGATGGTCATGAATTACCAGAGATTTGATATGCTGATGATACAGTATTACTATCCACATCACAGACTGGTTTAGAAAACTTCTTAACCTCAAACAAAAGAAATAGTGAAAATTACAACTTATATCTTAACATAGGAAAAACAAAGATAATGCATACAGACAAAACTACTATGGAGAAAGAAATATGTGTTAATGAGGAAAGATTGGAGGTGGTGGACAATTTTGAATATCTTGGATCATTGATTACCAACAGTGGTGACACAATGAAAGAGATTAAACGACGACTATCAATTGCTCTTCAAAGACTAAAACAACTGAATAAATTATGGAGTGGGACAGATAGAACTACAAAAATAGATTTTTAAGAGCATGCATCTTTCCCATTGCAACGTACGGAACATGTGAGATCTGGACACTTACTAAACAAGCTGAAAAGCGTATACATGATTTTGAATATAAATGTTATAGACGGGTTCTAAGAATATCTTGGGTAAAGAAAAGAACAAATGCATCCATACTTCAAGAGCTAAATATTGAAGACGATAAAACAAAGAAAATTTACATATTTTGGTCACTTGAAACGTCATGAAAGTTTGGAGAGAACAGTAATGGAGGTGTATATGCCTGGAAAGAGAGGAAGAGGAAGACCGAAGAGAAGATGGGTGTAGATTTTAGCGGGTGATCTCCAGATGGGCGTGTTATGTTGTCGAAGATTATCTTCATCAGTGATGTTGAATAAAGGAATGTATGAGAGGAAATAGAGAAGAAGAGTAGAATGTCAGATGGGCCTGCTTGCCCAATTCTTAACCCTTTGCAAATAAAGATTGTTCGTTCGTTCGTTCGTTCGTTCATTCGTTCGTTCTTATCGGACCCGGGACATCTTGCTTGCGATCGAGAAGTATTCCGGAGCGTTGTTATGAGAGCGAGGTTCTGCAAATGTCATGCTACTGAATGAATGAATGTCAAGCTCTTTGGGAACTGGGACGTGGGGAAGTGCGGGCACCTAGCCCCAGGTTTTTCAAAACAAAGTCCATCACTTGGCGCTAGTGAGCGGACTTTCATGTTGTTCTCCTGAAGTGATCTCTGTGAAACACCAAGTTCACTGTCATACTTCACTCCTCGCATCTCTTGGTGTGATATCTGTGGAGCACCAAACTCTCTATTAGACTTCACTCCTCGCATCTCTTGAGGTGATCTTTGTGGAGCACCAAGCTCGCTATCAGACTTCACTCCTCGCATCTCCTGGGGTGATCTCTGTTGAGCACGAAGACATCTGTCAAATGTACTCCCGCAATGTCCAGCTGGAACACGAAGTATTGCAGCTCAACAGAAAACAGTTATGGAAAACAACGGATGTTGAGGCGTAAAGCCTTCATCAGCTAACAAATACACGAAAACACAACATATAAACACGGGGAATACACGGCAGTGACTACATTAACTCATTTAGTGACAAACAAACAGTGGGTTTGGCCCAAGCAGAAATTGATGGCAAAAATGGGAAGTATGGGGTGTGTCATAATAATGATCTACAAATTGTTAAAATGGTAGCAAATATATTGTATTATATATCAAATTAAAGGACATTGCACAAGGAACACGTTGGCACTGCTACTGTTGCTTCTTCTTCTTCTTCAGCGTTCCGAGCCATTGAGGTTCTTTGCTGCAAATACAATCCGTCTCCATTCGTCTCTCTGGTGGACCTTCTCTTGCCAGTCGTTGATTCCAAGTGCTTGTAGGTCTGTACATGTATTATCTCTCCACCGCCTTCTTGGTCTACCTCGGGGTCTACGGTCATTTATTTCCTGAGTGTAAGCGAGTTTTGTTTCCCTATTATCTTCGATTCTTTCTATATGCCCCAGCCATTGTAGTCTATTAGACTTAAACAGATGCTACTGTTGCTATAAGTTAGAAATATAATAATAATATTTGTAGATGTTTTAAACAAAGAATTGAAGACAGAGGTGACAAGTACGTGAAATTTCTACATACCAAAGCGCTAATGCTCCAACGCTGTTTATAATCCAATGAAACTTACTCAATTATGATAACTACACCACTTTGCTACACAAATATCACTAGAACGGCTCCATAACACTAATAAAACACAATAAAACACAATAAATCACAATAAAATCATCCTATTTTGAAGCGGATCATTGTCACATAAAATGGAAAATATCGGAAAATCTCGAGACAGGTTTTGACCGTTTTCTGCTGATAAACACAAAATGTACGCTATTTTTTATTTAGTTATAATTATTATTCTTTTAAATTTAATTATTTAAATACTCCTTAAATACTTTGTGATAGGCAAAGCAAACTTTAGGGGCACAAGTGTGGCCCATTAGCTAATTCGACATAATGACAAACTTTCACGGTTAGCGGCTAACCAGCTAAGATAGCTGGTTAGTTTTGTTAACATTCATAAATAATTAATTTTAACCAAACAACCACATTTAACATGTGCTATCAGTTTAGAATCGTTCACAAAGACCTTTAAATCAGAATAACTACAATCTAACATTGTTTTAAAACTATTATCTAATGTAAATATGTGAGGCCGAAAATCAAGGTCGATGCCGTTGTCAAATAAGAAAAGTAATCGAAACTTTAACTAAGAATTTTTCCTCAATATTCATTCATGTTTGGTATCTCGTGGCCTGTGTGTAAATGAAAAACCTTCTTCATACGAAAACCGTCATTTCGGGGCATTCAAATTAAGCATGGCATGCAAACGAAACAAACAAACGAACTGCTAAGATCTTGGCACTACAGTGACCAATGGGCAAAAAACTTGAGACTGTTTGGCAACTGAGTGACCGTTGGCATCGAATAAGGAATAATAATCTAATAATAAAAATTGACAGATAGAAAACAAAACGAAAACGTGAAACAAATATCTCGGAAAAGTGCTGAAAAGTCAATGGAAGGACATGATTCCAAATACACTAGTTCTTGGCAGCGCAATTCATGGACACGCTGCTAAAGAAACTCCCGATAACCAGACTGGGATACCTAACTCGCAGCCAAGCCATCGGCTTCCAAATTACGAGAGGGACTCAAATGAAAACATGAAATGATTTATTTTATTTTATTATTATTTTTTTTTTTTTTTGGGGGGGGGGGGGGGGGTGAAAATATTCTGGAGAAAAATAAAAGAAAACAATTGCATCATTTTCGGTGTAGACACCACTGCGTTCAATGCAAGTCCTCCAGGGCCGATAAAGTGCTTGAATTCCTGCAGAAAAAAAAAATCTCTTGGTCCCGTGTTTAATCACTCATGCACCATCTTCTGTACGTCTTGATCGAACCGAAATTATTTCCTCCCAATGATCCTCTAAGTTGTTCAACCAGGTGGACACCACTTCGAGGATAGGTTGGCGTATACAGGGGATGTGGTACAAACAGAAAGTGGAGGTGTTCGATTGTTTCAATCGTTGCAAGGGCAATATGGAGTCGATCATTGTCATGTTGCACAAGGCCAACTTCACTCAGAAGTCCACGTCATTTCGATTTTATTGCGGGTGGAAGATGATTCCTGAGAAGATCTGTATACGTATAACTGGTGACAGTTTTCCCTCTTGGCATGTGGTGTTCTAAAATAACGCCTCGTTCATCCCAAAAAGAGAGTCAGCATAACCTTCCCTGCAGATGGCTGTGTTCGAAACTTCTTTATTTTCGGTATGGAGGGATCGCGCCATTCCTTGCTCGCTCTCTTCGCTTCCGACTCTTCGTAGTGAACCCAGTTTTCAACAACAGTAACAATTTTCGAAAAGAAACAACTTCTGCTTCAAGGTACTGCAAACGTTCTCGACAAGCATCGATGCGTCGTTCATTGTTGTAGCATTGATGCGTCGCTGTTTCAATTCGGGAGTAAGCTACCGTGGTACCCACCTTGCAGATACCTTGCGATACTGTAGCACATCCTTGATAATATTGTGAGCTGAATTTTGACTGATGTCAAGACGTGCAGCAATGCTGCTAACAGAACAGCTGCAATCGACTCTCGGGTTACTACTTAGTGTGCCTAACCCGGCCGTCAACATTCTGTCACAGAAGTCACACCGATATGAAAATGCCTACTCCACTCATACACGTGCTGGTCTGACCAGCGTGCATCACCACACTGGACCTTCATTCGCCGATGAATTTCAATAGGGTTCTGTCATAATCTCCCCATCAGTTCTACCGCGTCGTCGTCAACGACCCCTGGCGAGTACAGCCAGGGGTCCACCTGTGAGCGACACTAACCACGCTGTGTCAGGAATAGCCAGTCGGCGAATGCGTGTGACATGTATTCCACGCTGGGACGCAACACCGACTAGCGAGACTCACAGTGGTTAACGGGCAAACGGCTTGGGAGCGTTGGACAAGACAGACGGAATGAATGGTGCTCGTATACTTGAGTGTATGAACGTGAATAGAAAGAACGCCTGTGGCAATAATAGAAGACTGTGGGCTTGTGAGTTGTATACATTGTATTGATATATCTATTGAATGTATTATTGCATCGTCATTGTAATTGTACGATGCATGTAATGGTTGTGATGAGTGAGATGTGTGAATAAAGTGTTTGAATTGTAGTTGTAATGCGTTACGTAAAGTCATTCTGTGACCGTGTTTGTATCACACTTATTGGTGATTACGAGCCTGTGTTATTGCTGAAAGCAAGACTCTGACAAGTGTGAACGTGGGTGCATCGTCCTTGTTGGATTATTTGAACCATAAGTGTATACATGAGTGCAAAGTCCTTGTTGGATTATTTGAACCATAGGTGTGAACGTAGATGTATCATCCATCTTTGATGTAGTTGTAAAATAGGATTGAACGTGTGTGTAAGCGGAAAGGTTTGGAAAGAATGTAACATGGAAAGCAAGTTGTTGAATGTGTTGAACGGACGACAGTACGACTAACAAACATACTTGACAGCACACAAACCTACAAAACTTAGTTGACAACGCATACACCACATAAACATACATGTCCTAATATTTTCTTCTTCCAAAAGCAACAGGTTTTTGTTCATCCGAAACCGTGAGCAAGTGAAGTTCATTTTTGCGGATAGTAACGTTCAGGCAGCCATTCTCTGGTACAGTTCTCCATCGTACTTCAGAGCTCCAAAGTCACTTAAGTATTATCTCTTTTTTCACATATACGTTTGTGTGTAGGCTTAGGCACAAAGCTGTATTCGATATATAACAGAGTAGCCTTGCTAAAGGGGACTCAAAAGTGGCGTGAAATGGGAAGATTAGTATAAGCACGCTTGAGCACATCACTAAGGGATAAGGGGTAGGTAGGGCTCGTCGTGCCATGACGAGCCACATGGAAACAAAAGCAGTTTGGGATTGATCCATCACCAGAGAAGGATGCTTGTTATCATCAGGTCTGACACTTATTGATTTTGTCAACAACGTTTGTACGATGTAACTCTGATTAAACTGAATTAAGAATATTCGGCCTTGGACTAACGTTTGTCCCTGTTGATTTACTTCTACTAGCTATTGTTACATAACAGAAATGGTGCCGTGACCAGGATTTTTGCTCGGGTTGTCGCGACCAAGCAAAGTGTTCTCCAAACTTACACAGCAGCTTGATCGATCTGTACGGATGCACAATTGGGAACTTATAAAGAACAGACGCCATGAACTTTGTTGTCAACTGCCCATGCAAGGGTGAAGAGATGACGTAATATTTCAAGCCAGACGTTTTCGAAGGCCGCTCAAAGTCAAACAAGTTAGACGTTTTCGAAGGCTGCTCAAAGTCAAACTTCATTTCAAGTTACTTGCTTTTTGAAGGCCACTCAAAGTCAAACGGCATTTCAAGTCAAACGTTTTCGAATGCCACTCCGGACTGAAGAAGTTCATCAACTCAGTCGGTTTTTATGTCGCTCAAGGCTGAAGAAATTGCAGATCGCTTTCTACTAACTGCCCATGGGTGAAACAACGCCTTTTTAAAAACGTTTTCTGCCCGTCCACGGGTGAAGCAACGCCTTTTTCAAAACGTTTTCTGCCTGTCCACGGGTGAAGCAACGCCTCTTTTTCAAAACGTTTTCTGCCCGCCCAGGGTGAAGCAACGCCTTTTTCAAAACGTTTTCTGCCCGCCCACGGGTGAAGCAACGCCTTTTTCAAAACGTTTTCTGCCCGCCCACGGGTGACGCAACACCTTTTTAAAAAAGTTTTCTGCCCACCCACGGGTGAAGCGAAGCCTTTTTTTTTCTTCAACACGTTTTCTGGCCGTCCTCGGGTGAAACACTGTTCTCTGGTGTCCCTGAAAAGCCCACGGGAGCTTTGTGTTAGAGGAACTCCTTAGTTATCGTTGGTCGGAACTTACAGACTTTCTACGCCCGCCGTTGAAGACAGGCTGAATAATGTAAAATTTAATGGTAAAAATTTGTTTTTATTATAAATGTGATTATATTACTATAATTAAGTACTATAATTAATTGAAGTTAATTAATATAGTTAACAAAGATAGCAAAATGGCACAGGATGAAGTTTCCTTGACGCAGGTTCTGGGAGGAGTAGGTAGAGCCATATCTAAGTTGGACACAGCCTTGAAACAACAGAGCATAGGTATTGATATTGAGAAATTCACTGGTCAGGCAAGGTATTTCGACACCAGACAAGTGTAACGCCAGTGTCGGACCACATTAGGAGAAAATAAGAAGCATATAGAAGAAGAAGCATATTGTTTTAGGCTGAGGTAGCATACAGAGTAAAAATATGAACCACTTCCATAGAGAATTGGGACGCGTAACTGCCTGGTTAAAAGAATTGAAAGTGGCAGTTAGTGAGGTTGAAAATTTTGTAGAAGGGCTGCGGAGAAAAACAACGGGGCAAGAGACTTATAAATTTAATGTGGAGTGCAATAGAGTAGGAAAGAATAACAGAAGACAGTCACTGTTTAATGAAAACAGAAGACCACATAACGTTATATATAGAGACAGTTACGTTGTGCCAAATATGACTAATGTCAGAAGCTGTTATAATGAACAAAGATACAGAGATGGGCCTGAGAGAAACCTTTCCAGGAAACAATGGAATTGGCCTTCCTATAGTGTGACTGTTAGAAAAAGACGGGACGACTGGTTTGAGCAAAGACGGAGACAATATTTAAGGTCAGAGTTGAAAGACAGAGTAGAACACACAAGTATTCCAAAGACGCTTGCAAATGTAAGGGTTAAACAGGAAAAGAAGACGACGGTATTAGTAAAGAAAATAGACCAGGAGACTCAGACGCAGATGATTGAAGTGGTAGAACGGACCACACAGACACAAATTGATACCGTAGAAAAGAAAGTCCAGGTACAACCAGTCAACAAGATAACGAAGGGAACTCAAACCGAGTTAGTAGAAAATCAATCAAAATCAGCTCAGTTGAAAGTGACTAAGGGAGACACAGTTGAAACTAAAAAAGATAGACAGACAAAGACCAAAGATGTTAAAAGACAGGCTAGAAAAAGTATTAAGGATAGGAATGCAACTAGTCTATTAGTCAATGTAGGTACGACTGCTGTATCAGATTTCTCAGATGGAGACATTGAGTTTATTCCTAATCGGAGCGTGAAGGGTGGTGGTACTGGTTCAGATTATAAAGACGTTACTTCCTTCTCAGCAACATATGGTGGGACAACTATAGACACTGATTATTCAGAGGACGACGAGTTAGGTAGGTACAAACAGTTTGGTACAATGACGGATACGGCAAATGAACAACCACGAAGGAGAAATAAAAGAGGGAATGTTAGAAAGAGGAATAGTTATAAAGAGATATCAGGAATAGGGACCTATACAGAAGACGACGCGAGGAAGCTCCGCGAATATATCATGTTGCGTCCACATTTTTTTTTCCAAATAGCTAGAGATGTTAACAGAGATAGATGAAGAGAGACACTATGATCAAAGTTGAATAATAATGAACATGCTTAGTGATGGAACGCGTTGAGAAGTTGTTCTGAGTTGTTGGCGAAACGGTTTTTTATAATTGAAGTTAAAGCAACTCAGGTTTGATGCGAAATATTATGATGTTGGTGGGTTGGTATAGTCCAATAGTGCTATTTTGTGCGGTGAAAAGAGGCGGAGAATCACTGCAAGTGATGTGTGATGTTGAGAACTGATGTAGTGTTTTCTTGTGTTGTATAAATTGTTTTGGGGCAGGGAAGAGCGAGCGTAAAGATACATAGAGAATAGTGACCGATTGGGTAGTGTGGCTGTTATAGCCTGAGAATAGCGTGAAGAAGTAGATCATTGTTATAGGAGTAAGATGAGGTGATGAGGAGATTGATGAGAAGTGAGTGATTTGTCTGGTTATGCGTTGTCCTTGCGTGTGTAAACGTGTAGACAAACCTGTGTTCGTCGCGCTGATTAGAGAATGAAGAGTAAAGTTTTGAAACGCCATCTGGTTGGAATGCATGGATAGTACGATGTCAGGTGATGATTGGTAGTAGCGCATGGATGTACGAGGCGGTTGGTATATATCAGACTTGAAGTGGTGTGAAGGGAAATTGTGTCACTGTCTGAACTTAGGGTGCGTTGAGTGGTTAGTAGAAGGTTGATTTGATGTCTAATTTGTTTTCTTGGAAGCTGAGTGGTGACGCTGATAAAGCATGCCGGTGATTACGTGGATGACAGAGTAACTGAGTATGCGAAAGTGGGAGGTAGAGAGTAGATGATTGGAAGTTTGAGATGGCTTCTGTTTAGAATGAGTGGTATTGGATGGTAGAAATAATTAGTGAAAATTCTATGACAGGGTGATAGATAGGGAATTAACGTTCCGTTTGTCGTTTTAGGAAGCAAATCCGGTGTTGTTGGCGGAAACATGATGGAGTGAGGTTTGTTGTGAGGAGTTGTTGATAAATTGGATGGTTAGTTGATGTGTTAGGTTGTCCATGTAGAACCGGTCATTAGATGTATGCGTATTTGGATGCTGTTTCCGAACGTGGTACGAGAAACGTGAGTTAAAGCGCGAAGACATATGAAAGAACGAATGTGTTAGATGAGGAGAGAGAGATTAATGGGGAGTTGAGTGGCCTGTGTGGAATAGCCAGGTGGGGAGACTATTATGAGTGGAGGACTGTGGATGCTTGAGGATGCGAGTCTTGTTAAGGGGAATGATAATAATTGTCTGGTAATTGTCTGAGAAAGTTGTTGTGTGGGTAAACATGGAATGTTGGTTGTAATACTTGTTGGTACAAATTAAATCCAGGGGAAACAACTAGATTAGAAAACAAGTGTACCGAGTTACAATTTCCCTTAGTAGGTAGATGAGCTTCCAAGAAGTTGTGGTACGCTGAAATAGATACACTAGTTGGTAAATATAGCAATTTGATCTGTAGTTAACAGTAATTGCTTGGTTCATATTGAGTGTGTCCTTAAGGGAACGTATAATGTGTAGCTGTAAAGTACAGATGAATGTGGTAATTAGAGCAGGTTAGTAGATAGCCTGGTTAAGACTTGTTGTGTTTTTCTTTAGCGATTAGACAATTGATTATGAGTCCAAAAAAGTGATTCATAATAAGTAAATAGGTTTTAAGGAATATTAATTTTCGATGCATCTTGTATATTATGTTATATTATTTTAAGTAAGGATAGGGAATATGGGTATCAATACATATTAATGAGCTCTATAGTAAATAGACATTTTCGGGTGGTTTTTGCATTACGTGGTTAACGGGATACATATTGTTTAGTTGCCATTTAATTTTAGGGTATGACTTGTTGTGTTTTCCTTCTTTTACGTCTAAATTACCGGTTCGTAAAAGTGACCGGTAATGTTAGAAGACATTAACTCTTTCGCTACCGTGATCCCATCTGTTGACACGATGCATTTCCTGAGATGGCAGTCCGCCCTTTTAGTGCCACAAAATGATCAGTGGTTTATTTCACATATTTCTGCTCCGTTTCGGAATTTTAAGTTACAGTAAACTAAAAAGTCGTACAGCCGAAAGATCTCTACGCCATCTTGGTCCGGTCAATCGTTTTCTAATATTGGATTCTTGTGAATTTTCAGTTTTAAGGTAGTGTTAATTTGTTTTTTCACAATGGAA
Source organism: Cepaea hortensis (assembly GCA_963921405.1). Taxonomy (NCBI): domain Eukaryota; kingdom Metazoa; phylum Mollusca; class Gastropoda; order Stylommatophora; family Helicidae; genus Cepaea; species Cepaea hortensis. The sequence goes on from OY992891.1 coordinate 97,563,074, forward strand.
ACGCCCACCAGTTTGCGTCCACTTGAGATCAAGCTAGATTATTGTTTATAACTGTTTTAAACAATAGTGATTCCCTTATCAGTGAATATTTAGAAAGAATTTTTAGTTGTGTCTAAAGTTTTAGCACGTGGTGATAAAGAAAAACCAGTGAATGTTCGTCAACAGCTGAGTGTTTGACAACGAAGCACGAATGGCTGAAGTTTACGTCTGTCATTATTGCTATGGGACTTGATCCAAGACCATGTATCAAAGACTACTGGTGTACAAGTGCACATTTATATACTCCTTGGTATGCCACTGCCACTACGTTTCCCAGTAATCAATTAGAAAATTATAATATATTTATCACACCATGTTTCATGTATGTCAACCTGAGGGTACCCACACAAAAAAAAAAAAAAAAAAAAAAAATTATCCTCTTGTTGACATGATTCTGAAGAATATCCAGGAAGCATTTTACCCATTTGAAAATGTGTCCATTGATGAAATGATTATTTGGTGGAAGGGCTAAATAAAGCTAAAAAACAAACATGCATTGTTGTCTCTACAAAGTCTGTAGTTAGAACTGTTGAGAGCGGATTGCGAAAACCGCAAAGCAAGCCGAAGATGGTCTCCATGAAAATAACACGGCGATGAATGGCTGCGACAGAATGGACCAAATGGTTGGATATTATAATATCCATGATAGGAAAACCATTAAGTGGTGGAAGAAGATCTACTACTAGATCTTTGAAATTGCACAGATCAATGCTCACATCCTACATTCCATATGGCAAACAGAGAAAGGAGGATAAAAATTGTTATAGAAGGATTTCAAGTAAAGGAAAGTGCTCATCGCAAAGTAGCTCAGAGTATTCCTGAAAGTTTGACACTCTGCCTGCCGAAGAATTTCAGTCTGTTGCAGGAAATTATGCCGAAAGATTTACATGAGCCAAGCATTTAATTTAATGAATTATAATAGAAATAATATAATATAAATAATAGAATTTGTCGGTGTCAATAGAGACTGTGTTTTTTGTAGCACTCGAACTAAACGACACATATCATCTTTTGTTTGCTCCGGCTGCACTAATAGACCAGACTTGTGCGCCAAAGTTTGCTTTGCAGCCTATCACAAATAGACTGCCACATATAGTAAATAAAAACAAACAGACATGACAATTAAATGTAAATCTGCCAAGTGTTTTCCTAACTTTTGTCTGAAAAAAGAAAAATACATGATTCAGAATCTGCGGCAAAACTTCTTTTCGGATGATTGATTCGGAGAAATTGTATTTATAGTTTAGAAAAGTGTTGTTTGTGCAGTAAATTCAACAGGATTAGCAGTGATCAGGATATTGGATAACAACGCCCCCTTGGTAAGTACAATGTTTACATTATTTTTACCTACTTTTGTCCACATATTTTACAAATTATATTATTATTTTTATTTTATTTATAACCTAAAGCAGAAATTCTCCTACCAACATATTCCTTGTGCAATCCCCTTTATTTTGATATATAATACAACATTTCTGCTACAATTCTAACCATTTTCATAACATTATTGCGACATACACCAACTTCCAGATTGCGGCCATTAGTTTTTTTCATTTTTGTGACAAAGACATGGTTCAGAATATGCACCAAAACTTCCTTTTGGGTGATTTAAATGAGCAATACTGTTTATATTCTTGAAGACAAGTGGTGTTTGTTTGATTATTCAGTAAATTAAACATTATTAGCAGTATAGGAGTGTAGAAAACACATTCTAAGTGCAATGTTTACATTATTTTTACCTACTTTTGTCCAATTATTTTACAAATTATATTATTATTTTTATTTTATTTACAACCTAAAGCAGAAATTCTCCTACCAACATATTCCTTGTGCAATCCCCTTTATTTTGATATATAATACAACATTTCTTCTACAATTTTAACCATTTTCATAACTTTACTGTGAGAGACCCCACCTTCCAGATTTCAGCCATTATTTTATGTCATTTTTTGTTAAAAAGACATGGTTCAGAATATGAACCAAAACTTCTTTTTGGGTTACTTTAATGAGCAATACTGTTTATATTCTTGAAGACAATTGGTGTTTGTTTGATTATTCAGTAAATTAAACATGATTAGCAGTATAGGAGTGTAGAAAACACCTTATAAGTGCAGTTTTTAAAATAATTTTTACCTCTTTAATTTCAGTTGTTATTATTAAACCTCTCATTATTGTCATAATATTTGTAACCTATCAATTAATTATTAACCCTGTCATGTTCCTTGTGCAATCCTCTTTAATTTGATATGTAATACAATAGATCTGCTACCATCTTAACCATTTTAAAAGCATTATTGTAACACACCCCTAGTTCCAATTTTCTGCCATAAATTTCTGTTTGGTCACAGCCCAGTTTTTGTTTGGTAGTGAAAGAGTTAAATAATTTTGTCTTAATTTAAATTGATGCTTGTTTTATTATATATATTATGTCGGGGATAAAACCATGTATGTCAATTTGGGGGGAAAGTGTATTGTTTTGAAATGTTTGCGTTTAATGACTCATAATTTGTAGTTTCAGTTATTTTGACTTGTTTAAAATCAGTATATTAAGTTGATGACTGTTAAGACTTGTTTAAAAACCTGTTATTATTTTGCTCTGAGTAAAGAGTTGGTTTAGATCAATAAGACTGGGACTTATTGAATAACTAATAGGATCCTTCGTTCAGATAATAATAAGCAAACGACCTTAGACTATAAAGAGAGACATATTCGCATTGTTAATAGTAGTAAGTTTAGATAAACATGGAGTGAGGGCCATGTTTGAAAGCTTAGTTTAACTGGGGTGTGGCCAGAGATGGGGCTGTAGATATCGGCACATATCATAATGGTCCAGAACGATGAATGCCAGAGATGCTTATAATAGGGTATGGGGGTTGTAATAGGTGCTGCACTAGTCAGCGTTAATAGAAAAACATGGATTGAATGCCATGTTTGGATTGTGGGAGAGATTGGTTGATCTTAGAAATGAGGCTGTGGTTATCAGCATAAAACATATAAAAGGAAGGATGTAACATATGCGGGACTATAACCATATATATATTAGGGTTGCGGTTATAATGATTGGGGAGAAATTAACGAACAGATAGTAAGTAAGCAACGTAAAGACGCTGTGGTTACAGCATCATATGAGTAGAAGTAGAAATTATATGAACAGTAATATCCCTGATGAGACCTGGATTGAAAACCATGGAGGCTAGTGAAGGCATGTTATAAGAATACAGATAACAAAGTATTTTAATTACTGGTTAAAGAATACGGAACTGAAACATATCATTTTTCATAGATTATATGGTTTCTATAAGGTTTGTTTTTGAAAAACTTTATTAATGTACAAGGGAGGATAAATGGTACTATTTCTTCTTATCTTTCATTGGTGCGCACCATTTCTCTATCTGTCTATCCTGTGTTGTTTTTGTTACGAGAGAGTGATAACTTGCATTTTCTTAATACATATATGATCATGTTATTTGCGAATTTTGATACCGGTAATTTGGACAGGCTTACATGTCTTTTGTAATAATAAGGTTTTAGTCGGATCGCTTGTGACCTTGTGGAAGAGAAGAAGAAGTATTTTGAAAAGTACACACATATGCTGGGGTATTATAATGAATAGAGGAAATATCAGTTAGCTAAGTCCATATTTGGTTGAGAAGAGTCGTGTTTAGAACTTAGAGATTAATAGGAGAAATAGTGGATAGGGTTTACTAGAATTACATGAAGGGGGTGAGCTTCTGGGGAATGGCTAGCGGATGGCTATACATAAGAGTTATTTTGAATATAGATGTTGTGGGTTAAGAGAGATAAATGGGTTTTCAGACTTTTCGGGGAAAAGTTTTCGTGAGGGTGAATGAGGTAATATAACAGAGTAGCCTTGCTACAGGGGAATCAAAAGTGGCGTGCAATGGGAAGATTAGTATAAGCACGCTTAAGCACATCACTAAGGGGTAAGGGGTAGGTAAGGCTCATAGAAACAAAAGCAATTTGTGATTGATCCATCATCAGAGAAGGATGCTTGGTAACATCAGGTCTGACACTTATTGATTTTGTCAACAACGTTTGTATGATGTAACTCTGATTAAACTGAATTAAGAATATTCGGCCTTGGACTAACTTTTGTCCCTTTTAATTTACTTCTACGAGCTATTGTTACAGATAAATACTAAACAAATTATTTACTAACACCATAATTAACTTTTTGTGTACATTCATTGTATTTGATATAATTCATCATGTCCACATTGAATGATTTCATCGAATCTGGTTTGAAGTTAAAGTTAACTGGTGACGAATTGACAAAATGGAGTGAGGCAAAGTATGCAGAGTATATCCAACGTTAAGACAGAGCTGCCGAAAGGGAGCTGAGACGAGCAGAACTAGAGTATGAGTCTAGGAAATCAGACGCTGCTTTAAAACAAGCAGAGTTAACGGCCAAAACCAAACAGGCAGAAACAGACTCAGAATTAAGAAGAGCTGAGATATCTGCACAGAGCAATAGAAAGGCGCTCGAAATTAATGCCAGAACGAAGAAGAAGAACTTGAAATGCAGCTGAAAATTAAACAGCTAGAAGCTGAAACATCAGCAGAGAAAGATTCTCGAAAGTCAGAAAGACTAGAAAAAGAGAATCAGTACAAACAGTACCAAGGGATCGTCAAAAATTTCACCACTGGCGACTGCATTGCAGCATTTACCCAGAACTTTGAAACGATAATGGAGCATTATCAGATCCCAGAGACTGAATGGAACATTATATCTATTAGAAGTCTTTCTGAGGAACCTCTCAAAGTGATAGAGACCATTAGGAAAGATGATCAATATATTAAGTCAAAAATTATGTCACATTTCCTTTTAGATGAAGCAGGCTACAGAGAACAGTTTAGCAAACTGAGACTACATCTCAGTAGTACAGGATGTATTTAGCAAATGGCTTTCATCAGCCAAAGTAAACAGCTTTGATAAGTTGAAAGATCTCATTCTTAGAGATAAAATTATTTCATCTCTACCACCATCATTTTCTAAGTTTCTGAAAGAATGTGAGTGCGAGAGTGTGCAACATATAGAAAAACGAGGTTAGGCTTATTTCACAGCCAACAAACATTATTTTACTAGTGGATTGACTGACACGGACTTTGTAGCAGTCGCTACCTATGACAGAACGAAGACAGGTCCCTATAGTAAAAAAAAACCCTTTAAGCAATCTGCTGAGAAGTATTACCAATGCAGATATTGCCATCTGTCACATAACGAAAATGATATGTGTGATAAACACCCTGGGTACATAACATGGCCACTGGCGTCATGCTTGTAAAGGTAAACAAATGACCAGAAAGGCTAATGCAGCCATGTTTGATAGCTCTTCCTCAGATGAAGAAACATGTGAAAATCATCCTGTTAATTCAGCACAGGCCATTGATGTATTTTATCTTAACAAATGTACCATCTGTGATCGTTTTCATGAAGATGGCCTATTAACATGCGGCCACTCAATACCTATTGCCATTGAAGAAGCCAATTTGGTAATAAACTCCAGAGGTAAACTTAACATCCACCAAGGATTTGTAAATGGCAAATCTGCCACCGTTTTACGGGATAGTGGATGTACTCTTATTGGTTTGAAGAGAGACTTTATTTTACCTTCAGATTATACAGGCAAACATGTTACCTGCAGACCTTTCTCAAGTAACATCGAGAAATACTCAGTTGTATGGGCATATATTGACATCCCATTTCTCACAGGAAAGGTTAAATGCGCAGCATTATCCAACCCATGTTGCGACATAATCGTGGGTAACCTTCCTGAGGTAAATGATATGTCACATCACAGTTTAACTTCTTCTGTCCAATGTATTGTTGATAATACAATATCATCTTCAACTGAACATGCTGTTGAAAATGTATTATCACCTATGAATGAATGTATGTTTGCCAATTCTTTAACGTCATCACATGAATGTATTGATATAAATGTAAAATCACCATGTCATGTTGTTGATATTGTAAATGCAGTAACTAGATCTGCTGCCAAAGTGCAAGATCAAATTGATCAGACTGAGAATTTGGAAATGTTAAGCCCAGTTATATTACCTCCTAAAACCATGAGGGAGAATTTCATAACAGCCCAAAAGGCCGATTTATCTTTGCACAAGTATTTTAATCTAATAGGCCAAAAGCCAAGACTAACAAAGAATGCTAGATGGCATTGTGCACTGAAAGGTGGTATCCTTACACGGTACTACACCAAAGGTACCAGCACCACTGAGCAAACGGTGTTACCAACCGAACACCGCCAACAAGCATTACATCTAGCAAATAACATACCCTTTGCAGGGCATATGGCTTATTCGAAAACTAGATCGAGATTACTTACTCAATTCTACTGGCCTAAATTCTGCAGTGATACCAAGCAATATTGCAGAACTTATGACATCTGCCAGAAGCTTGTCAAAAAGGGTAAACACCCGCAAGCTGAACTACAAATAACAGGTCTAGCAAGTAGACCTTTTGAAAAGATCTCTGTTGATATTGTAGGTCCTCTTAACCACGTAACATCAAGAGGGAATAAGTTCATAATAACGATAACTGACCTCTGTAGCAGATGGCCTGAGGCAATTCCACTTAAGAACATAACTGCCAAGGATGTTATGGAAGTTTTTTTCCATATCTTTTCTAGAGTAGGGTTTCCTGACACCATTCTCTCAGATCGTGAGAGTCAGTTCATAGCTGCAGCCACTCAAGCCTTTACTAGAATGTTAGGGGTAAAGCAGTGCTTTAACAGCCCATACCACCCTCATTCGACGGGAATTATAGAAAAGATGAATGGGGATCTCAAGCATATGTTATCAAAAGTTACCCAGGAACACCCTGAAGACTGGGATACTTATTTACCTGCCATACTATTTGCATATCGCGAAGTACCTCATTCCAGTACAGGTTTCTCACCATTTGAACTTGTATATGGAGCCAAACCACGCGGCCCATTATCTATGTACCATTCTATTTTAACTGAAAGTATAACTGTACATAAACCAGTATCATCATATGAACATGTAACATAATTGCGTGATAGGATAATGAAATCTTGTGTGTTAGCTAAAGAAGCACTGAAACAATCTGGTGCTATTTACCGACAGTATGCAAACAGAGGAAATAGGACAATAACACTGACACCTGGACAGAAGGTATTACTTCTTTTGCCAAGCGACAGACATCTTTTGAGAGACTCATGGCAAGGACCATTTAAAGTACTAAGACAAATCTCGACAATAGACTATGAGATAGCAGTAAAAGACAAACATAAAATATTTCACATCAACATGTTAAAACCGTACTACAACAGAGACGAAGACCAAGACGAGACAGCAGCAAGCACAACGATAGTAGACCACACAGATGACGACGACACCGACGAAATACCGACCCCATCACTTGAAACGACAAACAATCTGCATGACATCAAGACAAATCCTAATCTGACTCAGACAACTGTGACAAGACTGCAACATGTGTACGTATGACAAGACTTCTTCTGACAGACCATATAATAACATTAGTACAGACATTTTACCTCATCAGACAGCACGGACTGATAGTCAAACCATCGAAAGTTGACATTACCTAAAAAGAAATTTCTTTTGGGGTTATACAATTTGTAATGGCTTTGTCACTACTGACGATAACATCGTGTCACGAATTCTGAAATTGTCACTTCCGACAACAAAGAAAGAAGTGCGAAGTGTCCTAGGGCCTATTGAATTATTACAGACAGTTTATACCAAACTTTGCTACTTTGACAGAATGTTTCACTAACCTACTAACAAAAGACAAACCTAACAAAATTGTACACAGCGAATGCCTAAGACCTGCATTTACAAAAGTGTTGTCTTACTTTTCTAGTAACCCCATTCTTAAATTACCAAATGTGTGTACTATTTTCAGATTGAGAACAGACGCGAGCTCCGTAGCGATTGGAGCAGTCCTTTTGCAGGAACACAATCAAATTCTCCACCCAGTGTATTACGTAAGCCGGAAATTAAAGACCAGAGAGCGATTTTGGTCGACGCCGGAAATAGAGGCGTTGGCTCTTGTGTATTCGGTTAGAAAACTATCCAAATTCCTTCTTGGAACACATTTCATAGTACAGACAGACAACATTCCGTTAAAAATCATCACCACGGGTACGCCTACCAACCACAGGGTAGCGAGATGGTCACTACTATTGCAAGATTTCAGCTTTGAAGTCAGGCATATCTCTGGCACTCAAAATACGATTGCTGACCTTCTTTCCCGATGTCCTTACGACACACCCAAAAGCCCAATGGTGCCTGAGCGCACACAGCAGATGAATGAACAATCTGCAGAGTAATATAGCGCTCACGACACGGCGAATTATGAAATGTATTTCAGTAACGCTGTACAGAAAGTGTGATAGGGACAACGTCCCAATGTAAATATAATATATATATATATTTTATAAGTACAGCAATATTTGTGATGAATACTTGTGGTGTATGTGACATTATTTTAAATAACTATAAATATTGTAACGAACAGTGCTACGTGATTTCAAGACTTACTTCACTTGATCTCTTCAAATATCCGTAGTACCTGCGACGCAGAGTGTTCCGACGTATGTTAATCTGTACGAGAGAGACTGTGACATCTGGATTCTACAGAATACATTTATTCCATATTGTGAAAGAAAGAGTTAATCCGGCAGCTGTGCTTATAAACTATATACTCCGTTCCAGTATATAACATCGAGACGGAAGAACTTTGTGTTAACTACAGCTTAACACACCAGCTGTGTATTTCCGATGTTTGTGAAATTTATCTGAAAAGTAGCAGACTATAGTGTAATCCTCACAAAGAATTTACGATTTATATAAACTTTGTGAGCTGAAATTCAACATATACAAATTGTATGTAAGGATTTTGATAGATGTAATCTGAGAATCATAACTTGATTAACTTGTTCGCAATAGTGACATTTAGTTCGCTATTGTCAATAAGCATCAAACTGTGACGCTTAGAAATTGATTTGCTAATGTAATTTATTTTCATTGACAGCATGTTGAAATTATCCCCCATTGATTTTGTATTGTTTCAAGGGAAACAATTGAAATTAGTAATAATGTGTAACATGTATAGAAGCCATTCTCAGGTTGCCATGTTGGTGACACATCAAGATGACGTCAGCTGTGCATGGTATTAGTTACCGAAGTTGTAGACCTTCATGAGACTTTCCGACCAAATGAGGTTGAGGTCAAATGTTGCAGTCATCTTATAATGAGACGAATCGCGGCCTGACATGTCGTTTTTGCAATTTTTCTTTATGTGTCGGGAGGTAGTTGCGTGATCGCTGATAGCTACCTCACTGGCTGTGTCATATTACAACTAAAGTAAGAACCCATCGAGTGGAGTGTACTTGATTAGTGTTGCTGCATAGCAGCATTAAATAATGTATGTATATAACTTGCAATTATTTACAGGTTTCAAATATAAACCAAAATGTCATGTCAGATGACAATAGGTCGATTCTGACAGGTCTATGAAATAAACCCATATGTATATAGAGTACATAAAAGGCTCCCCCTTTCATGAAAAGGAGAGTGGGAGAGTGTCATAATCTCCCCATCAGTTCTACCGCGTTGTCGTCAACGACGCCTGGCGAGTACGGCCAGGGGTCCACCTGTGAGCGACACTAACCACGCTGTGTCAGGAATAGCCAGTCGGTGAATTCGTGGGACATGTAGTCCGCGCTGGGGCGCAACCCCGACTAGCGAGACTCACAGTGGTTAGCGGGCAGACGGCTTGGGAGCGTTGGACAAGACAGACGGAATGAATGGTGCTATATACTTGAGTGTATGAACGCGAATAGAGAGAACGCCTGTGGGAATAATAGAAGACTGTGCGCTTGTGAGTTGTATACATTGTATTTATATATCTATTGAATGTATTATTGCATCGTCATTTTAATTGTACGATGCATGTAATGGTTGTGATGAGTGAGATGTGTGAATAAAGTGTTTGAATTGTAGTTGTAGTGCGTCACGTCAAGTCATTCTGTGACCGTGTTTGTAGCACACTTGTTGGTGATTACGAGCCTGTGTTATTGCTGAAATCAAGACTCTGACAGGTTCATCTGCCATTGAGTCAGTGCAAACAAGACTCACGTCAAATAAATTAGAGAAAATCCTCGACGCCAAATAAGAGAGAAAACTAAGAGTCGCATTAGAAACACGACACAGAGCGGTTACCCAAACAACGAGAGACTTATGGGGACATGAATACATGAAGGCAGTGCAATTCTGGATGGCTTTGAAACGAACTGAACTGATGGTTACTTGGCATTGTATCAGTGGCGGAATATTACTGACTGGCAGGAAAGATAGTTAGCAACATGATGCAGAATATCGCCACTAAGACATGAACCGACGGCGAAAGGAAATAGTTGTATTCTACAGAGCGGCAAGAATCGTCACAGATGGAGAAAGAGAGAAGGTGAGTAGGGGTTAGATAGTAAACACTTGAAATACCAAGGTGGGTGAACTTTATAATTATTATTAGCAGTAAATAAGACTTGCTGCGGACCTGGTATAACAGGCCCAGCGGGTTCTAATAGTAATTACTAGACACATTAAATCCTTGTATGCTAAAGAAAGATTAAACGGTAGTTTTGATCGACTTTCGTCTACGAATCCAATCTTCTCCATTTTTGTTCACATTGCTGTTGAAGTTAATGAAGCGTTCTGAGCTTACCTTGTGTTGGAGTTTACAAGTTCATAATTTAAACAAACCTCTCAGCAGCAATCTTGGCACATGAGGGCTCGTATTCCGGGAATATCAACAAATCTCAGCCAGTAGCCACCATTATGCACTTGCCAAACAACAACACACCCCAAAGTCAATGTGTGTGTAAATTATGTTCTTATTCGTACGTGGAAGAATTATACTTTGTCAGCTACAACACGTCCATTATACAGTCAGAACATACAGACACACCGCTTGGACATGATTTTTGAAACATTTGGACACCAATGTCGACAGGTAACAGAAGATGGGTGACTTTAGCCTCACACGGAAACTTCTCTCCATGAAAATCACAATGGACTTGTTGACGTCTTCACCAGATCGTAATCATTATCAAGGATCGTTCCACAGTTTATCACCATACATACTGAGCAGCCAGCTTTTTATCGTCGCAACGTCCACACCTTAACCAGTGACACCGGTGCTGTTAGTGTTAATTCGTCCGATACAGCAGGCGCGTTGCCACATTAGAATACTGAAACTATATTTCGGTGGATTACACTGACACCTCAGGTACTGAAAATCAGCGCAGACGAGTCACATTTCCACAGGACGTATGTTCATCATCTCAACGTACACGGACATCGGAACTGATTTACATAACGGACACAAGAGTTACACTTTATAAGACATTCACTGCTTATTGCGTATCTGGACATTATATGTACTAGTTATTATTATACTTATATGGAAATGTATCTAACTCGGATGCCAATATGGATGCTATACATTATGGACTTGACCTCCACCATCTACGCATCTCTCCACCATCATTCTTAAGGAAATCATTTTGTTGAGATGCTTATTGGACTTCGCTCACCGGATCTTCAGCAGAATTTATCTACATCTCAACCGACACTTCTAAGCTGTAGCCACGACTAGGACACTACCACGTGGATCTGCTACAGGTCATTTTGCATTACGATTGTAACACTATCGGACAGTATCACTGACAGGATAGAACATCACACACGCGACAACAGGACATGTTTCACGCTTAGCCAACATTAGTCAGGGAATTCATCTTCATACGTACGTCGTCTAGCCACCGTTGGTATCTTTAACAGTCGGATACCATACCCACGTCAACGTTTCCTTGATCTGTGTCACGTCAACTCAACATAAGGCCAGTATATTTGTTAATTGTTGTGTTACTTGTTATCTAATAGGGTGTGTTCATACGTTTTATTTTATTTTACCGATGGCCGATTCGCCGTTTTGTTTACGACGTGGGTGGTTGGTGGGCTATCGTTGTGCTAATTAAAATCATTATATAGCATAGAGATACGTTTCGTACTTACAATCGTCAGCTCGTTACGAATTTCGTTTATAGCGATCTCACGATTTGTCGGTACTAGTGTTGTGTTGTAGTAGTCAGTTACATTAGTTATCTTCGTCTCATTAGTCAATGTTATTTTCTTTTATGAGAATATATATGTGTTTACGTGACACGTCACTTGTTTTCTCGTAACTGTTAGTTGTCTTGTGTTATTATATTCTTTATACGGAATATATTTTTCATACTAATTTCTGATCTTTACATATCATAACGGTTAGGACGATATTTTGGAGTTGACATTTCGTTCAACATTTGCATTTTGATATAACTACTACTCTTTTCACAACATACGTGCATCTTGTCGATTCTTTGCGCTCCTTTATTTTATTTCAGCTAGATAAACTATAGCGAAGTTAGAACAACATGTCGATATTACAAGGCTTTATGAATATGGGAGAAAGGTCTGGTTTGACCTTTTCTCGAGCTTACGACATGGGTGAAACAGGAATTGAAGAAATTTCAAGCACAGCAGCGGGAGGAAAGAGCAGAAAAGTTAGCAGCGGAGAAGGATAGCAAGGATAAGGAGCTTGCATTTCAGAAAGAATTAAAAGAGAAGGAAATAGCATTGGAAAGGGAGAGAATAGCAACAGAAAGAGAGATGAAAGAAAGGGAAGTAGCATTTGAAAAAGAGAAACTAGCAACCAAAGCACTTCTTAAGGACAAGGAACGTGAGGGTAATTTGAAGGTTAAGACGTTGGAAATGGATCGTGAAGCTGAGATAGAACGAGAAAGAATACAAGCAAAACATAATGATGCAGTTAAGAAGTACCAAAGAATGATTCATAACTTCCAACAAGGTGATTCTGTTAGTTCCTGGATTACCAATTTTGAGGTGTTAGCAAAATTCTATAAAATTCCAAAACAAGACTTACCAATCTTATTCCATCGACATCTTGCATTAGAATCTTTAAAGGTGATTGAGTTGATTTCCGAGAACTTGCGAACCAACTATAAATACACGCGAGAAAGGGTACTTGCACATTTTTCTTTGGATGAGGCTGGTTTACGTACAAAATTTAAGACACTAGCTCCTAAAACGAACCAAACGTTCCTCGACTTCGTGTCTGAGAGCTCTTCTTGCTTCGACAAGTGGTAAAGAGCAGCAGACGTTGGGTCTGATTTCGACCTAATACTGAGAGATAAACTTCTTTCTGCTGTACCTGAAGCTATGTCTGTATTCCTCGTAGAGAATAAATGTAAGTCGCTTAGTGAGATGGAGTCACGGGTTGAATCGTTCTATAACGCCCACAGTGACATATTTGCTGAATGCGCACAACCCGAACTTGTGATATGTTCTAGCACCAGAATCTAGAATCACAAAGGTAATGGTAAGTTTAAGAAATTCTCAAATAGAAGCAGAGGACCATACCAGAACACAAAAAGAGATTCCGACAGACCTAGAAAGGATCACTTCACACGATGCCAACACTGTAAACTATAACACGGGTCTCTGGACATGTGTGACCAACATCCGGGGTATTCTGCATATTTGAGAGACATTACAGCAAAGAAAAGAATAAAGTATGACTCCTAAAAGAGGATTGTTAAATGTTTTTCTTGTCGGGCTTACGGGCATACCAGTAAGTCTTGAGCTATGAGAAATACTTGGAAAGAGGCGAATGCTGCGTGTGTGTTCTCCGGCAGTGATTCTGATGACATAGAGGACACACATGCAGCTATCATTCAGACATACAATAACAAAACAGGTAAGGAAGGTCATGATGATGATGATAGTCTCACATCAGATCACAAGAGACATATACACGAAGCTAATGTAGTATACACTCATTGAGGTACTCTTATGATCTACCAAGCATGGGTTAATAGATCACCAACAACCTGTTTTAGGGACACATGATCTACTATTGCGGGAGTTGATCACAAATTGGTGAATAGAAAAGATTACACATGTAATAGCGTTATTTGCAGAACATTTGGAGGTCCCTTAGAAAAATACAAAACAACATGGGTATCAGTAAGATGTCCCTATTATAAGGGGCAAATATGTGCAGCAGAATTACCGAAACCATGTGATGGGTTAATAATTGGTAATATCCCTAATGTCATAGATTTCGTTCAAGAAGTGACCATCGAACCAAGATTTACCAATGCACTCACAAGAACCCAAATTCAAGAGACACGAGAAGAAGAAAATACACAGTTGAAAAAGGTTACATCAACTGTTGACAAACACAGTATAACACAAAAGAGAGACAACACAACAGTACAAAAATGTTTACACCATAATACTCACACGGTAAACAAATCCAAGCACAGGAAAATGAATTCTCCATTAAATAAGTTTATTTCTGTGGGTGTAAGTGAAAAACAAAAGCAAACAACCAGACCATATGTCAATAAATGACACCATTCAGAAACATCACAAAAAGAGAACAAAAGTTACACACAGTAGTAACAAACAACATAGACGGTCCATTACACAATGGCTGTGGAATGTTGTAACCATATTTGTCGTCCAGATCATCACCTTGGTTAAATGCGTCTTTACGAAAATTCACTCACAAACAAAGAAATATATTACTTGCGCCATTACAAACATTCACTCGCAAGTCAAGAACATTTGCACACAAACCAGTAAGAAGTTTACAAACTGGTTAAATGAAAGCAAAGAATATTACAGAAAACAAACGACACTTATCTTTGCTTACTCTATCTACTTGGCTTACTTCTGGAGCAGATTTACCAAAGATACCTCATTACAGCGTATGCGTTACACAATATACACACGAGTGAAAACTATAACATTGTTCAAGTCAACAAAGTTAAAATGTACAGATATTGGCATACATGCAGAAAAGAGACACCATAGGTTTGAAAGAAAGAAAGAAATAAAGAAAAATGAATAAAGAAGAAAAGAAAGCGTGAAAGAAAAAATGGAATGAATGAGAGTATTAATTAAATATATCATCACATTTTTCGCTACAGACACATTAGGGTCTTACAAAATAAGTTGTTCCAAATTTCGCTAATATAAAGCCAAACTGTGTCAGAGTTGTTCACGCTATCTCAATTATACTTTTACAATTCAAACACACTTCCAGTTCTCTAGTTGTCATACACCTGTTGTTACCTTTATCATTAATAGAGAGCGTTGATAAATTCTTTAAATATGTACTCAGTAGAACATTCTTGTTAAATCCGAATATTCTGTTTATAATTCTGGTCTACTTTGTTAAATATTCTTAAATATTTCACTCCTCTTACAAGACTATGAATTTGATATCTGTCACATTCCAGGCAAGGACAACAATTTAGCCGATCTTCTTAGTCGACTCTAGATATGCTACACAGCAGTTTTGTTTTATTAATAGTTGTCTACGTTCAGTTATATGTTAGGTATTTGGGGCGAATAATTGGTATGGCAAATACACCCGATTGGATGACAGATTCCACAACACACAACAAATTACTAAACTTTGTCATAGTATTATTCGGTTGTATACATATGTTGTTATTTTCGTTTTTTGGCAGAGACATGATATGACATGATAGACAGCATGATGAATCTGTTATTTTTCCGCATACGTCACATAATCAGATGGTGCGATTTGGTTCTTTATGATCAACGAACTTTCGAGCATTTCGAGGATTTCGGTTGTATATCGTTTGATGACAATATCATTCTGTTTAGTACATGTGTTTTCTGAAATTACAAATAGTGGTTATATATATATATATATATATATATATATATATATATATATATATATATATATATATATATATATATATATATATATATATATATATATAATTCTATTGACACTGGCGAGTGATAGAAACGTGACATTGAACATTTAGACAATTTTAAGTAAATGATGAACAATGACATGGACTATAGATTATGATATAGAACTGTGTATTAGATTAATTAGATTGTTCACAGGATTTTAATTAAGTGGCTATGTTTTGAGTTTGGAGTTCTTATAATTAATTAATTACTAGTGCTGTTATTTAGGTTATAATATTGATCGCTATCTATATATCAACATACGATATCTAGAAGATTACGCCACATTATGAATGCGCCGCAAATAGAGAATAAGCGCCATTGCATTGAACACAAACCAATTTGTTGATAGTCAACATGTCGATACCTATAAAAGTTTCATAGCTAATACGATTGCACGATATTTATAACGGAAACCTCATATATATATATATATATATATATATATATATATATATATATATATATATATATATATATATATATATATATATATATATATATATATATATGCATGCGATTCGGACCAAGCAGTGGATGAATAATTCAGTGACAATGATAAAACAATCACTAGTATTGACGACTTGGTGCCTGTGAATCACACACGTCCCCTTACTCCGGTTATTTAGCTAGATTTAGGACGCTTGTCCTTGTTGACAAATGAGGGACTAATTTGTTATAGTTAGTTAGTACAGCCTCCCCATGGGTTGTCTACACGAAGTCTACCGCGGGATTGTAGACAGATGTGCGTGCCCGTCGTATAATAATATTTTTCTATTTGTGTGTGATTTTGTCTGCACTGCTATATGTCAAGTTCATTGATCGCGATTCAGAAAATGATGTCATCATTTTAAAGGGCAGGGGGGCATACTGACATAGAGTCAGTGCAAACAAGACTGGCTTCATATAAATTAGAGAAAATCCTCGACGCCAAATATGAGAGAAAACTAAGAGACGCATTAGAAACACGACAAACGTCACAGAGCGATTACCCAACCAACGAGACACTTATGGGGACATGAATACAAGAAGGCCGTGCAATTCTGGATGGCTTTGAAACGAACTGAACTGATGGTTACTTGGCATTGAATCAGTGGCGGAATATTACTGATTGACAGGAAAGATAGTTAGCAACATGATGCAGAATATCACCACTAAGAAATGAACCGACGGCGAAAGGAAATAGCTGTATTCTACAGAGCGGAAAGAATCGTCACAGATGGAGAGAGCGAGAAGGGGAGTAGGGGTTAGATAGTAAACACTTGAAATACCAAGGTGGGTGAACTTTATAATTATTATTAGCAGTAAATAAGACTTGCTGCGGACCTGGTATAACAGGCCCAGCGGGTTCTACTAGTAATTATTAGACACATTAAATCCTTTGTATGCTAAAGAAAGATTAAACTGTAGATTTGATCGACTATCGTCTACGAATCCAGTCTTCTCCATTGTTGTTCACATTGCTGTTGAAGTTAATAAAGCGAGCCGAAGCTTACCTTGTGTTGGAGTTTACAAGTTAATAATTTATTAAACAATCCGCTCATCAGCAATCTTGGCATCATCCCTTCACTGATTAAAAAAAAAAAAAAACGGATATCAGAAAGCTGCTCCTCTTTCGTGCAAGTCAAAAGTTGGGCGGCATCTTTAAAATAAACTTATTACGTCACCGTGTTTAACTGCACTGTGATTTCACATGTTTAACCCTCAACATCCTAGACAACAATATTGACAGGTTACAAGACAATGTGGTCCTTTCAGTGCTGGAGGTCCCGGGTTCAAGTCCTGGTGAGGCCCGATATTTGTTCACGTGGACTTCTTGTAACAAAATTTCCCCTGGTCTCTGGGTAGTGAGATCGGACGGCCGTGTGTATTGCTGCGCACGTAACAATTCCCTTGGCAGTTGGAAATCGAAAAAGAGTAGCCTAACGGCGCTGCCCGGGCAAAATGTCGAGTTAAAAATCTACCAAACGTATTTCAGGATCCTCGCTTGTGCTACAGAGTTCGTGCACTGAGCTGAGTTTCTCCGGATTCAGGCTTCAGTTAGGAGTAGAACGGAGCACGTATGGGTTGTACCCGTGTGTCGTGTTGCTGATCCGTCGGCTAAACTAAAACTAAATTAACATCCGTAGTCCTCTCATTTGGCACGAACACCGAGCATGAATTCTTAAAATATAATGTTCAATCATAATTGGTAAGCACTGGCCACGTGGCACTCACGCGTGACCATTTGTCTCTTCCTTCTTTAGATTGATCCAGGATTCAATCCAGCGTTTGCCCTTGTTGACTGTGCCAAGGAATCAGATCTGTGTGCCAATGAAGGCGTCGAATCATATCCGTTTCTCAAGTTTTACTTCGGAGGCTCCCTGGTCACTGAAATCCAAGACTTTGAATTGCCGACAATGGCTGAACTAAATGGCTGAACTATGGCTGAACTATGGATGTAGTTGCTGCAGTGTATTGTCAGCCGGGCATAATGGCGACATCACAAAGTTACCTATTTATAGTTGACTAAACCCCGTGTGTTAGGTGTATAACCCTGTTTATAGTTGACTAAACCCCGTGTGTTAGGTGTATAACCCTGTTTATAGTTGACTAAACCCCGTGTGTTAGGTGTATAACCCTGTTTATAGTTGACTAAACCCCGTGTGTTAGGTGTATAACCCTGTTTATAGTTGACTAAACCCCGTGTGTTAGGTGTATAACCCTGTTTATAGTTGACCGAACCCTGTATTGTAGGCGTATAACTTTATCTGTTTAAACTTGAACGTAGTGTACGTACAATTGTTGCTGTTTATACTTGACCGAATCATGTGTGTTTTAAGTGTACGTGTGTCTGTTTATACTTGACCGAATCATGTGTATTAGATGTATACATTTTTATGTTTATACTTGATCGAACCCTGTGTGTTAGCCGTAAGATTGTGTCAGTGTATGCTTCACGGCTCTGAACACCATGAGTTAGATGCACGCATCACTCAGTGTGTCCTGTATTGGTCACGACTGTTCCATGGAAGCAGCATGTGTGCCCTGTAATCTTCTCGACTGTTCCACGGAAGCAGGAGGTATGGTGCAGCAGCCACCTACAACCAGAGATAGACTGTCAAACAACCATTGAACGACTCCAAAACAGCTGTAACCAGACATCTTTAGTAGGCAATCCGGCTGAATAAATCTGATACCAATACTCACCGGGTTTTGTTCTACAGCCGTTTTATACTGCTCTTTCACTAGTAGCTCAATCACTGTTGTACTGCGGTCATCTATTGATCTTGTACACTGTCGTTCATTGTTGTATTGCCGTGATCAATTGCTCTTGTACACTATGGCGTTCATTCTGGTACTGTCGTGATCTATTGCTCTTCTACTCTATGTCGTTCATTGTTGTACTGCCGTAATCTATTGCTCGTGTACATTATGTCGTTCATTGTTGTACTGCCGTGATCTATTGCTCGTGTACATTATGTCGTTCATTGTTGTACTGCCGTGATCTATTGCTCTTCTACTCTATGTCGTGCACTGTTGTACTGCCGTGATCTATTACTCTTCTACTCTATGTCGTGCACTGTTGTACTGCCGTGATCTTTTGCTCTTCTACTCTATGTCGTGCACTGTTATGCTGCCGTGATCCATTGCTCTTCTACTCTATATCGTTCATTGTTGTACTGCCGTGATCTATTGCTCGTGTACATTACGTCGTTCATTGTTGTACTGCCGTGATCCATTGCTCTTCTACTCTATGTCGTGCACTGTTGTACTGCCGTGATCTATTCCTCGTGTACATTATGTCGTCCATTGTTGTACTGTCGTGATCCATTGCTCTTCTACTCTATGTCGTGCACTGTTGTACTGCCGTGATCCATTGCTCTTCTATACTGTCTTTCATTGTTGTACTGCCGCGATCTATTGCTCTTCTACTCTATGTCGTGCACTGTTGTACTGCCGCGATCTATTGCTCTTCTACTCTATGTCGTGCACTGTTGTACTGCCGTGATCCATTGCTCTTCTACTCTATGTCGTGCACTGTTGTACTGCCGCGATCTATTGCTCTTCTACTCTATGCCGTGCACTGTTGTACTGCCGCGATCTATTGCTCTTCTACTCTATGTCGTTCACTGTTGTACTGCCGTGATCTATTGCTCTTCTACTCTATGTCGTGCACTGTTGTACTGTCGTGATCTATTACTCTTCTATACTGTCTTTCATTGTTGTACTGCCGTGGTCTATTGCTCTTCTACTCTATTTCGTTCATTGTTGTACTGCCGTGATCTATTGTTCTTTTAATCTATGTCGTTCACTGTTGTACTGACGTGATCTATTGTTCTTCAAATAAGTCGTTCACTGGTGTACTGCCGTGATCTATTGCTCTTCTACTCTATGTCGTTCATTTTTGTACTGCCGTAATCTATTGCTCTTCTACTCTATGTCGTTCATTGTTGTACGGCCTGATCTCAATCAATCGTGTGCCATGCCGGAAAGCGTGGGCGGTCATGATTCGCCATTTCACTCGATCACCAGAGTCGTGGATCAGCTCAGTGTTCCTGTCTCGTCCATGCCATGTGGCCAAGCCATCCAGGTATTTTCCTCTCGGTATTCCTCTTGGTCTGTTCCCCTCGATCTTGCCAGCCGTCACCATGTTCTCCAGTCCATTTCTTCTCATAACATGTCCAAATATTTTTGACTGTCTACGTCTAATTTCTCTAATCAATCTCCGATTTTCATTTGTCTCTTGTAGTACTTGGTCATTGGTTTTTCTATCTGTCCATGGTATTCTTTGCATTTTCCTCAGAAACCACATTTCTGCAGCCATCAGATGTTTTTCAGCTTGACTGCACATTGTCCAAGTTTCACATTAATACAAAAGAACAGGCTCTATGTATCCCCTCAACACTCTTTTTCTCGTTTCAATTGACATCATTTTATTGGTCAGAATGTTTTTCATCTTGCTAAAGGCTACTTTCGCAATGGCGATTCTTGTTCTAATCTCTTCAAGGCATCTGCCATCAGATGTTATGACTGTTCCGAGATAACTGAACCGATTCACTTGTTGAAGAATATTCCCATTTACTTGTATATTACATTGTGGTACTTCGTTCTTCCTAGTGACGACCATAACCTGTGTCTTCCTACAATTTAATTCCAACCCCAGCTGCTCACTGTGTACAACCACAGCGTCTACTAATTGTTGCAGATCCTGTGCATTGTCTGCAATCAATACTGTATCATCTGCATATCTAATGTTATTTATGTTTCGTCCTCCAATGCTGATTCCATTTAGGTCTTCTACATTTCTGAAAATATGTTCACTGTATAGGGAAAAAAGATCTGGAGACATTACACATCCCTGCCTAACACCTCTCTTAATAGGTTGATATTGTCCTACTTCATTATCAATCCTTATGGCAGCATGTTGTTTCCAATATATGTTTTTTATAAGTCTAATGTCTTTCCCATCAATTGGTAGATCTGTAAGCATATCCACAATGTTGACATGTCTAACTCTATCAAAAGCCTTTGTGTAGTCAATAAAGCAAAGATGTATATCCTTGTTTACTTCTAAAGCACGTTCAATAACTGTTCGCAGCATATACACAGCATTTACTGTACCCTTTCCTTCTACAAACCCACATTGTTCTTCCCCTATTTCAGGTTGTATTTTCTTCCTCACTCTTTGCATGATAATTCGTAACAAAATCTTTGTGATATGACTCATTATACTAATTGTTCTATGTTGATCACATTCTAAGGTTCCTGATTTCTTTGGGATTGCAATAAATACAGAATTACATAATTCAGAAGGTATATCTCCAGTATCATATAATGTGTTCAGCAGTCTAGTGACTTGCTCTAGTCCAAATTCTTCTAAAGCTTTAATCATCTCTGTTGTGATATTATCTGCACCGGGGGCCTTGCCAGCTTTCATATGCTTAAGAACATTTTGAACCTCCATCTTTAAAATTTCTGGTCCTTCATTCATTCATTCAGTAGCATGTCCTTTACAGAACCTCGCTCCCATAACAACCCTCCGGAAAACTTCTCGATCACAAGCAAGATGTCCCGCGTCTGATACACCCATCTGGAGATCATCCGCCATATCCTGCACCCATCTTCTCTTTGGCCTTCCTCTTACTCTCTTCCCAGGCATATACCCTTCCATTATTGTTCTCTCCAAACTGTCGTGACGTTTCAAGTGACCAAAATACTTCAATTTTCTTTGTTTTATCGTCTTTAATAGCCATCCCTCCTCAATATTCAACTCTTGAAGTATGGATGCATTTGTTCTTTTCTTTACCCAAGATATTCTTAGAACTCGTCTATAACATTTATATTCAAAGGCATGTATGCGCTGTTCAGCTTGTTTAGTAATTGTCCATGTCTCACAGGCGTATGTTGCAATGGGAAAGATGCATGCTCTTAAAAATCTAATTTTTATAGTTCTGTCTGTCCCACACCATAATTTATTCATCTGTTTTAGTCTTTGAAGAGCAATGGATAGTCGCCGTTTTATTTCTTTCATTGTGTCACCATTATTCGTAATCAATGACCCAAGATATTCAAAATTTTCCACCACCTCCAATTTTCTCCCATTAATGTATATTTCTTTCTCCATAGTAGTTTTATCTGTATGCATTATCTTAGTTTTTGCTATGTTAAGATATAAGTTGTGATTTTCACTATTCAATTGTGTTGAGGCTATTAGGTTTTCTATGCCATTCTGTGTTGTGGATAGTAATACTGTATCATCAGCATATCGAATCTCTGGTATGTCATGACCGCCGATATTTAGGGCATCATATGGCTCCCTGTTTATATCATCTCTTACATTTCTCATTATATTTTCGGCATACAGGTTAAACAAATAGGGTGACAGCACGCAGCCCTGACGGACTCCTTGCTTGATGTCAAACCAATCTGATGTCTCGCCATCTATTCTAACTGCTGCTTGTTGGTCTAGATATAGCATTTTTATGAGATGTACTACATGTGAAGGAAAGCCCATATTTCTCATGATTTCCCAAAGTTTCTGATGCTGTACACAGTCAAATGCCTTTGAATAATCCACAAAACATGAGAATAGGTTTACATTAAATTCTCTGCACTTCTCTATTATTAAACGCATGTTGAATATGTGATCTCTTGTTCCTCTTCCTTGTCTAAATCCAGCTTGAACTACGTTAATCTCTTCTTCCATTTTCTTACTAAGTCGTCGCATTATGACTTTTAGTAGAATTTTACTTGCATGACTTATCAGGGCAACAGTTCTATAGTTGGTGCATAATTTCAGGTTGCCCTTTTTTGGTATTGGAATGAAGATAGTTCTCTTCCAATCTTTTGGCCATATACCATATTTCCAAATCTTTGTACATAATGCATGATATATGTGTATGCTTTCTTCTCCTCCTGCTTTAATTAGTTCAGCTGGTATCTCATCACATCCAGGTGATTTACCATTCTTCAGGTTCCTTATAGCCCAAGCAATTTCATCTAATGAGGGTTCAGGTTCTGTCTCTGCTGTCATTGGCTCATGTATCTCATTCATATCCTCACTGTCACTCATATCATACATTCCACTGCAGTACTCCTGCCATCTTTCTAGAATTTGTCTAGATTCTGTTAAGGTATTTCCCATCTTGTCACAGATAACATTCAATTGAGGTTGAACATTTCTTGTCAATAACTTCATTTCCTTGAACATTTCATAATCTCTTCCAGCCTCATGATATTGCTCTATTCTGGTACAGCTATCTTGTATATATTGATTTTTGTCCTTTCTTGTGTTCTTTCTTATTTCTCGAGTTAAAGATTTATACTTCATCCTGCTATCGGATTCATCTCCTTTCTGTTTCAGCTCCCTTCGTTGTTTTATTAATTCTAACGTGTCTGATGTAATCCATGGCTTACGTTGCGTTTTCTTGGTCGGAATGAAATCTTTGGCTGCAGTTATCAAGATATCTCTAGCTTGTACTGCCAGTTCATCAGGTGTCATTTCTTCTTGTACAGACATCAAGACCCCAAAGCGATTCCTAACTTCTATGTTGTATGCGTCCGGTATTTGTGTGAGATCAAAACGAAGTGGCCTTGGTCCTCGGGTAAGCTTTTTGAGTTTTAATTTCAGATCTGCTTCTAATAACTGATGATCTGTATCACAGTCTGCACTTCGTAGGGTTTTTGCAGATGTTATGCTTGATCTCCATCTTCTTTGTATTAAAATATAATCTATCTGATTTTTGGTAAAACTGTCTGGAGACTTCCATGTGAAGAGTCTTCTTGGATGTTGTTTAAAAAGTGTGTTGGCTATCGTTAACTCATTTTCTGTGCAAAATTCAATTAATTTGTCACCTGCATCATTTCTATTTCCTAATCCAAATTTTCCTAAAATGTGTCTCTCATTTTCAGCTCTTCCTGCACCTACTTTAGCATTAAAATCTCCCATTATTATTGCTATATCATTATGACCAATCTTATTTAATGTGTCTTGTAGTGTGTTGTAAAAATCTTCAATTTCGTCCTCCTCTGCTGTTGAAGTAGGTGCATATATCTGTATGAGAGTTGTGTTTTTTGGACGGCCTTTAAGTCTAATAGTGAGGATTCTATCACTAACTGGATTATATCCCATTAAAGCTTTTGCAGTTGTCTTATCTAAACAAAATGCCACTCCACTCTGGCCTCCGACATCTCTACCAGAATAAATGAAAATACTTCCATTTTCAGTTGTGAAATGTCCCTTGCCGCTCCAGCGATGTTCACTAATTCCTAAAATGTGAATGTTTAACCTCTCAATCTCATCACACACTACTTTAAGCTTTCCCTCATACAAACTTCTCACATTCCACGTTGCCATTCTCACTCTTAAGAGAGGTGTGAGACAGGGATGTGTAATGTCTCCAGATCTGTTTTCCCTGTACAGTGAAAATATTTTCAGAAATATTGAAAATATGGAAGGAATCAACATTGGGGGACGATGCATCAATAACATTAGATATGCAGATGATACAGTCTTGATTGCAGACAATGAACAGGACCTGCAAAATTTAGTAGATGCGGTTGTTACACATAGTGAACAACAAGGGTTAGAATTAAATTGTAAAAAGACACAGATTATGGTCGTCACTAAGAAGAACGAAATACCACAGTGTAATATACAAGTAAATGGGAATACTCTTCAACAAGTGAATAGGTACAATTACCTCGGAACAGTAATAACATCTGATGGGAGATGCCTTGAAGAGATTAGAACAAGAATCGCCATGGCAAAAGTAGCCTTTAGCAAGATGAAAAACATACTGACCAATAAAAAGATGTCAATTGAAACGAGAAAAAGAGTGTTGAGATGCTACATAGAACCTGTACTTTTATATGGATGTGAAGCTTGGACAATGAGCAGCCAGGCTGAAAAATATCTGATGGCTGTAGAAATGTGGTTTCTGAGGAAAATGCAAAGAATACCATGGACAGCCAGAAAGACCAATGAACAAGTCCTTCAAGAAACAAATGAAGATCGTAAACTGATCAGAGACATTAGACGTAGACAGTCACAATTTTTTGGGCATGTTATGAGAAGAAATGATTTGGAGAACTTGGTGACAACTGGTAAGATCGAGGGGAACAGACCAAGGGGAAGACCTAGAAACAAGTATCTGGATGGCTTGGCCTTGTGGCATGGTCGAGACAAAAACACGGAACTGATCCACGACTCTGTTGATCGAGTGAGATGGCAGAACATGACCGCCCACGCTTACCGGCATGGCACATGATGGATGGATTCTCACTCTGTTTCTTAGTCTGACACAGGGAATTTCCTTGGTAACACAGTCAGGATTAACTCCGTCATCACGATTACTAGTACTGGTCCCTGCGTCACACTCTTCCCCAGTGTTATCTGATCTGCCTGGCCTGGGGGTCTCGCCACCAGATCTCTTTCTTATTATGTTTTCTTTCATGGTTGTTATGGTTTCTTGGCAAGTTTTGCAGAAGGTAGTTTGCCGTTGCTTTCCTTCTGGGCAGTGACTGTACTAGTCGGTGGCCATAGCCATTGTCTCTGGTCCTTCATTATTAAATCTAATAGCATACTGTTCCTCTCTGTTATCATTATACAGGTGTTTCACATAATCTGTCCATACATGTAGAATCTGATCTTTTTCTATTATGATTTTGCCATCTTTAGTTTTTAGACAGCCTGTTGATGTACTTGTTCTTTTATTAGTAAGTTCCTGAATTCTTTTGTGCACTAATTTGGTATTTTGACTGTTGTGTTGTTTTTCAATTTCTAAGCACTTTTCCTCAAGCCATGATTCTTTTGCCTTCCTACATAATATTCTGACTTGTCTGTGAATTTCTTCATATTTGGCAGGATTATTTTTGTTGAGTCTTCTTGTTTCCATTAAGTGTAACATTTCCTCAGTCATCCATTTCTTACGACCCACCTTCTTTATTTTTGGAATAGTTGTTTCTGCAGCCATATTGATTGAATTCTTTAACATTTCCCATTGATCATCCACATCCTGGAATAGAATCTCTAGATCAGACAATATTTCAAATCTGTTCTGTACTTCTATGTTGAATTTGTTTTGTATTTCCTTGTCATTACTCAATGTACACAAATCATATTTAGTGTTTCCTGTTATATACTTGACTTTCTTCAACTTTATCCTCAATGTTCCTGTGAGTAATCTGTGGTCACTATAACAATCAGCACTGGGAACTGTTTTTGCTACAGTTAGCGCGTTTCTAAATCTTCTGCTAATGAGAATGTAGTCAATCTGGTTTCTAATCCTGCTATCAGGACTCCTTCAGGTCCATAATCTTCTAGAGTGTTGCTTGAACCAGCTGTTTCCTACAATCATTTCCTGTTCTTTTGCCTGATCTATTGTTCTTTTAATCTATGTCGTTCACTGTTGTACTGCCGTGATCTATTCTTTAACTAAGTCGTTCACTGTTGTACTGCCGTGATCTATTGTTCTTCAACTAAGTCGTTCACTGGTGTACTGCCCTGATCTATTGCTCTTCTACTCTATGTCGTTCACTGTTGTACAAGAAGATTGCAATGCAAAATGCAAAAGTCGGAGAAACGGGGAAGTCACACTTGGATACGGCCTTGGAGAGAGAGAGAGAGAGAGAGAGAGAGAGAGAGAGAGAGAGAGGGAGAGAGGGGGGAGGAGAGAGAGGGCAAGAGAGACCGAAGGAACACACGAACGAATTTCATCTCCCTGGCCGAGAGGTTAGCAGCGTTTCCGTTAACCCTGAATACTCTCGTGGTTGACGTGAGCGCATGAGAATTAGAAGTGGTTCGAGTCGCGCCAGTGACTTATGAGAGTATGGAGCCGGTCGCTCAGAAAGTCGTGGCGTGCTGATGAGCGTAATCTAGCCTAAGAATCAACATACAGCTGAAGGATGCTGGTGTTGACCGCAATATCCTGAAACAGGATGGAAACGCGGGGATATATATATATATATATATATATATATATATATATATATATATATATATATATATATATATATATATATATATATATATAGCTGGTGTGTGTATGTGCGTGTGTGTGCCGTGCGTCGTCCTCAGGTTTCGTCCTCAGGTGTCGTCGTCGTTTGCATTTGCGAGCGCTATCAAGACAAGTCGCCTGAACAAGTCAAGCAGCCTGATACGGGGGAAAATGGCACGTAGCACGAACACCAAAAGACACCAAAGGCATTGGTGACAACGTAGGGCAGCGAAATGCCGACCACATGGTCAGTCAACAAGAAAATACAACAACCAGAGAGATTCATCCAAAGAGTCACCCATAGTTCCAGATGTCAGATGGCCGACGCAGCAGAGACACATGTCGTAGTAAGACGGAAATCTTCCGGTACTGCGCCAAACACCGCGCATTCAAGGAGTGTCCGCTGGCCAAGCTGGACACGGACTTTCGAGCACCCAACAGCAAAAGAAAACTCGCCAACTGCCTGGGCAAGCATGGAGCAAGATACTTGGGCTGTCCGTACCTGCAAAGACGCAGAGGCGCATTAAAGTTCGCAATCAACACAAAGACACCATACAACGAAGCAATGCGGAGGTACGAGACAGCCACGGGTATAGCACAAGCTGAAAGAGATCAACTGCAAAAGCAGATAGACGAGTTAAAGAACAAGTCAAGGCACTACTGACCCCAACTCCGATCAGCGACAATGAGAAACTGCTGGCTGAAATAAAGGACATTCGTCAAAACATCAAGCAAGAAGTGGAACATATGGCACTGATAAAGAAGGAGAACGAAGAAATCCTACAAAAAATTAAATCAGAGTAGGACTACAGAAAGATAAAACGGAATTTTTCCGAAACAAAACAACAGAGCCATACAAGACACCACAGATAAACCGCTAGACGAAAACCAAGAGACCGAGCCTGAACCGCAAGCTAAAGCCAGCAGCCAACCACAACGCCCGAGACACCCAAGTGGAAACCATTATCTCGCCAGACATCCAAAGAAAACCGAGATGAACACCCTGATGACGGCACAGAGAGGCCCCGGTGACCTACCTTGGAGGAGTTGATAGAATCGGCAAGGCAGAATGCAATTGAAGTGGAACTCGCGGAAAAGGAATTCAGAATTCGATAGGAAGAAAAAGAAAACGCTAAGACACTCAGGGGGCAACCGATACAATACCCAGATAGAATCTATGACTGTGAGCCGTTAAGGTCTGTTGCGTGTTTATGCTTGTGGCCACGGTTTGCAATCGCATTTTCCTCATGTTGGACTGGTAGTACATGGTTCCGTCGCTCTGCTACTGAGTGAGTGCGTGGGCGACACCGTGAGCTGTGAAATTCACGTAGAATGCTTTTACATCTGTCCTGTACAGTCAACTGCATGCTCGGAACAATGGCTACCGGCGGTTACTGAATTGACTGTTTTGCCGTTTCG
This sequence comes from Cepaea hortensis, assembly GCA_963921405.1. NCBI lineage: Eukaryota > Metazoa > Mollusca > Gastropoda > Stylommatophora > Helicidae > Cepaea > Cepaea hortensis. The sequence goes on from OY992891.1 coordinate 97,591,909, forward strand.
GTTCAGGAGTGCATTTTTCGGGAGACTCCTGGGAGTCAGCGCTGAAGCTGCGGAGTTCGTGCTTTGTTCGACACTTTCGGTTGGTCGCCCTGCGGTAAAAGACCGAGCCATGTGAGAAAACCTGAGTCAATGAGGTCTTTCTGGTGACTGCCGAGCCCATCGACGTTGAACTGTGGTATTCGTGGATGAATTTTGTGTTGACATTCTGATGGCGGCATTATGCACAGTGTACCTGTGCGGGCTGTTGGATTGCCGAAACTCCTGTCTATTCCACGTTTCACATTGGACAGTGGGGAGTATTTTGTGTGATTTTCGCTGGCACGGGAATAGAGCATAATGGGGACGACCCATTGCCGTGAAGTTGGAACCTCGACTAACTAACTAACAACTAACTAACTAACTAACTAACTAACTAACTAACTAACTAACTAACTAACTAACTAACTAACTAACTGACTGACTGACTGACTAACTGACTGACTGACTGACTGACTGACTGACTGACTGACTAACTATGACTGTGAGACCGGATTCAGGAACTATATAGATGACGGAGAGATCATCCCATGGCTGTCCACGGAGGAAGAATGCGAAAAGAAACATAAACTCTTTATCGAAAATGAAAACATGCGCCAGAAGGAGGAAAATGACAACATCCAAATACTCCTACGAACAATACACACAAAAAAAGGCAAAAAACCAAATAAAAGGTCCTTATAAGGACTGCACCCAGCCAAGCCAGACGAGCCAGGAGCCTACACCAACAAAGGAAATCACAGCAGGAGACTGGCACAAAGGATAGCCGCCGACCAACCCCCCCCCCCACCCCCCCCACCCCACCCCACCAGTTGACGTCACAGACACAAACCAACATAACCAGTCCGAGATAAGACTCACTCGTAAGAGCGCACACGACAAGAATTAGGGTGAATGAACCCACAAAAACCACGGACCTCAACAATAACCACAGCTGAAAGAAGCAGGTTGAACGAAGCCGAATTTAGAATTTTTGTTTTTAAAGCAAGCAACACACACACACACACACACACACACACACACACACACACACACACACACACACACACACAAACACACACAGACACACACACAAACACACACACACACGCACACATAATAGTAAGAGACTATCCCTACTCGGTGTCCTCCTGTCCCCCTTACTAGAGCATTTCGCGGTCAACTATTAGCCACTGAACGCTAATGCGTATTTGGGATTTGGGGAGGGGGTGGGGGGAGAGAATCTGAACCCATAAGGACTTGTCCGGAGTACATGGGTGATTCCCCAAACAGATAACTAACACAGCTGGTGTCTGATCATTTGTCCACCACAGGTGATGAAACAGATAACTAATGCATAATTCAACTGGTGTCTGATCATTTGTCCACGACAGGCGATGAAGTGTACTCCTTTTGTTATCCATTCTGATGTGCTGTTGGTAGTTTGTGGGCCCTGAGATGACTTGTAAGTCCGGAGATGACTTGTAAGTCCGGAGATGACGTGTAAGTCCGGAGATAACGTGTAAGTCCGGAAGTGACTTGCATGCCCGGAGGTGACTTGTAAATCTGGAGATGACTTTTAAGTCCGAAGGCGATTTTTAAGTCTGGAGACGATTTGACAGCCCGGAGGTGACTTGTACGTCTGAAGATGATTTATAAGTCTGGAGATGACTTATATGTCCGGAGGTGACTTGTAAGTCTGGAGGTGACTTATAAGTCCGGAGATGACGTGTAAGTCCGGAGATGACTTGTAAATCCGAATATAACTTGTAAGTCCGATAAGGACCCTGAAATATCTTGAACAATGAGGGTACGAAATATCCTCCCCATATGAAGGCCCATGTATTCAAGTGTTTCCAGCTTACCTCCACTGGTCAGCCTGTCTGGATGTCTCGCATGTCACTGCGCCTACCCGGGGGGGGGGGGGGGGGAGGGGAGATGATTCGGTCTTGTGCCACGGCTTCCAGTGTTTCAGGGCTAATGTCGAAGACATTAAGAGTTCTTGCGTTTTGTCTGTCCTCCCTGAAAACGTCTGCCCTTCCTTTTATCTCATCATCAACGATTATTATTGGGAGCCGTTTATGTAGGGATCCAACAATTGGCACATAGAAACATACCGACTAGCTGAGACGATGTACGGAGCAGGGGGTGCCCAGAGGTAATCATGCTACCTGTAGCTTCTCCATTTGCCCACTAAACCACCCAGGAACAGGACTATTCTCTCGTCAGCGATTTCGTGTCTCCGCAAATTAGTTTAACTAGATATTGACTCATGTGAAGCACATGTAAGAGTGATGTTAGTTAGTTAGTTAGTCGACAGATCATCCTCGTTGCACATCGAACCATTCAGTCCATAAGTGCTCGGATCCCCTCCTCAGCAAATCCCGCAGCGTGTAGCGGCTAACGACGCCAGTTCTGTGTTGGTTAATCAATCTTCTTTGGCTTCCTGCGTAGTGTTGTAGGTAAGAGTGATGTTGACGGCATGCAGTTGTAGGAGTGGTATCGAGGGTATGCAGGTGTAGTCGAGGTAATGCCGTGTGCAGGTATCGGCGTGGTATTCACAGTATACAGGTGTAGGTGTGATATTAAAGGTATGCAGGTGTAGGTGTGGTATTGACGTTATGTAGGTGTGGTATTGACGGTATGTAAGTGTGGTAATGACGGTATACAGGTGTGGTATTGACGGTATGTAGGTGTGGTATTGACGGTATGTAGGTGTTGTTTTGACGGTATGTAGGTGTAGGTGTGGTATTGACGGTATGTAGGTGTAGGTGTGGTATTGACGGTATGTATATGTAGGTGTGTTATTGACGGTATGTAGGTGTGGTATTGACGGCATGTAGGTGTAGGTGTGGTATTGACGGTATGTAGATGTGGTATTGACGGTATGTAGGTGTAGGTGTGTTATTAACGGTATGTAGGTGTGGTATTGACGGTATGTTATTGTGGTATTGACGGTATATAGGTGTGGTATTGACGGTATGTAGGTGTGGTATTGACGTTATGTAGGTGTGGTAATGACGGTATGTAGTTGTGGTATTGACGGTATGTAGGTGTGATATTGACGGTATGTAGGTGTGGTATTGACGGTATGTAGGTGTAGGTGTGGTATTTACGGTATGTAGATGTAGGTGTGGTATTGTCGGTATGTAGGTGTGGAAGAGACGGTATGTAGGTGTTGTATTGACGGTATGTAGGTGTAGGTGTGGTATTGACGGTATGTAGGTGTAGGTGTGTTATTGATGGTATGTAGGTGTGGTATTGACGGTATTTTGTTGTGGTATTGACGGTATATAGGTGTGGTATTGACGGTATGTAGGTGTGGTATTGACGTTATGTAGGTGTGGTAATGACGGTATGTAGTTGTGGTATTGACGGTATGTAGGTGTGATATTGACGGTATGTAGGTGTGGTATTGACGGTATGTAGGTGTAGGTGTGGTATTGACGGTATGTAGATGTAGGTGTGGTATTGTCGGTATGTAGGTGTGGAAGAGACGGTATGTAGGTGTTGTATTGACGGTATGTAGGTGTAGGTGTGGTATTGACGGTATGTAGGTGTAGGTGTGTTATTGACGGTATGTAGGTGTGGTATTGACGGTATGTAGGTGTAGGTGTGGTATTGACGGCATGTAGGTGTGGTATTGACGGTATGTAGGTTTAGGTGTGTTATTGACAGTATGTAGGTGTGGTATTTACGGTATGTAGGTGTAGGTGTGTTATTGACGGTATGTAGGTGTGGTATTGAAGGTATGTACGTGTAGGTGTGGTATTGACGGTATTTAGGTGTGGTATTGACGGTATGTAGGTGTAGGTGTGGTATTGAAGGTATGTAGGTGTGGTTTTGACGGTATGTAGGTGAGGTATTGACGTTATGTAGGTGTGTTATTGAGGGTATGTAGGTGTGGTATTGACGGTAAGTAGGTGTAGGTGTGATATTGACGGTATGTAGGTGTGGTATTGACGGTATGTAGGTGTGGTATTGATGGTATGTAGGTGCAGTTGTGATATTGACGGTATGTAGGTGCAGGTGTGATATTGACGGTATGTAGGTGTGGTATTGACGGTACGTAGGTGTGGGTGTGGTATTGACGGTATGTAGGTGTAGGTGTGTTATTGACGGTATGTAGGTGTGGTATTGACTGTATTTCACCGTGTCACAAATAGGGATAGGAAGACTCGGGTTCAGAGAGGCAGTGTAGTGCAATCACAGATACGACAGAACTCTAAGTTCGATTATCTTCGTTATAGTTTATTACAAGATGTGTCATCTGGCGAATAATCGTCTCGCACAATGGTTATAATATTACATGCACATTATACACAGCATCAAAAGAACTATACACAACATCATCTGTCTATCGTTAATAACTCAAAGATTCTAAGCTAAGTCTATCTATGTGTCTCCCTCTCGAAGCTAGACCCTCTCCCGTCAATGTCCAGTGGCCGTCTGCCCTCTCCCGTCAATGTCCAGTGGCCGTCTCCCCTCTCCCGTCAATGTCCAGTGGCCGTCTGCCCTCTCCCGTCAATGTCCAGTGGCCGTCTGCCCTCTCCCGTCAATGTCCAGTGGCCGTCTCCCCTCTCCCGTCAATGTCCAGTGGCCGTCTGCCCTCTCGACTCTTGTCGGGTGGACACGGAGTGCTTGCTCCTTCGTGCAGCTCGGGGGTTTCACCCTTTCACGCTTCTGGCGGGTTCCTCCTGGGCGTACTGCGTAGTTGGACGTCTGACTCATTGCTCTCGAATGTTCGAGCATGTTCGAGTCGCTGCTATTCTCTCCCCTGTTGTTGTGTTCCTTCCCAATCGGTATTACGTCCCTTCTTTAATTAAGTGAGACCTTGACATGGTCCACCGTTCCCCCTCCTATGGGTTTGGCCTTTCTAATTAGTTGGAACTAATTCTGTCAACGAATCATGGGACTAAGTCTATAGTTTGGGATAGTAATTTAGTAGATGGTAGCTTCGTTATCTGTAGACTGGCACTAGCACTGATGTACGTACACAACTGCTATTTAGGGTGGTTGCTTAAGAGTCTAATTCTCTTCCTATTCTTAAATTAAGCTATCCCAACCGAAGTTCCCTGACGACTAAGATTGTGAACTTGCGTTCTCCAAATGCGCCCTTCTCAGACATCCAAACATGATGTCCTGGACAATGGGCTCTTATTACAGAGTCTCATTACGGCAGATTGCCTTGGCCCTTTTAAGAATATCTGCAAGCCATTGTCCCTTAATGTGTACCTGTATACACTTTAGTTGATAGTGCATAATATACCAATACTTTCTTTTTATCCACTAATTGCTTATGTCCATGTTATCTTGTTAGTGTCTGCTAATGTCCCTTTGATGTCCTATAAAAGTGTATGTGCGTTATTTGTTTTTTTTTTTTTTTTTTGAGTGTTGAGAATGTGTATTTTAATTGCTATGTTTAGTGTGTGTGCTACATGTGTGTTGTTGCTGTTTCTGGAGCTAGAATTTCCACTGTCCTGATTTTTTTTTTTTTTTTAACTTTTATTTCATACAAAGCAATGTATATTTGCAAGTTGTAGTGTGTGTTTCTTTTGTTTGTGTATATTACAGAGCGTTGCCGTTTGTTAGTGTTAAGTGTAACATTGTGAATAAAACAAATACATACATATATACAGTTATGATAATATGATATTTAGCAGTCAGGTCTTAGTCAGATATGACTGAGCTACCGTATGACAGTAGACGGTGCTACCAGCTTTCTGTCAGCGCCGAATGTTGGGCGGCGCTTACCAAACCCGACACCCCACATTGTGCCAACAGCTTCGGACGAAAGAGCGCAATTGGGAGGGTACTAGCCTTATCCTGGTGCAAGGAAATGCAACCCAAAGACAAAATAAGTCAAGGCAGGGCAGACCAGGCCCTAGGCCTTGGTTGGCAGCTGGTCTAGAATCGAAGCTCCGACAGGCTGACATTTAGAGCATTGTTTTGCTGATTCGGTAGCTTCTGCTGCTTGTCTTGTTCCAGATGTATAGGTGTTAACTTTCCTCTGGAGTGAACTAGGCAGGCCGAAAGAGGGATCATGCTGCATGGGCAATACATGGTTTCTTTATTTTAGCCCAGGCTTTCTGCTATGGGGAGGCAATAAAGCTTACTGCTAAAACAAAAGTCCTCGTCTACCAAGCCTGTGTCCTTAGTACTCTTCTTTATGGCAGTGAAACCTGGACAACTTACTCACGCCAAGAGAAACGTTTAAAAAGCTTTCATATGCGGTGTCTGCGAAGAATACTTGGTATTAACTGGCAAGACAAAATCACAAATACTGAAGTATTGGAAAGATCAGGTTGTGTGACGGTGTATTCTATTCTCAGTCTTTGTAGACTTAGATGGATAGGACACGTTAGGTGGATGGATGATGGTAGAATACCAAAGGACATCTTTTTTGGTGAATTGCAGACGGGTAGGAGATCTCAGGGTCGGCCTCTACTACGATACAAAGATGTGTGTAAGCGGGACATGATTGATACAGGCATTGATAATGCACATTGGGAGCAAGTCGCCGCTGAACGTGTTGCATGGAGGGCAACTATCAGAAATAGAATAAAGGCAAAGGAGAAACTGATTGCAGATAAAGCACACACAGAGCGTGAGAGACGTAAGATGGTGCAAAATTGTGGAAATGACCATGTTTTCACATGCACCTACTGTGGGCAAACATTTGCAGCAATAATTGGCCTTACCAGCCACACTCGCCACCGCCATGGATCGTAGTTATTAAGCCTTTTTGAAGCACAATGTACCAAACTATCGTCTGTTATGACGGAAAGGTGCCAATGAAATATGTCATTTATGGCATAATGCATGTAGATACACATTCCTTGCATATGCTTCACTTCCACTTCCGCAAGCGGAATGCATGAAACACCTGTCCATCTCTCCCTCTCCCCTCTCTCTCTCTCTCCCTCTCCTCTCTCTCTCTCTCTCTCTCTCTCTCTCTCTCTCTCACACACACACACACACACACAATCTCGTGCTTTCTGGGGACCACAGTACATTAAATGCCCCGCACTTGGACAATAAACTTTAAACTATCATTTGCATTAAAATGTGACTTCTTTGTAATATCTGGGTCTCTTAGCTACCGAGGTGAAGGTCGTTGGTGTTGTTGCCTGATGACAATTTACAGGGTGACTCTCTAGTCCAAGATACCTTTTGTTTGGGGGACAAGAATCAGGGATTTGCTACTAGCAGTTAGCTGTCTCCAGGGAGATAATTGGTCTAAAGTTGTGACAGTGTCTGGGTTTCATATACAATGGGAAGGACTTAAAACCTGGCCACTAAAAGCCACCTTAGGTTACTGGGTACTTAAAGGGCTCATTCAAATTGTTTATACATGGTGGTGCATATTTTTCTTTTGAAACATATCATTACCATATAACATCATTTTAATACTTGAGATACCGCCTTGGTTTAAAGGTTGCTACACGCACGCACGCGCGCGCGCGCGCACACACACACACACACACACACAAAACACATACATACACACTCATATACATGCGCGTGAAAATTCATGCACCAAACACACACACGCGCACACACACCTGCATCCACACACAGACGCATACATATGTTACTGCCAACGGCACAGACACCCATCCACAATATATTTCATGTTGCACATTCAATTATAATATAGGGAAAATTAATAATAATGGTAGCAGTAATAATAATAGTATTATTAATAATAATAATATAATTGTAAGATTATTAATATCATCAATAAACACATTTACAGTTGTAGTATCATTTGTTTAAAACATGTTATTTGTTTCTTCTGTAATATCTGCTGTCTTCAGTCAAATCTTTTAAGAGATTTGCGCTTGTGGGGCTAAGATTAGAATGTTTGCGACTTTTTGTTGATAAATTTGTTTGACAATTTCTTTGTTGATTGTTCTGTAATTGTATAGTGCTTTGTTTCTTAATATCCATACAAGATTTCTGTACTCTGCCAATAGAACAAGTAGCTTCGTGTGGATGTCTTGTGTGGAGTAAGGAATGGAATTTATCATGATTGCTTTGTAAACATCTGTTCTTTATTTCGTATGAGTGATTAGGATGTTTTGTAGGAGATTTCTTGTTGGCATGATTGTGTTGCATTCGTAATAGATGTGCTCTTCTGATTCTTGGACGTTCCGTCTACAAAGCTGACACTGTAGTATTTATTTAGTTATTTTTGCTGTTCTCTCTGTTGTTAGGGTCATGCTGTAAACAAGCCTATATGTAATTTTCTTTGCTTTTGGAGTAATCTGCTTCTTGTGAATATTAGAGAAAATGTCGGTATCATCTTTTATGAAATATCTATATCCTCTTTTAATTTTGAGATGTACCGAAGTTGCTTGTAATTTAACTAAATGCCTGCAGATTGTATGTGTTTTCTTGTGTAATAATTTTTCGTGTCCTTTAATGGCTGAAATACATGTTTTGTAGAACGTTGGGAGAGTGCCAAAGTAATGTGAGGATGTATTCCTAATAGGTTTTAAATAAGATAGCCTAATTCCAATGTAATAGTGTGCTAAAGGTTGTTTTTCTGGGTGTTGTAGGATTTCACCTACGTGTTTGTTCCTAAGTGCTTGTATTTTGGTTGTTATGTCTTGGAGGGCGATACCTCCATCTTTCACTGTCCTGATTTACCTGATATGTGTAATTCATGACCTGGATTTTCGAGCAGTGATTCTTAGATTGATTCTATGAATTCTCTTATAATCTGTCTAAACACGTATAAAAATTTTGTGACAAGTGTTATATTTTACATCAGACGAGCACAAATTATAATTTAATAGTGGCGCGTATGATTTGCACGCATTGTACATCATTACTTCATGTATTACATTCACGCTCTCGTGTATACGTCTTTCATTCAATAATTTTATCGTTTAAAAATTACAAATGAAGTTAAGGTAAAGGTTGTCGCCCTTAAAAAAAATGGCGATAATAGAAAAATTTTAACGTGAATATTTGGTACTGGTGTACCGACAATAACAGGATGGTTTATGATTTCACTTGAATTGGTTGCAAAAATTCATAGTTTGAACGAATTTTTATCAAAATATACAAGTCTAACTGTGAAAGAAAATATACATGAAAATGGACATAGTTGTAAAATTAATAAAGAAATATTTTACACAATTAACTAATTAATTAACTAACTACTTAGATCATCCTGGTGGTGTCGTTCCTTGATGAAGAGTGTAGATGGTGTCGTCGCGTTAGTGTGATAGTCTTAATAATTGTTCTATTACCAGTGAAATGTCGTTGGCAGAATGTCCAATGTTTTGTTTCCATGCATTTGGATGATATAGTAAGGTTTTTGGTGATCTCATCTCACTGTTAGTGATGGCTGGCAATGTCACAACTGTTTGTAGGTTATAAATGACTGGTGATTGTCTCGGTACTAAGTGATTACTATTTCGAAGTCGTTCATTTCACAAATAATTTAATAGTGTAGTATATGCTGTACGTGATTGGTTACAATCTTCTGATGAATGTGGAAATTTGCTGTCTGATAGGCGCCCTTATAAAATCGTATCACAGTTTTTAATATGGCGTACTGGTTGTTGTGTTACTCAGTTGGTGTATTTGGTAGCCTCGTTAGCAAACCAGGAATCAAATTTTTGGAGCCCTTGATATGTTGGATCTCATAACTAAAGTCTTGGAGAATCAATGACCAGCGGGCGATTCTGTTATTCTTTGGCTTACCGTCTTTTGTCACCAGCAGTGGTGAGTTATCCGTCTGGATTATGAAGTGGGTGCCTCTGAGGTATTTCTGTAATTTCAGCACACAATAGATTAGACTCAATCCCTCAAGTTCTGCTGTTGAGTATCTCGTTTCAGCTGCTTTTAATTTACCGCTGACGTAAACGATAGGATGATCTACTCCATTATGATTCTGCATGAGACATCCGCCTATAGCGATAGTACTGGAATCTGTTTTTAGGATAAACTGAAAATGTATATCAGGAAGTCGGAGGATAGGTGGATTTGAGAACATGGTTTTCAATTTACAAATTGCATCTTCTAAACCGATACTCTTACAGATGCAACTATTGCCAAATGTTGTAATTAAATACAGAATACCATTAATAGAAATTGTCAAAATGGGTATGAATTTTCCGTAGAATAAATTAACAATTTTACACCAATAATCTTATATATAAAAAAGGATCCTGTCCAAATGTATGTCCGTATGTATGTATGTCCGTATGTCCTTTATACGTTCGCGAACGGCCCATCCGATTGAGATGAAATTTTCTACACGCCTTCCTTTCATTCCAGAGCTGCCAGCTGTCATAGTTTTTTTTTTCTTCTTCCTCCTCCTCCCTCCTCCCCCTCCCAAAATACGTACGTAAATATATGATGATGATGATGAAAGAATCCCCGAACCAAAACGCTAGGGAAAGGGAAGAAAATGACGTGACTACACAGAATCCTCCTTCCTCCTCCTCCTTCCTTCTTCTCCCTCTGCCTCCTCCCTCCTCCTCCTCTCCCCTCCTCCTCCTTCTCCTCCTCCCTCCTTCTCCCTTCTTCTCCTCCTCTCCCCTCCTCCTACCCTCTTCCTCTTCCACTCCTCCCTCTCCCTCCTCCCTCCTCCATCCTCCTCCTCCCTCTTCCTCCTCCTCCCTCTTTCTCCTCCTTCCTCCTCCTCCCTCTTCCTCCCTCTCCCTCCTCCATCCTCCTCCTCCTTCTTCCTCCTCCTTCCTTCTCCTCCCTCTTCCTCCTCCTCCTCCCTCCTCCATCCTCCTCCTCCCTCTTCCTCCTCCTCCCTCTTCCTCCTCCTTCTTCCTCCTCCCTCTTCCTCCTCCTTCCTCCTCCTCCCTCTTCCTCCCTCTCCCTCCTCCATCCTCCTCCTCCTTCTTCCTCCTCCTTCCTTCTCCTCCATCTTCCTCCTCCTCCTACCTCCTCCTCTCTCCTCCTCCCTCCTCCCTTTTCCTCCCTCCTCCTCCCTCTACCTCCTCCCTCTACCTCCTCCCTCCTCCTCTCCACTCTTCCTCCTACCCTCTTCCTCTTCCCCTCCCCCTCCTCCCTATCCCTCCTCCTCCCTTCACATTCCTCCTCCTCCCTCTTCCTCCTCCTCCCTCCTCCTCCCTCCTCCTCCTTCTTCCTCCCTCCTCCTCCTCCCCCCTCCCCCTCCTCCCCCTCCTCCTTCCTCTCCTCCTCCTCCCTCCTCCTCCCTCTACCTCCTCCCTCCTCCTCCCTTCACATTCCTCCTCCTCCCTCTCCTCCTCCCTCTTCCTCCTCCTCCCTCCTCCTCCTCCTCCCTCCCTCCTCCCTCCTCTTCCTCCTCCCTTTCCCTCCTCCCTCCTCCTTCTCCCTCCACCTCCTCCTCTCTCCTCCTCCTCCATCCTCCGCCTTCCTCCTCCTCCCTCCTTCTCCCCCTCCTCCTCCCTCCTCCCTCTTCCTCCTCTCCCTTCCTCCTCCCTCCTCCTACCTCCTCCCTCCTCTCTCCTCCTCCGTCCACCTCCTCCTCACTCCTCCTCTCTCCTCCTCCTCTCTCATCCTCCTCCCTCCTCCTCCTCCTCCCTCCTCCTCTCTCCTCCTCCTCTCTCCTCCTCTCTCCTCCTCCTCCTCCTCCCTCCTCCTCCTCCCTCCTCCTCCTTCCTCCTCCCTCTTCCTCCTCCTCCTCCCTCTCCCCTCATTCCTCCCTCTTCCTCCTAATCCCTCCTCCTCCTTCCTACTCCTCCCTCCTACTCCTGTCTCCTCCTCCTTCCTCCTGCTCCCTCCTCCTCCTCCCTCCGTCGAATATGAATTAAATGATATGCTCCCCACCAGGGACTGGGTGAAGCCGGGCCGGGTCGTATTTTTTGGGAATGGGAACGGGAGCAGGGGCCGAATATGAATTAAATAAGACGCTCCATTTACCCAAGTTTATTGTTTGGGGAAGATGTAAAGATCTTTTAAGTGCTCTTTCTAATAATAGACAGACAGACAGACAGATAGATAGTCGGGAACGGGAACGGGAGCTTATATGACTACTTATATGAATTAAATGAGATGCTCCCCACCAGAGTCTGGGCGAAGCCGGGCCGGGTCAGCTAGTAATGAATAAACATGATGGTGGTGTTTGCACTTTCAGCATTAAATAATGTTGGCTGATTCATCAGCAAGGTTATCATTATCATAGAAAGTTCATTTGCACAGAGGATTGCGGTTAAGGAAAAATTTTGAAGTATAAGCAGTGTTGTTGTTAGTCTAGTTAAGCACAGAAGTATTACGAGTATTTTACACCATGTTGACTCTGGTGATTTCGGGTGTTTAGATTTATCTGCTGTGTCGTGTTTTTTAGAGGAGGTTTTGTTGTCACTGTCAGTGTTATTGGTGGGTGGTAACTCTGTGTTGATCTTATCAGTTGTTTTACTGCTGTTGCGTGTTGAAAAGATGTTTTTGTTGCTGTTGATGCGATAGTCGTGTTTGTTGATATGTGGGAATAGGGTATGTGGTTCGTATGTTAAGTAGGTTGTTTACGTTGTTTTATTTGTATGCTGTTTGTAGGTGCAGGTGTTGTATTGACGGTATGTCAGTGTAGGTGTGGAATTGAGGGTATGTAAGTGTGGTATTGACGGTAGGTATGGTTAGGTGTGATATTTATGGTATGTAGGTGTGGTATTGACGGTATGTAGGTGTGGTATTGACGGTATTTAGGTGTGTTATTCACGGTGTTTAGGTGCGGTATTGACGGTATGTAGGTGCAGTATTGACGGTATGTAGATGCGTTATTGACGGTATGACGGAGTAGGTGTGGTATTGACGGAATGTATGTGTAGGTTTTGTATTGACGGTATGTAAGTGTGGTATTGACGGCATGTAGGTGTGGGCTTTTTATTGAAGGCATGATGGTGTGGTATTGATGGTATGTAGGTGGGGTATTGACGGTATGTAGGTGTGGTATTGACGGTATGTAGGTGTGGTATTGACGGTATGTAGGTGTAGGTGTGGCATTGACGATACGTACGTTTAGGTTTGGTAATGACGGTATTTAGGTGTGGTATTGACGGTATGTTGGTGTGGTATTGACTTTATGTAGGTGTGGTATTGACGGTATGTAGGTGTGGTATTAACTGTATGTAGGTGTGGTATTGACGGTATATAGGCGTAAGTTTGGCGTTAACAGTATATCAGTGTAGGTGTAAAATTGAGGGTATGTGAGTGTTGTATTGACGGAATGTAGGTGTGGTATTTACGGTATGTATGTGTGGTATTGACGGTATGTAGGTGTAGGTGTGATATTGACGGTATGTAGGTGTGGGTGTGGTATTGACAGTATGTAGGTGAAGTTGTGGTATTGACTGTATGTAGGGTTAGGTGTGGTATTGATGGTACGTAGGTGTGGTATTGACGGTATGGAGATGTAGGTGTTGTATTGACGGTATGACGGTGTAGGTGTGGATTTGAGGGTATGTAGGTGTAGTATTGACGGTATGTAGGGTTAGGTGTGGTATTGATGGTATTTAGGTGTAGTATTGGCGGTATGTCGGTGTAGGTGTTGTATTGACGGTATGTAGGTGTAGGTTTTGTATTGACGGTACGTAAGTGTCGTTTTGACTGTATGTAGGTGTAGGTCTGTTATTGACGGTATTTAGGTGTGGTATTGACGGTATGTAGGTGTGGTATTGACGGTATGTAGGTGTGGTATTGACGGTATGTAGGTGTGGTATTGACGGTATGTAGGTGTGGTATTGACGGTATGTATGTGTGGTATTGACGGTATTTAAGTGTGGTATTGACGGTATGTAGGTGTTGTGTTCACGGTATGTAGGTGTAGGTGTGGCATTGACGGTATGTGGGTTTAGGTTTGGTATTGACGGTATACCTGTGTGGTATTGACGGTATGTTGGTGTGGTATTGACTTTATGTAGGTGTGGTATAAACGGTATGTAGGTGTGGTATCGACGGTATGTAGGTATGGTATTGACGGTATGTATGTGTAGATGTGTTATTGACGGTATGTAAGTGTAGATGTGGTATTGACGGTATGCAGGTGTGGTATTGACTGCATGTAGGTGCAGATGTTGTATTGACGGTATGAAGGTGTGGTTTTGACGGTATATAGTTGTATGTGTGGTATTGACGGTATGTAGTTGTAGATGTGCTATTGACGTTATGTAGGTGTAGGGTTTGTATTGACGGTATGTAAGTGTGGTATTGACGGTATGCAAGTGTGGTATTGACGGTATGTAGGTGTGGTATTGACGGTATGTAGGTGTGGTTTTGACGGTATGTATGTGTGGTTATGCAGGGGTGGTATTGACTGCATGTAGGTGCAGGTGTTGTATTGACGGTATTAAGGTGTGGTTTTGACTGTATGTATGTGTAGGTCTGTTATTGACGGTATGTAGGTGTGGTATTGACGGTATGCAAGTGTGGTATTGACGGTATGTAGGTGTGGTATTGACGGTATGTAGGTGTGGTATTGACGGTATGTATGTGTGGTTATGCAGGGGTGGTATTGACTGCATGTAGGTGCAGGTGTTGTATTGACGGTATTAAGGTGTGGTATTGACGGTATTTCGGTGTGGTATTGACGGTATGTAGGTGTGATATTGACGGTATGTAGGTGTGGTATTGCCGGTATGTGGTTGTAGGTTTGGTATTGATGGTATGTAGATGCGTTATTGACGTTATATCGACGTAGGTGTGTTATTGACGGTATGTAGATGTGGTATTGACGGTATGTTGGTGTAGGTGTGGTATTGACGGAATGTATGTGTAGGTTTTGTATTGACGGTATGTAAGTGTGGTATTGACGGCATGTAAGTGTAGTTTTTTATTGACGGCATGTAGGTGTGGTATTGATGGTATGTAGGTGTGGTATTGACGGTATGTAGGTGTGGTATTAACTTATGTAGGTGTGGTATTGACGGTATATAGGCGTAAGTTTGGCGTTAACAGTATATCAGTGTAGGTGTAAAATTGAGGGTATGTGAGTGTTGTATTGACGGAATGTAGGTGTGGTATTTACGGTATGTATGTGTGGTATTGACGGTATGTAGGTGTAGGTGTGATATTGACGGTATGTAGGTGTGGGTGTGGTATTGACAGTATGTAGGTGAAGTTGTGGTATTGACTGTATGTAGGATTAGGTGTGGTATTGATGGTACGTAGTTGTGGTATTGACGGTATGGAGATGTAGGTGTTGTATTGACGGTATGACGGTGTGGGTGTGGATTTGAGGGTATGTAGGTGTAGTATTGACGGTATGTAGGGTTAGGTGTGGTATTGATGGTATTTAGGTGTAGTATTGACGGTTTATAGGTGTAGGTGTGGTATTGACGGTATGTAGATGTAGTATTGGCGGTATGTCGGTGTAGGTGTTGTATTGACGGTATGTAGGTGTAGGTTTTGTATTGACGGTACGTAAGACTCGTTTTGACTGTATGTAGGTGTAGGTCTGTTATTGACGGTATGTAGGTGTGGTATTGACGGTATGTAGGTGTGGTATTGACGGTATGTAGGTGTGGTATTGACGGTATGTAGGTGTGGTATTGACGGTATGTAGGTGTGGTATTGACGGTATGTATGTGTGGTATTGACGGTATTTAAGTGTGGTATTGACGGTATGTAGGTGTGGTGTTGACGGTATGTAGGTGTAGGTGTGGCATTGACGGTATGTGGGTTTAGGTTTGGTATTGACGGTATACCTGTGTGGTATTGACGGTATGTTGGTGTGGTATTGACTTTATGTAGGTGTGGTATAGACGGTATGTAGGTGTGGTATCGACGGTATGTAGGTATGGTATTGACGGTATGTATGTTTAGATGTGTTATTGACGGTATGTAAGTGTAGGTGTGGTATTGACGGTATGTAGGTGTGGTATTGACGGTATGCATGTGTATTATTGACGGTATTTAAGTGTGGTATTGACGATATGTAGTTGTGGTGTTGACGGTATGTAGGTGTAGGTGTGGCATTGACGGTATGTAGTTTTATGTTTGGTATTGACGGTATGCAAGTGTTTTATCGACGGTATGTAGGTGTGGTATTGACGGTATGTATGTGTAGATGTGTTATTGACGGTATACAGTTGTGGTATTGACTGCATGTAGGTGCAGGTGTTGTATTGACTGTATGAAGGTGTGGTTTTGACGGTATATAGTTGTAGGTGTGGTATTGACGGTATGTAGTTGTAGATTTGGTATTTACGGTATGTAGGTGTATGTGTGGTATTGACGGTATTTCGGTGTGGTATTGACGGTATGTAGGTGTAGGTGTGATATTGACGGTATGTAGGTGTGGTATTGACGGTATGTAGGTTTAGGTGTGATATTGACAGTATGTCGTTGTAGGTGTGGTATTGACGGAATGTAGGTGTGGTATTGACGGTATGTAGGTGTAGGAGTGGTATTGACGGTATGTAGGTGTTGTATTGACTGTATGTAGGTGCCACAAAATGCCAGGCCTATTAGACGAGGAGATGCTCGATTTGCCAGGATCACACCTATATCTCGTCCTACAGCGACTTTTCCATTCAAAGGGGAATAATCCTAGTAATTGTTTACCCCTATGGAAGGAGAGGTCTATGTCCTTGTTTTCAGGAAGGTTTGAGAGATATTTGTACAGGAACTCTTGTTCTGGCCGCGCAGTCTCAGTAACCTG
Organism: Cepaea hortensis; assembly: GCA_963921405.1. Lineage (NCBI taxonomy): Eukaryota > Metazoa > Mollusca > Gastropoda > Stylommatophora > Helicidae > Cepaea > Cepaea hortensis. The sequence continues at coordinate 97,608,536 of OY992891.1, forward strand.
GCTAGGAATCTTAGGAACTCATTGTTGATTTGGCCCAGCTGGCGAGAGGCTCTGTGTGGCTGCAGTTTTATATGAAGAAATGGTATCCAGTTTCAAAGTACAGTTTAAAGACCGTAGACATTAAGTCCCTAGGTTGGACCAGGTCCCATACTTTGAACTGCATCACCAAATGAAAGGTAAGAGTGCTACCATTCTTAAATCGTTTGGTGTCGGAACCGGGATCACCCGAGGTTGCATATTGCATGAAGCAATGTTCGCCCTGAAGTTAAAGGTGAGCCTGTAATTTTCCCCAACAAGCAGTCTTGTTGACATGACTCGATTTCGTGCCTGTTTCGAACAGTCTGAACTGACGTGAAAGTACAGGTATTGAACGCCTAGTCTCGCACGCCAAAAATGGTTGGGGGGGGGGGGGGGAGAGAATTGGGATTGGCCTCAGTGTTAGCACTGTGAGTGCACTCCTACGCCGCCTTCGAACTCCGGCGTAGTCTACAAAACCAGAAGTCGATGAGGGCGTAACTAAAGGGTATCGTGTGAGTTATCGGGCGAATCGGCCAGACACGACGAATCTCGTGGGAATGTCCCCTATCGAATCGGAGGTCATTTGAAAGATTCCGCGTGTTTCGAAGTTCGCATCTTTTTGTGGGGTGACTACTGGTTTTTCTTTGCTTTCCTCATATAATTTATGTACTAAGTCTCCTTCACGGACTACCATCCTAATCTATAGTGGGTTCCTGGGAGGAGGATAAAAGGCAGGGGAAAGAAAGGAATGATGCGGCAGACATGTTCTGATGGTTACAGGGGTGATAAACTGGGGAGAGAAGGACTACCTGGGAAGAGCTTGAGGGGGGGGGGTTGCCAACGGCCCTCCTTCAGGGCCATTTTGCCTATGGGCACTGTAGAGCCTCTAACCCTGTATGTCATTAGAAGGCTTTCCTTGGGGAACTATGACGCAGATACTCATGACCAATTAACATGTGTTCACTCTATCCCCAGTCCAGGGAAACAGTTACTCTATTCGGCTGCTTGTCTGACCCCAGACCCTATTCTTCCTCTGGCCTGTAATTGAACCACAACCTCCTTTAGGGAGGTGATTCCCTGTCTCAGTACTGTGACGCAGTGTATCCCCATATGGTAGGTCATGGTCATGCGATTTTCACAGAGGGTTGTCTTTGTCACTTTGCAAGATTCTACCTTCCTGAGAGGAGTGATGGACGGTCATGTAAACCATAGTCCTGTGCCAGCGTCAGCAGTCTGGACAAACCAGCCAACTTGAGGTGATCCTAATGCCCATCACCCGGTCAGTCGTCTATACCCTAAGAGTAGTTTAAGGATGAGTTATCCTCCAGGTTAAGACGAAGTCTTCTGGGCAAGTATGGTATTCATGTGATCTTCCAGCTGTACCACTGATTACCTACGCGACTGCCACTCAACTTTATGTGATATCAGGCAACAATTGGTTCACTCAAATTATGTTCTTGATCGTGAATCTAGCCCTAGACCTTAGGCTATCGTGAATCTAACCATAGACCTTAGGCTATCGTGAATCTAGCCATAGACCTTAGGCTATCGTGAATCTAATCATAGACAGTGTTCTGTTGGGAATATAGCCATTGACATTGTGATTCTGTGAACATTAACGTAGGAGTTGTGCTACTATAGATATAGATAGTGTAGTTGGTGCCACTGTTGGTGGAGACTTGAACGTTGGCATACCTTGGGGTAGCCGACAGAACTTGGTGTATTAGCCCAACTAACATTAGAGAATTAAGTCATACCTGTTATGAAGGCATCTACCTGGTCGGATGTGGCTGGAAACTCTGAGTATCATTCAGACACAGGCTCTAGTGTCCTGGAGTCATTACCCTGACTTGCTGTCAACTCGGAGGAGGTGATATGTAGTCGAAGACTGAGGACCTGCAGCGAAAAGCTAAGTGACTTCCCATATTATGTGGTGCTCTAGCATGTGTACAATGATGACATCCTTCTTGTGGCTGCCTCAGCTAACTATGTCTTGTAGCGATTATCTCACCCCAGACAGATCTGCACTACATCAATATTATCTTCACTCTTTTGTACAATAATGTTGTTTGTTTGTAGATACCAGAGTTGCGTCATATGTTCAGGACGATGTTTGAAATGGTAACGTCTCTTGGTCGGTTGTGAGAGAGATAGGTATCTAGAGACTGGCGGGGTCGTAGACTGAAATTGTCCCTGTCCAAGATCTAAAGACATCTCGAGGTGTGTGTGTGTGTGTGTGTGTGTGTGTGTGTGTGTGTATATATATATATATATATATATATATATATATATATATATATATATATATAGAGAGAGAGAGAGAGAGAGAGAGAGAGAGAGAGAGAGAGATAAGTGTGATAGCCTGTTCCCTTCACCCCAGGGAAGCTGTGACAGTAGGTGTAGTATTGACGTTATGTAGGTGTAGTATTGACGGTATATAGATGTAGGTGTGGTATTCACGGTATGTAGGTGTAGGTGTAATATTAACTGCATGTAGGTGTAGGTGTGGTATTGATGGTATGCAGGTGTAAGTGTGGTATTGGCGGTATGCATATGTAGGTGTGGCATTGCCGGTATGCAAGTGTAGGTATGGTATAGATGGTATGCAAGCTTATTCGTAAAAATGTATATAACGTCTCGGTGGGTACGGCACACCATCTGCTTAGTATGTGACTGCTGTATTCATTCGCCTGAGATCATTAGTGCATGTGTCATGCCGAAAAGCCAAGGCAAACCTGAGATGGGATCAGTGTTCTTGTCCTGATATTGTCCCGTGGCTAGTATTCATATGGCTGTCTTCCCGTTGCTCTTTATCCATCAATATTACATATACCACTAAGTTTTTATTCTATTTTACTATGTAGCATGTGCTTAAAAGTCATGACTGCTTACTCTAATGTCCCTAATCAATGTCCGAACTTTATTTGTTTCTTAAAGAATTTTGTTATGTGATTTTCGTGTCCGTCAATGGCATGTTTTGTTTTGTTGTCCATTTGACTCTGTAACCACATTTTTCACTGCCATTAAATATGTTTCATCTTGCCATCTTTGTTTGAAGTACCATATAACAGTACTAGGAGAAATGATGCTGGATGGATTGAGACGCTGGTAGGTAGGTATATCATCAGCAGAGTAGATCCAGAAAATCAAAGACCGAGATCTGTGATTGATTGATTGATTGATTGATTGATTGATTGATTTAGGAACCGACATCACAGCATTTGGGGCATTTCCATAAGCGCTCCGTCACCATCCTCAGAAGCCAGCGAAGAGTTCCAACACCAATAGTGTCAGTAGCAATCTGATTACCACCAAACAATGGTTCTGGTGTCAGGTCTTAGTCAGATATGACTGAGCTACCGTATAACAGTAGACGGTACTACCTGCTTTCTGTTAGCGCCGAACGTTGGCCGGCGCTTACCAAACCCGACACCCCACATTGTGCCAACGGCTTAGGGCGGAAGAGCGCAATTGGGAGGGTACAAGCCTTACCCTGGTGCGAGGAAATGCAACCTACAGACAAAATATCGTGGCAGGGCAGACCAGGCCCTAAGCCTTGGTTGGCGGCTGGTCTAGAATCGAAGCTGCGACAGGCGGAGACTTGGAGCATTGCTTTGCTGATCCGGCGGCTTCTGCAGCTTGTCTTGTTCCAGGTGTAAAGGTGTTACCTTTCCTCTGGAGTGAATAGGCAGGCCGAGAAAAGGATCGTGCTGCATGGGCAACACATGATCTCTATATTTTAGCACAGTCTTTGTGCTATGGAGAGGCAATAACTCCATCCCTGGTCTTAACAGATCTCGGAATCAAAGCGAGAGGCAACTGTTACGGGTTATAAGTCCCTGTCAATTGGCGTAGACAACAATGAACAGGTTAAGAAAAAGAGTCTGGGAGAACAGGAAGCATACTGCCAAAACAAAAGTCCTTGTCTATCAAGCCTGTGTCCTTAGTACTCTTCTTTATGGCAGTGAAACCCTGACAACTTAATCACACCAAAGAAACGTTTAAACAACTTTCATATGCGGTGTCTGCGAAGAATTCTTGGTATTAAGTGGCAAGACAAAATCACAAATACTGAAGTATTGGACAGATCAGGTTGTGTGACGGTTTATTCCATGCTCAGTATTCGTAGACTTAGATGGATAGGACATGTTAGGAGGATGGATGATGATAGAATACCAAAGGACAACATCTTTTTTGACGAATTACAGATGGGTAAGAGATCTCAGGGTCGGCCTCTACTACGATACAAAGATGTGTGTAAGCGGAACATGACTGATACAGGCATTGATAATGCACATTGGGAGCAAGTCGCCGCTGAACGTGTTGCATGGAGAGCAAACATCAGAAATGGAATAAAGACAAAGGAGAAAATGATTGCAGAAAAGTCACACACCAAGCGTTTGAGACGTAAGATGGTGCATGATGGTGGAAATAACCACGTGTTCACATGCACCCAATGTGAACGCACATTTACAGCGCGAATTGGCCTTACCAGTCACATTCGCTACCGCCATAGGTAAAAGTTATTATGCCTTTTTAAAGCACAAACTATCGTCTGTCAACACGGCAAGGTGCCAATATAATCTGATTATATGTGCGTCTCGGCTTTCCTATAAGCGTGGAGCATCGGCCAGATCCCCTCGTTACTCCTCGCTGTCGCATTCTTGCCAGACCTTGGTGATCCATTTGCTCCTCTAGGTGTACACGTGCTCCTAGAAGGCCGCAACCACGTCTGCCTTAATATGCGTCACTACTCCACCAAGTTTTGCAGAGCCAGCCAATATGTCTGCCTGTTCATTCCCCAGCACACCGGCATGCCCCGGAGAAAAGATCCAGATGATGCTTGCCACCCCTGTCTTCCGAAACGAAGCAAGCCACTGCACGAAGCTTGCATGTCCTCACCTTACTCAGCATGCTTTCTGAGTCAGTTAAAATCACGATGTGTTTGTGTGTCGTATTCTCCATCCAGCGGAAAGCTGCACTAACTACCTCCACCTCAATGCTTAAACTAGATGTTGTGGTATCATATGCCATGCTCTCCTGTACCAAACGACGACCATTAGCCTTTGCCAAGAACCCGCAGGCACTTCTATTACCTCTCAACACCGAACCATCTGTGTAGATAATCTGTGGAGAGTCATGAATGCCTACGCCAGCAGGCATGACACTTGATGATGATGATGATAACAGTATATGTTTCATAAAGCATGTTCTCGCTGCATTTGTCAGTTGTTGTGTTTTTCCCCAGTATGTTTTCCATCTTGCTAACTTAGTCACAGCTCTGGGATAGCCTCCCACAATAATTCAAGCCCCATGCAAACCGAATATGAATGGCTCACTAGAGTGATGTGTATGTTGTCATGAAACTGGCACGGATGGTCATGTATCCACACCCAAGCTAGTCAGATATGGACAGCACAATGTGTCAGGTATGAAGTGTTTTGCTTGCACACAGTGAGCACCAAATCACACCATTCGCACCAACTACATGACTCTCATGCCAATGCAACACCAGTGACGTCATCCTTCAAGATGTCCACAGGCCATAGCCGGCCTCCCCAACCCTGCAGTTCCATCCACAGGTTCTAGCCATGAACATTTAAATATGGGTAGTTTACTGTTCATTCACATCAGTTGCAGTTTCCTATTCTAGAATATCCGGCTTGTGGGTAAGTGCTGCATCATACTTGACTGTGATCTAAATCATCGGTAGAGTCATGGCGTCTCAGCGATTATCTTCAGTCACTCTCCAATCTGATAGGGACGATTCTGTGTTCACATACTCACCTCCATCATGGGCACACAAAGAATGGGAACAGTACTACAACTACCCAAGTTTATCCCAACATCCAGCTCCAGGACACGGAATGGGCGAATCACACTTTGCAACTCTGTCACACCCGTCGTTAGGACTGAATAGACAACGTCCTCCGACACCTGAAGAAACACCTCGGGAACCGCACTTAGAAAATGCTCATTCGCGTGACAGTGATACTCGCCAGTCTCACACCTCTACAGCACGATCACCAGCAGGTCATCCCTGGCAAAGAAGTGCAAGAGTAGAAACAACAACTCCACCTTCATTGGCATCAATCAATTCCCTCATTGGAAATAGTGGACAAGCTCCGCCCACTCCCAGCATATTGTCATCACTTGGCAGCGACGGACCAGACTATTCCAAATCTACATCTGGCTTGTCATCTCCCATTGGTGCTTCCTTTTTGTTTCCACAGCAGGTATCCCTTCCAGGAGGATCACCTCTGAAATACAGCAGTCAGCAGTCTCCCGGCTCAACAAAGAGATCATCATCATCTCCATTTAGTGAAGAGGAAAGTTATGGCTCGCCGCGGTGTTCACCAACAGTTCGATACCACGTGGACTCGGCCACTATGTTTGGAGACTTCGAATCACCTCATCAGGGAGGCAAAGCTGCTGCCCTTCCACCGCGACCACCTAAACGAGCAAGACGAGAAGTACTCCCTGAGCCAAGAACACCATCTTTTACTCAACATCCATCTGGTGATTCGATTAGAAGCAACATAACTCCCCCCTCTTCCTACAGCTCCATCTCACCCAACTATCCAGGTTTTACACCAGACGTATCGCCATCACCACCACTCGGAGGCACTAGAGGGAAATTTACCTTCTCGCCGAAAGATTCGTTACCACCCAGCTCTCCACAGCTGCCATCAGAACCATTCTCCCCTCCTGGTCCCGCATTTCCAAGGTACGACACCGCACGAAAAGCAATAAGACAGCTCACACCAATTACGGAGGAGTCCTTTACCGATTCGTTATCACCCAGCTCTCCACAGCTGTCACCAGAACTATTCTCCTCTCCTGTTACCACATTTCCAAAGGACTTCACACGAAAATCAATAAGTGAGCGAAAACGTTTCATAAGGGAGTCCTTGCCCGATTTGTTATCACCCAGGTCTCCACAGCTGCCACAAGAATCATTCAACCCTCCTGGTCCCGCATTTCCAAGGTACGACACCGCACGAAAAGCAGTAAGACGGCTCACACCTATTTCACCAGATCTATTCTCCCCTTCTGATACCACATTTCCTGAGGACTTCACACGAAAAACAATAAGTGAGCGAAAACGTTTCATTAGGGAGTCCATTCCCGATTTGTTACCACCCAGCTCTTCACAGCTGCCACCAGAACCATTCTCCCCTCCTGGTCCCGCATTTCCAAGGTACGACACCGCACGAAAAGAAATAAGACGGCTCACACCAATTACGGAGGAGTCCTTTACCGATTCGTTTTCACCCCGCTTTTCACAGGGGTCACCAGAATCCTCCTCCCCTCTTGGCTCCGCATTTTCGAGGTGCGACTTCAAACAAAAAACAATTAGTGAGCGAAAACGTTTCATTAGGGAGTCCATTCCCGATTTGTTACCACCCAGCTCTTCACAGCTGCCACCAGAACCATTCTCCCCTCCTGGTCCCGCATTTCCAAGGTACGACACCGCACGAAAAGAAATAAGACGGCTCACACCAATTACGGAGGAGTCCTTTACCGATTCGTTTTCACCCCGCTCTTCACAGGGGTCACCAGAATCACCCTCCCCTCTTGGCCCCGCATTTTCGAGGGGCGACATCACACGAAAAACAATAAGTCCTCGAAAACCTCTCAAGGTGGAGGAAATGCTTGGTGACGCCGAATTTTGGCAGCACATTAAATCTGACGATGTCACTTGTTCAGCGGATACACGTGGTGATGATGCAAATATTCCGTTTTCCAAAGCAGGGAAGTTTAAAGCAGGGAAGTTTCGGCATAAGATGTCCAAGATGTCTTCTGATTTACAGTCTATCAGTGAGTCACCAGAACTCAGACCAGGCATACGGGCCCCACCCACTAGGTCTACCGACACAGTGAGCAGCTTAACAGGCAAGACGTACCAGAATTTCATCAAGCAGCAGAAAATGGCTGTAATCATGTTCTACAGCAGTGCCACAGGTGGTCCG